>CM032633.1:2383657-2983657 GCA_019097785.1 Fraxinus excelsior
TTTCTGAGTCCATATTTTTTTCAGGCTTATGAAAAAGGATTAATGATTGCTGTCATTCCTTTTATCTCCAAGGTATGCTTATCCAATGGTTGATTTTCTTTCCCTGTGATGCTACCATAATGCGTTCGTGTTGTATACTCTCTTTCAGGTTCTAGATTCATGTTCAACTAGTCTTGCATATCAACCTCCTAATCCTTGGACCATGGGTATTCTTGGATTGTTCACAGAGATTTATGCGATGCCAAATTTGAAAATGAATTTCAAGTTCGAGATTGAGGTATTATTCTTGTGGGGAGGAGATGTCAAACTGTAAGATCTCTCATTAATCTTTTGATTTTCCTTGCTTTTCAGGTCTTGTTCAAGAAACTTAGAGTTGATCTAAAGGATGTAACACCAACTTCTCTTCTCAAGGATAGAATCCGAGAAGTTGAAGGCAATCCTGATTTTTCCAACAATGTTGGATCTTCCCAGCCTCAGATGGTTAATGAGGCCAAATCTGGAATAACAGCAACACCAAATCAATTTGATATACCCCTTGATGTTGGCAGTCCTCATCCTACTGGCCATTCACATATATTATCTCAGGTTAGTAGTTCTTCAATAGGTCCTTTTTGATTTTTCACTATCTATCATACTTTTTAGGCATTGGAACTTGATTATTTGGTGATTTCAGTATGCCTCTCCTCTCTATCTTGCATCTGGCACACTGACAGCCGATGAGAAGCTTCCTTCTGCTCAAGGTTTTTTACAAGGGCAATCAAAGTTTTCAGTTAATCAGGTGAATTTACTTTTGCATCTGAGTTGTTTTGATCAAATATTGACCAGCTATTACGAGTTTTTTGATAATTGCAGCTTTCCATAACTACAACTAATATAGAGAAGCAAGTTATCGTCAATTCAAAGCTTCATGATCAAGGCCTACACTTGCATTTTCAGAGGTTCTATTATTTGAACTGTCTTTTATACTAAATGAACCATTCACATTTTGCCTTGTGCTATTTGTTTGATTCATTTGTTTACTACAGTGTACTTCCAATGACCATGGATAGAGCTATCAAAAATGTAGTGTCTAGTATTGTGCAGCGCAGCGTTTTAATAGCAGCTCAGACAACAAAAGAGCTTGTTTTGAAGGTTTCTTTTCAGGACTTACTTTTTAGCTAGTTTTCTTATTTTTCATGTTCTGAACGTAATTGCCAGCAAATTATACTCTTTTAAGAATTGTCAGCAAAAATTTTTTTTTTCAAGAAACTTGCTGGTGTGGAAGCGGAATTGAGTTTTTGAAACAAGAATAAAGTTGAACCAACTCGAAAATTTGTAGGGAATAATTTTATTATAATGAATTGGTCATTGAAAACATTACAAAGCCTTCTTTTATATAGGCAAAATAATTTCCTAAGTCTAATAGCTCAATGAAGATAAGTAATTAAAATCTGAAAGAATAAGTGATCAAAAACCTAAAACAATAAAAAACCTTAATCTAAACAATAAATAAAATCATACCACAACTATTGATAACTCTATCCTATTTGTAGTAGAATTGTACTACATCAATCTCCTCCCCTTTGGAAAAAACTCGTCCTCGAGATTGGTTGAAGAAGAGAATTAATTAATCAGGAGGGAAAATCTTGAAATATCTGCATCACATTGTGAGGATTGGAACCTAGCTTCTTGACCTAAAGGAAAATTTTAGTTACCTGTTGCTATGTTCAAGACTCGTTGGAGCAACCAACATTCATAGCAGTGAAAATCTGTAATTTTTTGTTGGCAACATCTTCAAACCTATCCATCCTTCGTTCCTGATTCTAGATCGAGATTGGTAATTTTGCAATCCTTTGATCGTCATCACGAGGATACATACCACTACCACTAACTTGAAAATTTGTAGAGAATTCTTTTACTATAATGAATTTGTCATTGAAATAATTACAAAGCCTTTGGTTATCCTAATTGCTTAAGGAGATGAGTAATTAAAACCTTAGAGAACGAGTAATAAAAAATGTTAATAATAAAAATTCATGGTAGAATTGTCCTACATCACTTGCATTGGCAGGACTATGCCATGGACCCAGATGAGAGTCTCATACGTAATGCAGCGCACTTGATGGTCGCAAGGTTGGCAGGAAGTTTAGCACATGCGACTTGCAAGGTAGAAATATATCCAGAGTTATTATTTGGATTGCCTCTGATGTCAAACTTTGCTCATGATATGCTGACATAATCCAATTATTCATTGCTCTTCATTACATGGTTCTTAGTGATTTTTTTATATTTTTCTAGGAACCTTTGCGTGGTTCAATATTGAGTCAGCTTAGGACTACACTTCAGTGCATGAGTACATCAAATGAACTTCTTGAACAAGCCGTTCAACTTGTGACAAATGACAATCTTGATCTTGGCTGTGCGCTAATTGAACAAGCTGCTACGGAGAAGGTCAGACTTGGTTTTAATGTGTTTATCATTGCTATACTTACTATGCTTCATTTGCATTGAACTTAATGATAAGCTGCAATGTAGAAAAAGTGATATTGAATAGTTGCAAACAGAATCCGAGAATGTTATTAAACAAGTTGTAATCATTTTCTTTGGCTGGCCTATTATAACTAGTTTTACAGCTTCTTGATCTTCTCAATGCTTTGTTTTTTGAATTCCACTGAAACTTTCATATATTTAAGGTTGAGGGCATTCAATTGTTACATTTTGAATTCTCTTTTTCTAACAAAATGGCTGGATTCATATAATCAAGATATTCAAGATTGTAAAAATTACGGAGTTTAGCTCATGAGATGCTATGAAATTATGGAAGAGATCGATTGAGCATAGATCGAGTGTAACCCCTTTTACCCTTTTTAAGACCTTTTTTCTGGAATTCTTTTTGCTGTGCCTATATAAACCTAACGAACTTTTTCTGTTTTAATGCCTTTTACCCCTCTCTTCACTTTTTAGATATGATTAATAATCCCAAGCTTTTTCTTACATGTAGTTGAAAATTTGAATATATTTAGATTAAACTATAAAACTTTTTAAACTTGATAAATATTTTTAGCTCAATTTTAAAAATTATTTTTGTTAAGAATTGGACTATTTAAAAGCCTTTCAAACTTGATATAATTTTCTTGATAACAATAATTTAGGATTTATGCACATTTTGAAACCAAATGATATGTAGAATTTTTAATTGATAAATAAATTCGCATCTGTTTATTAATTAATATCTTCATTTATATAACTTTCATATATTTGATAAACCTATGTCACTAAATCCTATGATGAAATCGATTAATTCACAATGGTTCAGATATCAGACATGTCAGTCGTAGAATCCAAAAAGATTTAAATAAGAGGGAAAAAGAAACTTCAAAACGGAACTAAGTTGATATGGGGTATTTTAGGTCCTTCGCAATTTTTTTACCCTAAAGAAAAGGCCTTTAAAATGGTGAAAGAAACTATGTTATTCAATACAGACTTCAGCGGGTGTCTATAACTTTTGAAAGTAGAGGGGGTTTGCTTTATTAAAACTTCAAAGAGGTCTCTGTAATCTTCCCTTAAGAAATAAATTTAGGAAGAACGGGATGAAAAAAAGTTAAGATGGATTTGGAACTCACTTGCTTTTTGCTTCCCCGTTATGTGGCGATCCCATTTACAGGCAATTCAAACAATAGATGGAGAAATATCCCAACATCTTTCTATTAGGAGAAAGCATAGGGAGGGTGTTGGTCCCACACTTTCTGATGCTAGCCTGCATGCACAAGGTCAAATGGGTGCTCTATCAGAAGCTCTACGTCCTTTGCCTGGCTGCCTCTCACATTCGCAGCAGCGAGTTTATGAGGTAGATCTCTTTGAAGTGTGCCCTCTGAAGACATGATAAACAGTTGATTAATATTGCTTCATTATATCTTACTGCATTTTCATTTTTAGGACTTTGTCCGGTTGCCTTGGCAGAATCAGTCAAGCCAGAGTTCAATCGCTCTGCCTGCCAGTCCCTCCACTTCATCTAGCAGTGGTGGTCTGTATCAGCAATTTGCATTAGTATATGGAGAAATAAACTCTGACATGTATTCATCTGGCCCCTTAAACCTGGGAATTAGTGTTGTTCTTCAGACTTTTTTTTTTTGTGTCCTTGATATTTCGTCTTCCAGAAAATAACTGAGTTGTCTTGTTTCCTCACTTTTTTGGGTCGTATTTCGGTGTTTCTTCAACTCATATCACAATCGGTAATTCCTTAGTCATCAAAATCTCGATCACGATACTGTCACTTCATATTATCCCGTCGTAACTCCTCAACTGCATGCTGGGGAAACTTCTGATTCTGTAAAGGTTAGTGAAATTTTGTTCGCAAAAGCTCGTATAAATGTTATGGAGGTTCACATATAGTTAATAATAAGGAATTTCATTTGTTACAGGAATCAGGAACTTCTGCACAGCCTCCAAATCCAATTTTGGATTCTGAGCACCTTGTCAGTAACATTTCAGAGCCATTATTGACCACAGGCGATGCACTGGATAAGTACCAGACTATTTCAGAGAAGGTTTAAATTATACTTTATTCTCATCTTCATACATCATTGGAATTATGTACAGAGCCACATATGGAGCCAATAGTTTCCTCATGTTGAATCGGAACTGTCCAAATACTCATGTAGGAACACCATATTTTCCAGTTTTTCTTGGTTTGTGTGACAAGGTTCTGTTGTAAACTTATTTCAGCTTGAAAATCTATTGACTTGTGATGCTAAGGAAGCAAAAATCAAGGTAAGTGTTTCTTTCAGTACTTCCGTGCGTGTTCTTTTGCCTGACAAATCTATTGCATAGTATACAGTTGAGATTTCCTTTGGATGTATGCTAAAGATCTTATAAAGAAACATACCCCAAACATGTAATCCTGCAGGAAGTTATAGCTGAAGTTCCAGCAGTCATACTCAGATGCATAAGCCGAGATGAGGCTGCCTTGGCTGTGGCTCAGAAGGTATGATGACATTGTAGGAATTATTGGTTTGATATTCTAGAATTAACTCCTTAATTTGGATTCCTATTCTGCTATAGGCTTTCAAAGGCTTGTATGAAAATGGTTCAAACAATACGCGTGTTGATGCACATCTTGCCATCCTGGCAACCATCCGTGATGTTAGCAAACTTGTTGTTAAGGAGCTGACTAATATGGTATGACCAAGTAACTTGCTTTTGTTCGACAGATTCTAATATTTCGGCAAAATACGGTAACTTAGAGACAAGCTGAAGTCATTGTTTGCACATAAGTCAAATTGGTGGCAGATTGCTTCGAAATTTCAGTAGTACAGCTCTTGCAGTAACTCATTGGTTAAACTTATTCAGCACTATCTTTAGATGTGATAATTTTAAGCATTTCTTGTCATTTCACTTGAGATTGGTCTATTTGGTTACGTTTTTATTCTGTCCTGTGGTTTTCTGGCTTTCTGATAACCTTTTTACCATATAATAATTTTATAAGACAAGAAAACTTGAAAAATAAATTCAATTTCAGTGATGCTGTTGGCTCTTTTCAATGAAACCTACTAAATAATTAGTAATTACTCTGTCCAAGGTTTTCATCCTTTGATGGGGGTAAGGTTATCTAGATAGGAATCTAATACATCTGAGAGATGCTAAAATGCCCCATTGTAGAATTATTCTATCAAGGGTGACTTCTGATAAAATAATTTAAAGTTAATACTTTATTGTGACAAACGTGGAAAGGAAATGAAGACATTCAATTTGTAATAGTGTGTGTATCCGTTGCTACTATACCCTGGCAATCTAATTCAGAGCTAGTCTTGATTTAAAAAATAAGAAATAAAAAAAAAAATTTGTCCTGAATCTTTACCAACAATACCCCAAATGCTGCAATTTACAAGTTGACATTCAAAGGTCTAATATAATTAGGTTTTGCTTTTTCTCTGCTTATTTGGAGGATCGTGTTGTCTTGGGACATCAAAAGAAGAATTTTTCTGATGACTTTTTGTTGACAGGTGATCTACGCTGATGAGGACCGGAAATTCAATAAAGATATTGCTGTTGGTCTTATTTGTAGTGAATTGTTAAACCTTGCAGAGTATAATGTCCATATGGCAAAGCTCATTGACGCGGGAAGGAACAGTATGTATTACAGATGCTTAATTTTCTGTTAGCATATAGAGAAATTATTAAATCTCATTCCATGTATAATGTACAGAGGCTGCTACTGAATTTGCCATTTCTCTGATCGAAACCTTGGTCATTGATGATACAAAAGTCATATCGGAACTACCCAACCTTGTTGATGCTCTGGCAAAGGTACTATCTTCCTCAATTTTGTCTCCCATACAGCATATTCACACATTCTATAAGGCTTTGATTATTTTCATATTTTCAGCTTGCAGCAATACCTGGATCTCCTGAGTCATTGCAACAGCTGGTTGAGATTGCTAAGAATCCTGTTACTTATGCTACTGCTCTGTCTGGCCTTTCTGTTGGGAAGGATGACAACACCATATCGTCTAGGGACAAGGAGGTGTGGCTGTGTTTTTTTATTGTTTTCCTTTTTTTGGCTCTGTTAGGTCTGAAATCAAGTTTCTAAGACTTTCATATTATCCACCTAAGGATACGTTAGTTACTTCTACATAATGTCTGATCTTGACACAGTATATGCTAAACAATCAATCACTATCTGTATGCTTGTATGAGAATTGAGAAGATTTAAGAAGAGGAGATAGGATTGAGAGAACTCTAATGAATACTAATGTTGTAAGAATAAAACAAGCACCAATCCTCTTTATATAAGGTTCAACATAACTTAGTTAAGGTAGGAAACAAAATAAGGTAATAAACTGAAAATTACAATACATGGAACTAAAGTAACCCTAATTAACTTAATTCAGTTTGCGCCTTCACCAAGCTCTTAATGATTAAATCTAGATTTTCCAGTTTGTCTTTCTACTACAGCAGTATGGTCATATTGGAAGTTACTATGCCCGCTTCCATTGAGAAGTAGAGAAAAGAAAAAGCATACACTTCTGTTCATCTTTTGCAGCATGCCAACGTCTTCCGTCTCCTTTACCACTAAACACATATCAACCATCAGTACCACATCACTCCACTAGGGCCATTAACTCATTTACTGGACTGTCATTCTCAATTGGCTTAACCTGACTCCAAAAACAGATAGTTCTTGCACTATAATACAACCCCTGTCCAATGAGCATGCACAATAATCATTTTACAACCAAGTTTCTTCTGTATACGTTTTACTAGAAAGTACTAGAAAGGACTGGAAAATAGTAGTTAAAGAATTCTGGAAATTCAGCTATGCATGAATTTTTTATATTCCTTATTGTTGTTCTTTCTTCTCTTTATTATCACTTTCTTAGTTGTTCTTTTTTCGCAGTCACTAATTTCCTTATCTGTGATTCAGTTGCTGCACTCTATATATGCATATTTACAAGTGTAATGTATTTGTTTTTCATGCTAAGTATGACTAGAGAGCAAAAATAGTGGTACACTATGCACATCACCAACTGCTGAATTCTACTACATTGACTTTGTCCAGTATCAAGCTAAGAACTATACCAAACTAATTATAACTGTTCAAATAGCTACTTTGTAGCTCTCATAATTCATTTATTGGACAAGAAACTTCCAAGTATTAACAGGTCTTTTTTTTACTACAAAAAATTGAAAGTTGACTTAGAAATAGTAACTTAAAAATGTTTGAAGTGATTTCTTTCAAGTAACATGTAATAGTTGCATATGCAAATGTATTAACAATTCCTGTCATTTTATATCTAATGCATGTATCTTCCCTTTGTTACTACCCGTTACTTCATTTCCTTCATATTTGTTTATCTTGTATTGGGTGGGGAAATCTTAGGCTTGCTATTCCTTGGAGAATGCAGTGGACTTCATAAATTGTTCCTTTGGTAATTTTCTATCCATATAGGTTTATGCACTCTTTGTTGAATGGTACCAAATATGTGAACTGCCTGGAGCAAATGATTCAGCCTGCGCTGGTTATGTCTTAAACTTACAGCAGAGAGGCCTTCTCAAAGGAGATGATGCATCAGCTAGCTTTTTTCTCCAGCTCCTGGTCAAGTTCCTATTCTTATCGTTATAACCTATATCGTAGGATGTCTATAGTTTCATATTCAATGTGCTTCTTTTCAGGAAATCTCAGTGTCACATTGCTTATCTTCTGAGGTGCTTAATTCTGGCCCTTCTCAGTCTCATCAAGGACAACCTCTGTCATTCTTTGCGATTGATATATATGCCAAATTAGTCTTCTCAATTCTGAAGGTAGGCATCACATCCTTGGCCTATTTGGTTTCGGGTTTCTTCCTTTTCTTGTTAATTTTCAAAATTAATGCTGGTAATTTTCCTCCCACTCAGCTCTCGTTCTATAGGCTTTTCCTTCTGTTCCCATTAGCTTGGCTTCCTGTACTATTCTCACTGTCTTGACTTCTCTTCCTGCTAATTTTCCAGTTTTCCTCCAAAGACGAGGGATCTGGCGAACTCTCTCTTCTGCCTAAGGTGTGAATCCCACCTGAAAGTTTCAAAGTTACTGTGGCTTGTCTGGGGATTTTAATATACTTCATAATTGGATTCTACAGGTTCTCGCCATGATTGTGAAGTTCATTCAGAAAGATTCTGACAAGAAGAGGACATCCTTCAATCCCAGGCCGTATTTTAGGATATTCATTAACTGGATACTGGATTTGTGTTCCTTGGAACCCGTTTCTGATGGCGCTAATTTTCAGGTTTGCTGTGCTGCATTCATTTCAAAGCTTCCGACAATTCTGAATTAACTCCAGCTTTAAATTGTTATCTTCTAGGTTTTGACTGCTCTAGCAAATGTCTTTCATGCTCTTCAGCCTCTCAAATTTCCAGGATTCAGGTGAGCATACTGTTCATCGCCGGTATGTCAAGTTAAATATATTTTTTCACTGAGTAGTCTCTTAATGTGGTTTGTTAAAAAGCTGATTTTTTATTTATTTATTTATTTTATTTTTTTGATGAGTGCTTCTTTAGTTTAAAGTTTAGTGTATTTTCAAGAGTGTAAAAATGTGATCTTTGTCAAGGTATGCTATAGGTATGCAATGGTGTCATGGCACCAACTTGTACATGTTTGTATGGCAAGAACTTGTTTTCTATGGAACATTGATTGAAACCGGGTTGTTAATATCAAGAGCTATCTGTAAAGTTCTAAGTTGTTTTGCAAGTTATGTACAAATTATTAAAAAAACAATGTTGACATTCATTTATATTTTTGATCTTCGGCAACCTATGCTTGGTGGTGATATGTTTTGGTAGGTTGTACTGACTTGGAAAGTTGCTTTCAGTTTTGCGTGGCTTGCGTTGATAAGTCATAGAAGTTTCATGCCAAAATTACTCACAGCAAATGCACAGAAGGGGTGGCCCTATTTTCAACGATTGTTGATTGACTTGTTTCAGTTCATGGAGCCAGTTTTGAGGAATGCAGAACTTGCAGAGTCGGTATGCCTATATTACAAATAATACCTTTGTTTTCTTAATTATTGCAGGAAATCACTACATGTTTGATTTTTCTTTTTTAATTATGTGTGTGCACTTAGGTCCAGTTTCTCTACAGAGGAACGGTCCGGGTGTTGTTGGTGCTACTCCACGATTTTCCAGAATTTCTTTGTGACTATCATTTCAGTTTCTGCGATGTTATTCCTCCAAGTTGTATACAGATGCGAAGTATAATCCTTAGTGCATTTCCTCGCACTATGAGGCTACCAGATCCTTCTACTCCCAACTTAAAGGTGGCTTCGCACTCTTATACTTGATCATAATCTGCTTAGCCATCAATTCTGACACATTATATTTAGATTGATCTGCTGGCTGAGATAAGTCAAGCACCGCACATTCTTTCCGAGGTTGATGCAGCTCTAAAATCAAAGCAGATCAAGGGTGATTTAGATGAGTACCTGAAGGTAAATTTGAATGAAAACACAAATTTGAATTATCGGAGATAAAATATAGTTGGTCGCAAAGAAGATTTTGTTCTAGTCTTACACGCGATATAATTTTAGTTTTATTCTGTTCTCAAAAGTCTTCTGTCAATTTATCCCATAGACAAGGCAACAAGGCTCCTTATTTCTGTCTGAGTTGAAGCAGAAGCTTCTGCTTTCTCCAAGCAATGCAGCTCGTTCTGGGACTCGTTACAATGTTCCTCTCATCAACTCCCTTGTCCTCTATGTTGGGATGCAGGTATTTCTAAATTTCTTTCCACCGGTTCATAAAGTGCGAATAAATTAGAAAATATGTAAAATGCAGGAATATTTTTTTTTCCTTTACTGTCCTAGTCATCTATTTAACCTGCATGATGTTTATTATTTGCAATATGTTTTTTTCTGAGTCAATCCTTGGGGAAATTTTCTGTAGGCTATTCAACAGCTGCAGGCAAGACCACCCCAACATTCACAATCTATTGCCAGTATGACCATGTTCTCGGTGAGTGCTGCTCTGGACATTTTCCAGACTATGATAGTGGAACTGGACACCGAGGGCCGTTACCTCTTTTTGAATGCGGTTGCTAACCAATTACGTTATCCGAACAACCACACACATTACTTCTCTCACCTTCTCCTCTCTCTGTTTGCTGAAACTAACCAGGTGTGTATGACATCTCTGTCTTTCAGTTAATTCAATGTTAATTAATATTTGCTTCTTTTATTCTCCTGCTGTTTTCCCCTGCATTATTTTGCGTGGGGTGGGGAGTGGGTAGCTTTTATTTTTTCACTATTTACAATGAAAAGCCTACTTACCAACCAAACTTGCGATCGCTCCATCTATAATGGCCGCATAACTCATTTGTCTCATATATATAATATATAGATATTTTCTGGCACGGTTCTTATAACGGAAAAATCAACTGAACCTAAAATTTAGTTATTATTTCTGAAACCTACCAATTTGCATGCTCCGCGTCTGATGTGATTAATCTAATTTGAGCAGGAAATAGTTCAAGAGCAAATCACTAGAGTCCTATTGGAACGACTTATAGTCAATAAGCCTTATCCATGGGGTCTTTTGACTACTTTTATTGACCTCATCAAGGTAAGTTTGTGTTCATTATTTAATCATTATTAGAAAGTCATGTAATGCACAGATTCCTTTGTTTGACAAGTTTTAATTGTCTTCAATACAGAATCCTCGGTACAACTTCTGGAGTCGATCTTTTACAAGGTGTGCACCGGAGATCGAGAAACTCTTCGAATCGGTCTCAAGGTCGCGTGGTGATCCAAAATCTGTGAATGAGAATGCGGTATCCGGTGTAAATACCAGATAATATGCACTGAGCCTTAGTTGTTCGATATCATATGATACTTAAATGTGAAAACAATGTTAAATGTAAATAATTAGACCTTGTATATTTCTTAACGTTGCATTTTGATAATTTTGGAGATGCTTAATACTTTTCCTTTTTAAACTTTAACGTCTTCTCAACTCCGTAGTATTACTCTATTTTCTGATATTTTAATACATTCTTTGTTTATAAAAAAATTGCCACAGTTAAAGACTTACAAATTTTAAACCAATCAGGCTATTACAATGGTGGAAAGCGAAAAAAAAAAAATCGAAAGGATTTTGATTTCACCAGAAGCGATACCAACCCTTGTTTGAAATCCAGGTTCCAGACACACAATCTTCAAACAACAAAATTCTTGATGCCTCCTTCTCTAATGCAGTCCATTGTTAATTTCTCAAATCCACAAGCAACAATAAGAGTTCATATGATCTTTTAATCTAACAATACAACTTCTTGAAAACTAGAGCTGTAACATCGAGGTGCAATCCCTCATAGAACTCGTCACATACAAATATCAGAACATTCAAAAGGAAATAATAATATACGCCTTTGTCTTCATAATACTAGTTCAGCCAATGATTTCCATTTGAACATTACCATCACATCTTCGTAGCAATCTAAACATCAAATCAGACAATTTTCGCACAACTGACACGAGCTGAAGAATAAAACAGTAATTATGTATATTTCGATTGCAAACCTGAAAATATTGAAATTTGTACATCTATTATGAAACCTTGTAATATGGATTGCCAGCAAATTCAGTTATCAGAACACTATTGACCTCACCTACTAGCTCCCAGACAATTTTACAGCATTGTCACCATATAAACAGGGAAGCAACACCTCTTAGTTGCCACTGAGATCCCATCGAAAATGCTGTCTATCTGTTTCTTTACAAATTTTAGCTAATGCGAAATGGTTTCACCATACACATCCTGGGGGTCCGTTTTAATTTTGGATATCAATTTGTTACCTTGAAAATCCCAACTGATGCAGCCAACAACTTTGAAGATTACATCAACCTGACAGGTTTGCATTAACTTAACCAAGAGCATGTGTGCATCAATTGAAAAATAACATTAATACGTCACAGTTGCTCATTAAGGTCACAAGTAATTTGAATGGAAATAGTAACACCGGCCTACGTTAGTACAAGTTTGTGTTCAGGTCAAAATCATCCAAATCAAGCTACTATGAACTTTTGAGCAAAGTATAAATGAAGTACCAATACTTACCTGGACAGGTATTCAAACGGGCTTCATCTGTAGTCCAACATATCAGCATTATCTACAAGGCTTACCTTGGAGAACACTTGTTACGATTGTAAGAAAAGATCGCTTTCATTTTTCTTGTACCGTGTGGCAACTTATTAACAATTGTGAGAAAAGAATAAGCAGTTGATAATCATGAACAGCAAAAATCTTCCGAGTTCAATGAATGATTCAGTGTAAAGTAGCCCCAAATTTGTGACTCAGTACGAGGAAAAAAACCATCAATTAATTTTCTTCAAAATACTGAAAGAATTATATTTGTACTTCAGTTGCACAATTTCAATTTTGACGTGAATACATACAAGTAAAAGCATTGGCTAGACTGATTTTAGTTTGGGTGAATTTCAATCGTACATAACCTTATTCCTTTAATCAGTAACTACTTATTGACCTCTTATCATTTTCAGAAATGTGGATTGAGATCCACAGATGCATGCCGGAACAAAAGGGGCATAATGGGATGGCAACCACCAAAAGGACTGTCAATCCAGTAAACCAATTAACTTTCTGCAGAAGCAAGTACTGAAGATGCTACATGCAAATCAAACTCAACCATAAATGTCTGGAAGAAAATTTGTAATCGAATAGAATTAGTACTGTGAGGCACGGGAATATGTTCGTTATACATAGAAGGAAAGAAATTAAGAGAAGTGTAGATTTTGAATTTTATTCCTAGAAACTCAACACAAGTACAACTTTTGCTACAAGAATAGTGCCTTAACTTTATAGATAACAGGAGAACCAGCTGAATTTTAATGAAATACATTGAATGAGTCGACTCTATATTTGGGAAAAAAAAGGCTAACCACAATCATTTTGAGAGAAAATCTGATAACCTAGAATGATTAGCTACCCTGTGAAGCTCAAAATTAAAAGGTATTCACTCACTCTTAATCAACACGAGGTCCAAAATACTGTCTTGAGGATGTTAGTCCAAAATACAGTTGACGTATGAAATGGCTTGGCACTTATTCAGCCTGCAGTTTCTCCATATATATTAGTGCCTAAAACTGTTAATTCCACAATGATCTACCACCTCTTTGTCCCACTCCTGTCCCTGCAAGCCCTGCTTCCATTAGAGACCTGGAATCTGGCCGCCATTTCAACTCTTTGAGAACAGAGAATAAAGTCGCTAATTCTGGTGTTATTTCACTGTCCTTTATATTGTTACATGCAACTACTCTAAGCCTATCAAGCTTTCTCCAAAAAAGAATTACTGATTCTAATCCTTCCGTCGTCAATAATGAGCATCCTTCCAGCGAGAGATATCTTACACTCCTACAAAGTAAAATTAGCATCCATCAAAATTTCAGTTCCAGAATTGGAAGGTTCATTTCCAGTAGCACGAACAATTCAATTAGCAACTATTTACCTGCACAATAGACAAAAACCACAGTAATATTCTGTTCTTTCTTTTTTTAACAAAACAAATACAGTTTCTCACTTTTCCACATAGAAACATGCTAGCACTGTTAACAACAATGCTTTACATTTATATATTTATCATTTATGTTTATATTGAAATTTTAGAAGTTAACACAATCGTGATGAAACATTCAGGCATTCAGCCATAGAGGAGTGGCATATAATTCTAAGAGCATGTTTGGGTGTGCTTAAACACACACAAACGTGCTCTAAAAAATAACATCTATTTCTGAGCAATTTTAGCTAGGCAGTCCAATTAAACACATTATCCTCTTAAGAACTAAAATAATTCCCAGGACTGCAATTAAAATCACAATAGCTTGTAATGTTAAATAACACGAGATTCATATGCAGACTTTTATATATGACGACAGTTTCAACTGAAGGGGTCAAACACCTGTTGGACGGCAATATCTTTAACTGTTTATACAACATTAAGCATTCATAGAATTGTACATCAGATGGCAGTTGAATGCAGTTCAATTTCTATAAAAGCGATCATACAGAACAGTATTACCAAATTTACCGTCACACTATACCTGCAAATACTCGCAGCATTAAATATACTGTTGTCCAATCCCCAACAATCCTCAAAAACTATCTCCCTAACAGTCTGACACACTAGAAACAACGCTCTTACACCCAGTTTTTCCCGCATCTGACATTGTTGCACATGCAACTCTTCCAGAGTTGGACAATAACCCAAATGCTCATCTGGCCCCGGATTTGAATCAATACTCTTGCAAGACTGAATCCTCAAAGTCTTCAGGTTCCCGCAATATGACAAAGCCGACAACCATCCACCATCCATCCTATGATCGCAAAGCACTAACTCCTCTAACATCTGGCAACAGTGACCTATAGCTTTAATCCCGTCATAACTCCCTTCGCATCCAACTAACTCGAGCCTCAATAACCGCCTACACCCCTGTGCCAAAATTGTCATCCCTATATCAGACACCACAGAATCATATATCCCATCAAGATGTGCAACCAATTTCAGCATCTGTAAATTTTGACACTTGAAAATTCCCTTTAAAGACGAATCTCCACAACAGAGCAATTCCATTTCCTGCAACAACTCGCATTCATCCGCTAAAATACTCAACCCCTCCTCACTCACGTTCATCAAAACCACTTTTCTCAAATTTCCACACCCCTCCGCCAATATCCTCACCCCTCTATCAACTACATCTGAGCCCAAAACGTCCCCTTTCTTAACCAGAAACCCCTCATTTTCCCCAACCCCCGAATCCAAAAAAAGGGAACATGATTTGTTACTCAACAAAATCCCAGAATTCCTTTCTGATTTAATACAAGAGGGGACAATATTAACATCAATTAAATTCGGAAACCGAAAACTAAGCCTTCCGGATTCCAAAAACTCCCAGTCCAACAACTTGATAGAATTAATCAATTTTCCACTTAGCATACACCACCTCTTGCACACCAATGAATTCGAAATATGCTGTTTCTTGTCAGAAATTTTCGAGAAGATTTTCAATAATAACTTATCGGAAAGCAAAGATGCGTAATCAGGTGCGGCGTTCCCATGGCTAATCGCGCGAGAATTAAACGGGTCGGACTCGGGTTCAGACTCGGAGGGAGGGGTTGTGGAGGAGGAATTGGAAAGAGACTGGAGGCGCATTTTGAGGACTACATTCTTCAAGGCCTCATTTGAGGACAACCATGGGCCGGACCAGCTCGAACGCCGGTTCCTTTTTACAGCCGGCGTTTTCTTCTGGTCCAGGTTTGAATCCGGGTTTTTATCTGGTGGAGACGGCATATGTTTGAGCTAGGGTTAGGGTTTCGGAGTCTCCGATCTTCAGCCGCATCGCCGAATATCCTCTCTCTAGAAACTTATGGCAGCAAACATTTCTATTGACTGCTTCTCTCTCTAAAGTGAATGCACATACAGAAAATAAATTTGTGTGAGTTGAATAGAAGAAGTGGATTTTTCACTGTTTTGTTTTTTTCTCATAGATTTTTCAACAATTCTATTTCTTTTTGGAAAATATTTCACCACAACCCACCCATCTTACAGGATTTTTTCATGTTAGTTACTTTTCAAATTTATCACTTTTCCAAAGTCCATAACCATTACTAAAGAATGAAATTTGTGACCTAAGACCATCTTCAACCCATTTTACTCTAATTCATCTTATTTGTTTATGTTAAAATTTAAATTAAATTAAATCGTTAAGTAATAAATGAACATTGTTGCACTATGTTTATTGTTCATTATAAAAACTTGATGTCAATAATTGATGTTGATTAATGCCAAATTTTACATCAAATTGGTGTTCAGTTGTAGAAGACTTAATCAATTGAATGTGTTGACGTTCATATTATTTACTGCTATGAAAAATCCACCATTTTAAAACAAAATATATATAATTAGGGTATCACAAACTTTGTATGTTTGGTTATTACTTCTTAGCTTTGTCAAATTTGGTAACCATACTTCCACTTTAGCACCAATCAAGTAATTTTCGTCCAATTCTATAACTTGGTTGAACAAAATCGATAATATAGTAGCAAAAAAAATGTGAGCATCACTTTTTTCTCTACAGTGTACATATTCCACGTCAACAATTGACGGTTACGTATAATGACCATCATTTTTTTTCATCATTGAATTTCATCAATAAAATTGGATGAAGTTGTGTTAATTATAGTTAAATTAAAGTTTTATTACTCGGTTGAAATCAAAGTGTGTGTTTACTCGATTGAAAATATTTTTAGAGTCTACATCATAGATCATCGAGAATGGAATTTACCCTCCGTTTACAAGGTAACAATAGTAAGCAAAATGATTAAATTGAAACAATTGTATTTGGATAACTAATATGAAACAGACAAGTAAATTGAGTGACTTTTAGTGAAATTTCTCCACTTATTTACTTAAATTTATTTATTATTTTTTTTCCCTGAAAAGAAAACGATAATATAGTGGAGAGAGGAAAGGGGAGATGAGATTCGTGGGGCGCACAATGTCCTGTACTTATTATGGGGAGCAATCCGGTTTCTCTGCGGAAGCGTGCAGGTTTATTTTGAATGATTCACCAATTATATTTTACCAAGTCAACTCAAATCATTGTTCTTGATGATGTGGCGTTGGACGATTGGTGCTCCTTTTTTCTTATATTTGTAAACAGAAATGAAATGATTATCAAATACTAACAATCAAATAAGACCAAATTGCTAGAAACAAAAAGGCTATTCTATGCAAAAGTCGATCATCATCATGTAAAATGCATACCTTTTTAATTTGTAAAAATTAATTACACAAACAAAGAAAAATCGAAAATATATTATTATTATTTTGAAATTTGCATCGAAGAAAAAATTGAAGTATCTCGTACTGTTAGCACCCGGGTCAGGGTAATTATATTATCACGTCGAATTTTATTTGTTGCATCATATTTTTTAATTATACGTAGTTTTTGTAATACTATTTTTTGTGATTGGATTTAAAATAATACATAACATAACATATAGAAAAAGTGTGGAAACATTTGATTGACCATTTTGTCCTTACATTATTTGTTTTTTTTGTGGTGATAAAACAACATACTTGATAGGTCCAATTACATGGATTATTTGACTTTACATTTAAATGAATCTATCATTTAATACAATTTAATTGTCACTTGGACGGAGATAAATAAAATTACTCTAAAATAATTTTGATCTCTTGTAACATTTAGTTTGAAAGGGCTGTCCCATAGTGAAAAAGTAATTTCTTGAGGTAAAAAGTTTTTTTTTTTTTAAATATTTGACATTTCTTCGCTAAGCAGGAAACGGTGGAGAAAGAATCGTATGTTGAAATCTCATTGTTGAATGCGTAGAGAGGGCTGGAAGTTAATAAAAATTTAAGTAATATCCTTCTACGAGGATTGAAAAAAAGTTCACGTTTTATGGCAATACGGGATTTTGGGCTTAGTTCTCTTCCAACAAACTAGTCGTAGAGCATGACAAATTCTATAAAAGAGCGTATTCTTTGCTTCTACGAGTTCTTTGACCAAAATTCACCTTAGCGAGCTCTAGAGAAAGCCAAATTTTGAACTTTCTTAGAAAAAGATCCATAAGTGCTTTTTATGAGAATGCGAAATTTACTTTTAAAACCTTAAAAATAACAAATAAACACATATATATATATATATATATATATATATATATATATATATATATATATAATCAATTTAATAGTCACAACACTCTTTGGATTCACAACCAAATAATTAATAATTTTTTTATCTAGAGCTTGTTTGGTACGGCTTAAAATTCATTTAAAATTGAAAATATGGTCGTTATTGGGTCTCACCCGTCTAATAAAAGTCAACAATAACGGCTATATTTTCAATTTTAATCTGGTTTTAATCTCTACCACACACCCTCCTAAAGTTTTACCATCTAAAGCTATACGGCTAAAAGTTTTATACACAATAGCTATGTCAAATTGACCCTTAATATTTTATACAATAGCGATTATATTATCACCTCAATTTTTATTGTTGCACCATAATTATGTTAAAGGTCTCCCAACTATTCGCACTTACGGTCTAAAGTTTTTTTTTTTTTTTTTTTGTCGGCAACCTTCTTTAGTTATCACATCTCAATAATGACAATTTTGTCCAAAAAAATTGTTAGGAGAGCATACAAAGAATTATTTACCCCTTATATTTTAAAATGAAAAAACAAAATACAAAAGTGAAACGAAATATTCGCTATTCATTTCAAAGCAAGCAAACAAAAGTGCGACGATTAACAAACATTGAGGATCTTTAGTGCAATCAAATAGTATTTTCTCTAATTTTTTGTATTTTTCTTCTCTAAGTTCATAAAATCACAGTGCTATTTATTGAAAACGTAAAAAAGGTTGGCATTAGAGCTTAGATTCTCTTTAGGTCATCATTTTAGTACTCAATTTTTAAATGAGAAATCGACATTTACAAAAAAATATGGATTAAGAATAAATGACTCCATATAAAAAGATAAAATAAAACTTTTTAAATTAAAACAATTTATTTTTGTCTGAATCACAATTAAGAAAAATAAAATAAAATATACTCATATTACATGAAAGAGAGTGACAAAATGAGAAATTTATGTTAAAAGTGGAGATTTCTAAATTTTTTGAAAGAAGATGGGTGTCTATATCATTGTCATAAACCTCAGGAAAAGTTTATTTAATTTACCTTTTAAAAAAATTGGGTAGAATTATGTTTATTAGGAGGGTGTTTGGTGGGGATTAAAATTAGAATTTTAATAAATTGTGATAGAAATTTTTTAAATGTGTGGTTGAAAAGCTATACGATCCATAAAAGACGTGGTTAATATTATTATTTGACTTTGACTTAAATTAAATATGTACCAAACAGGGCCTAAATAATATTTGTAGTATATAGTGTCGTTATTTTTCTTTCTCCCCTTTTTTGCAGACTGTTTCTAATTTATTAAATATATTAAGCCTCATTTCTCCTTGATTAGTTAAATTTTAACATCAAAATTGTAATTAAACTTGTATCACACATTCAAGGGAAAGAGGTGCATTTTTAATTAGTAAAATCTAATAAAGAAGCTAGATTATAAATGCATGGTGCTACAAATTGTCTTAAGCTTCATCGTTGTAAAATAAGTAGATTGAAATTTCGTAATTAATCCTTTTAAATTAAGAAGTTTCCTATTAATTTCGGTAAAATAATTTCATATGCAAATAGCGAAATTATTATTTATCATATTGGCTAACTTTATTTGATAGTACATTCGAAACATGACTTGTAAGATGTGACATGTGTGACCATCGTACTCTCAAACCTTATCTTTGAAATTTTAAATTGCTGTCGGGATCAACTTTCTTTCCTCAAGGAAGATTACAAAATTCACCATTAACTTACTAATTACAAAACCTAATCCATTGTCTAGTGATACAAGGTTGTAGACTAAGATACCCACATGAATGACCCAGAATATAATGACTAATGCGAATATAAACCTTGGATGAGGCAAGTAAAATTTAATTAGAAAAGGAATTGAACAAGGAAAACAATATATTATCTCTAATTAGGTATGAGTTTAAAACCACTATTATCCATAATTATCAGTGTGGAGAAATGGCACAACGATGATACTGACTGAATGTTGATTGGGTTATTGTGTTGGAAACGATCTTGTTGGGTTGGACCGTTGTTATTACTTGGATTATTTGTGACTTCTGTTTTCACCCGATTAATAACATGTTTTTACCTGATGCGTTTTACTTAAGGCTGAGATGTCGCCATATGTTGTTCAATGAACCGTTGGATAGGCCAAACTTCTGGAGACTTCTTATATATGCTTGGGGTTTGAGTTTGATGGTTTAATTCATTCTCTCATACTCTCTCGAACTCTATGTGTTCTCTCTGTTCACTTCATCTTCTTCGTTCTTCTGCACTCTGAAATTTGGAAAGCCTTTTTTGATCTATTAATACGTGAGTCTCTTGTATAGATCATGAGTGGTTTGTAAAGGGGTAATTATGTGTCCTTGAGTGGATTTCTGTTTCGATCAGTTCGAGGGGTTTCATTTTGATGTAATCTTGGGTTATTTCGTCTGAGTGTCTTGGTATAATTTTTGAACGGTTCGGTTTCAGTTAATATAGTGATTTCTTCCGGTTGGTGGAAGCTTAAAAGGGGATTAGGAACTCCAATTCTGAACCTCTTGCCTTAGGGCGAAAATCGCGTGTTCTTTACTTGTTTTCTATCGATTTGTACATTTTTATTTAGAGTTTTGTTGATTGAAAGTGGTTGATAAATTGAACTTAATCGTTACAGTGGTAATAGAGCGTTCATACGGTGGTTCTTGGATCCGATTTGTGCGGATCTTAAAGTTTGACTCCTGATACAATTTGTTCATTTTATTTCCTAAAACCCTATAAAGTGATTTGGTGAGTTCGTTCCGATTTTGTGCTTGATGTACAAATTTTTTGCTTATACTTTAAAGTTTCTTGCAAAACACTTTTTAAACTTCGGTCTGAGACTTTTTTTGACAATTCCTTTGTCCAGAAACCCTAAGAGTTGTCTGAAATCTGGAGGTGGTCTTGATTTTGAGTCAAGGACCTTGATGCGAAGCTTTTGCACGTGTTCTTTAATTTTGTATATTGCAAAATGTAATAATTTGTACTTGCTCTTGTATTTTAAGACATATTTTGTGACTGTTTTACCTGGAATTAACTTTGTGAAATTTCGAGCATTGTTTATACAACTCTGCAGTCTCTGTATAATTTAGTTTTGTCTCTTGAGTGTTGATAGCTGGATTATTACTTGTATATACTTCTGGTGTGCTCTGTCTAATCTGCATGCATTAATTCTTCATTCAAAATTTTTTATTATGCCTTCTTCAAAATTTGAACCGGAAGTTTTTAGTGATAAATGAGACTTTAGTCTCTAGAGCCAGAAAATGAAAGATTTTTTACTTCAACAAAAATGTACAAAAGCCATTAATGAGTAATGACCAATTGATCTTGAATCAAGTAAAGTAATTAAACAAGATGAAATTGGATGGAGTTCTATATTTCTGCATTTGTCTGACAATGTGCTTAGAGAAATTGGAGAAACAAAGACTGCTGTTGAATTGTGGACGAAATTGGAAACCATTTATATGAATAAAACCATACCTAATAAGGTTTATTTGCTGAAACAGTTTTTTGGTTTTAAACTGGACACATCTCTTGACCTTGATGCTAACAGTGAGCTGACGTGTCAAAGTTCTGTTCGGAGCAATAAATTTTAAATCTTGGTATTTAAAATTTCTTTCGAATTACTAATTTTCTAAAATAGATTAATTGAAACAATATGTTACTAAAGTAACATCTCTTGTCTAAATTAACTTATTTGAAATATTAGAAAAGTTGTGTGATTGTAATTCATGCTGATATTCATCGGCCCAAAGGAAGGTAAATATTTTGCCAAATTACATGCACACCTGTGATAATAAATATGTGACAATTGTAAGATTTTGTTTTATGTGAACAATAAATCGATCCAAAGATATGTTTATTGTCAATATTTAATTACTGCACGAAGAATACAACTTATAAGTTGGTATTTCGGTCCAAGACTAAATATCAATGTTGTGATCGGTCTCTCGTGATGCGATTTACCATTATTTGAATTAATTAATTGTTTAATACGGATTCAAATGTGAACATATTTCTTTGGCTTTGTTCTCTATTGAGTTAACTTTCTACTTCTACAATATATGCAAACATCAACTATATTCCCGTGCTAAATGTAAACAACTTTAAGGAGTGGAAATAGAACGTTCAAATCATTCTTGACTGCATGGATTTAGACATTGCATTAAGGATCAAACAACCCGCTGCACTTAAGAATTAAAGTTTCACCGATGAAAAATGAACTTTGATAAGTGGGATCGTTCAAACAGCACGAGTCTTATGATAATGAAGCATGATATTCCAGAATCATTCAGGGGTGCTATGTCCAATAAGGTAACTATTGTCAAGGAATTTCTTAATGAACTCATGAAAAAAAAGATTCTTACATAAACGATTGACTGACTAACTGACTATCTAAATATACAGTAACATCCTTTTGGCTTAAACCAATTTCATTTAATATTCCTTGAAGCTATAAAGCTTCTTTTGCAGCCTCTATGGATGCTATATACTCAGATTCATAGTAGGTAAGACCAAAATATGTTGAAGCTGAGATTTCCAGCTTACACACCAATTACTAAGAGTAAACACATAGGCGGTTGTAGACTATGCTATCTCTATTTCTTGCATAATCAGCATCAACAAATTCCTAAAGTTTAATCTATTCTCCACATTGTTTAAATGTTAACCCCTTATTATTCATATAGTCCTATTCGATCTTCAGATTTAGGTAGGATTTGACATGATCCGGTTCGGTTATGCTCTAAAGAGAATCCAACAAATCCGATTTTTTTGGTATTTAGCAAATGGAACCGTCGTATCCAAATTTAATTATGAAACTGTTTAGGTCGGTTCAGTTCGATTTTCAGGTTCCGTACAAAAATTAATTTTTTTTTAATATTTACAACAACGCTATATTAATTCAACTAATGATGTGTTCAATTTCAACTCTTAGAAAATAATGTAATTCAATTCCATGATATCTTTTGCACATCTCTTTGTTGAGTTCTCCATAAATTTGGTAGTTAAAATCGAAAGAAGAGGAAGATAGCTAACTTACTATGATAAAGAGATGCTTCCAATTCTATTTTTTCAGACAGAAACGACACTACTATAGAATAAGAGATTTTGGTAAAATTTAGACCAATTTGAATAATTGGACTTACACTGTTTGATGCAAATTTTGACAAATTGTAGACAAATTCAGAACGTTGGAACAGTAGACTATCTGTCAACAACTGCACACTTTTCTCCAGTTCGAGTTACCACATTCTCCATTATACCCCTCATTCAATTTCTATCTGCCCACTTTACCAATTTCAGAAGGGCATTGTAGTAATTCATAACATCATTTAATATGACACGGAACAATAGTGCCAGGCTTTGGGCAAACGTGATTTGAAAGAAAAATGCATTATTGGCAAGGAAAATGTACATCAAACGGGCGAGGCTCAAAACTAGAAATAGGAAAATCATATATTGAGTTTGAGCTAAATTAACTATTTAACAAATTTATTTTTAGAAATAAAATAAATTGACTTATTTGAGATAAAAAATTAAGGTCCTTCGATTCATGATCTAGAACCGAGAATCGAACTGAATTCATGTGTTCTCGGTTCAGATACTCATTTGGGTATTTAATTTAAGAAGAATCGTTCGGTTCAGTTTGATTCAGTTTAGTTAGATTGGGGTCCGATTCGATTAATACGTTTCGAGAGTTTTGTCCAGTCCTAAATTTGGGGCTCTCATTTTTACTTAAGTTAAAATGGTTTTCTATAATGTAAAACATATTGATTTAGCACTCATCACAGCATACTTAGCAAGCACTTAATAGTATAAGGAGTTCGAGTCAATGTTAACAATGATATAACCTATGTTTGGATTCCATTAAAATAAAATTTTAGGGAAAATGTGCTTTGGAATAGTGAATTTTTTTTTTGGAGAATGCTTGGTTAAAAAATAAGAAATTTTTTTTAGTTTAAATATAACATTATTTTATGGGAGAATGTATAGTTGAAAATGAGTTTTAAAAAAAAAAAATTTATTTTTTTTGAAAAATATAGTCCAAACAAAGGCTTAGATATATCCATAATCAGTTTCATTCCTAAAATCCTTTTACCCTTACCTAAGTCTTCCGTATCAAATTCTGAAGATAAATCTCATTTTATTTTCTTAATTAGTTTTTTTAACAGTTGGAGAAAAGAGTAAATCCTTTTACCACTAATCTTGCATTAGTGTTTCCTCTTAACTTTAAAAATCCACCATCTATTGCAGACTTCCGTTTTTGAGATTGGGAACTAATTCCCAACTTCAATTTTGTTTAAGTGGTCTCATTTCCTCTTCCATGGCTATTATCCACAACCTTTTATACTTACTATTAATGGATTCTTGACCTATCTTGGCGTTGTGCTATGTGCGGCAAAAATGATACAGAATCAACAAGAGATAACAAGAAAGAAAATACATAGATTTACACGATTCGACAATAGGCATACATCCACGAAAACGAAGTGGCCATGATTTTCACTATGCAAAAATAATAGGGTTACAACATATATATAAACTAGACCGTACGAAATATTAGAAAAAATCTATAATACCCGTGTACCATATCGCGGGAGTGATGCCCTTGCACCCCAACCTATTATGCGTCCGTGTCAATCAAATAGTAAATTACAAACCCCATACGTCGATGCATCATTCTGTTTGGTGCACTCTGCTATGATATCAGTTTACTTTTCCAGTATACATGTATTCTATTTTATGTGATTCACATATTACAAACATCTGGTTTAATAGAAAACCATACCACGCTCACGCTTTCTCCTTACAATAGTTTCTCACTCAATTCAAACCACAACACAATCATTATCCACAAGAAAATAGAAGTTTTCACAAAGAAAATCAATACACATGGTAATCTTTTTGAGAGAGAAAGATGTGCTTAACTTTGTAGAGAGTGAGAGAGATAGGGTTCGATGTTACCCTAATGAATGAGAGAAGCAATGCTTTTATACTCGGGATCAACTGCTATGGTGAATCTTAATCCTCAATGGCTATGATTTAATTCTTCAAAGAGAAATGCGTCTTTTGTAAGTCGCGCCTCCAAAATGCAACTTCTTGCATCACCTTTCACGGTCGGAAGTCTATGGCCCACTTTCATAAAGTCTTAATGTTAATGTCCTCGATCAATCATACAAAGTTAAATTCGTTTCGAGCAATTTGCCAAATGACAATGTTCCTTTTGCAGTCCAAAGTTTGGGTTCCCCACGCCTAATCTGACTCTTTCATGTACATGTGCTTACAAACTCTTCAATTATGCAATTCCCCATTTAGCTCTGTTTATAGTTTATACCTAGAATATTCCTCCGCAGTGTTAGCTGAATGCTGCATTCAATATGTAAACTGGTTACTAGAATTCAGTCAAGAATTAGGATATATATTAGAAAAAAGATGTGGGCACAGAAGAAGAGTAACAAGAATTCACATAGGAATTCAAATTTTACTCACATGGGGTGGGTCCCATGTAAATTAAAATATTGACCAAAAAATCCCACCCTTCCACCCCTGTTGTGTGTGTTCTGATAGGTACAAAAATTTGAATTCATATACTTGTAGCAAGTCTCTATATATTACTCTTGAAGTATAATATTTGTTCGATTTACGGTTATTGCAATTCTTCAAACTAATCAACGATTAAGTGCTTATTTAGTACGTAGTACTTTTACTAATAAGGTCATTATTAACACGATGAGTCATTGCCTCTAAATGAAGCCACTGACAGATATTTTCGTACACACAAAAATGGTCGCGTAAATAACCTATAGTACAAGTAATAAAACTCGATCGGATTTTCTTGCAATAAACTAACTCGACGTCAAAGTTGAATTTGATAGCTGCATTTCAAATAATGATAATAGTAGATTGATGGAGAATGTGTGGTTGAAAAAGAAGAAAAAGTTATTGATGTGATGAAAAATATTATTTTATTGAAAAATGTGTGGTTGAAAATGAGCAGAAAAAATGAAAATGAAAATTTTAATGCGTATCAAACAGGGTTTTAGCATCATTCTCTAATATTCATTTTTTTATCAAATCATTTTTAACTACATATTTTCCCAATAAAATAATTTTGCATGTAACGTAACAAAAAATTTCTACCATTTAACCACACATTCTACAAATAATAATAATAATAAATAACTATACAAAGCTCCTGTTTGGTATGGATTAATATTTAGGTTTGAATCTAAGTCAAAGTTAACAATTAATTTTAACAATGTATTTCATAGGTCCCATAACTTTTCAGTCACACATTTAATCAATTTTTATCAAAATCTACTAAAAATCTAATTTTAATCTACATCAATCAGGGTTAAAATATATTTTCCAACTTGAATATTCATTTAGAATTAATCTACTTCTATAATGATAGTTGACAATGTTTGATGTTGTAAAATCTAGAAATTTGATTTTAAAAAATAGTTTTTGAATTTTTTTTCAAAATGAATGAATATGATTGTACAAAATCTTGATATTGTCAACCATCATTGTACGTGTATCATGATTGATTCATTTAGGCTCATGATATGAGTGCAATCATGAAAAGTAATCTTAAGTTGATACCATACACGCAACAACAGTACACATTCGGTAACGGTATCTAATTCTAATGATTGAAATTACGATATGAGGTATTTTTCGATGTATTTAAAGTACCACAAAATCTCTTTCAAAAGATGCCCAGAATTTCTCTCTCTCAATAAGATATACTGCCTCTCTATTCATGGAGACCACATACGTACATTCATGCATTGAATCTCTCTCAATTTTAGTTTGTTCTTATCTCTACGAATCACAATTTGTCCTTTATTTTCAACAGTCCACATCCACATATATATTGTACACAAAGAAAAAGATTTTCTCTTGTTTTTTCATTACATACTTAACTATTTTCTCCCAGAAAATATTGAAGTCTAGCTATGTACGCTGTGTTTCTTTGAAGATGAATCAGTGTGTGCCAAGCTCGGAGCATGATGAGATTCCCACCACTCCTAGGCTCGCTCTTCCTGCTCCTTCAAACTCCAATTCCTTGACCACTCACGTCCCTTCGTAATCTCTCTCTCTGTATTATATCTTTGAAATACTACATATGATAAAGACGAATTGTGGTTTTTATGTTCTTGTTACACTGCAGGTTGGACTATGAAGTAGCAGAGTTAACGTGGGAAAATGGGCAGCTAGTCATGCATGGTTTAGGCCCTCCGAGGGTGCCAAATAAAACTACTACCAATTCCTCCCCCACAAAGTACGCTTGGGATAAGCCACTGGCCGGTGGAACCCTTGAGTCAATAGTCAACCAAGCCACCCGCCTCCCGGAAAGTAAGTCAACCATGGACGGTGGCGGAATCAGTGGTTGCGAGCTCGTGAAATGGATTGATAACCACTGCTCTCTGGTTAATCATGCCGTCGGTGCTTCAGTCGCTGATTTCCTAGTGCCATGCACTAATAATATCGGCAGAAATGACAGTCAAGAAACTCCAGCTACACAAGTGATGGAATCCGTGCCGGGAATTGGCACGTGCGTGATGGGATGCTCCACCGGTGTGGGATCCTGCAGCGGCGCCGGCGCGACCACCCTAAGGGGCTCGAGGATGGTACGTGTGGGAATGAACGATTCACACAAATGGCCGAGACCTGAGCAAAGCATGAGTGGGAGCGCCACGTGTGGGAGAGAGAGTCGTCAGGTGACACTTGACACTTGCGATAAAGAACTGGGTGCACGGTTCACCTCCACAGCTTCTTTGGGTTCGCCGGAAAACACCAGTACCAAAACTGCAGAGGACCATGACTCGGTTTGTCACAGCATATCAAGGGTAAGTTCGTCTGTACTTATCAGTTATCCATGTGTTAGAATTTCTTCAAACAAAAAAAAAACAAACATTTACTCTTTTGTCATATCATTTACCAGGTGATTATTTTACATTAAATACATTTACAATGTGTAATTTTTCCAGTTTTGATTATTTATCTGTTAATTTATAGACTGAGGCAGGTGATGAGGAGGGGAAGAAGAAAGGACATGGAAAATCCTCGGTTTCGACCAAAAGGAGCCGCGCAGCTGCAGTTCACAACCAGTCTGAACGTGTAGGGATTTTTCGTAATTCTCTTTGATTAATAAATGTTATATCTATTGGAAGATCTAATGCGGTAACATTCTTGGCAACGAGTCTTCTTATGCTATTCTGTATGCACATATGTGTGTGTGCGCGGGCGCTGAGATTGATGAACTGTTTCTAAAAAAAGAAACAAAACTATTCTTTTCTGCTTTTTTTGAGGGGACGGATGATGATTTTTGAAATAACAATTTAAGAAAATTTGAAGATATATACTTGCTTATTTTATGATATAATTTCGCCATAGATTACAGTTTCAGTTTTCTTAATCCACATATTTTAATATTCATGATGAATTACTATGGTGTTCTTAAATAACGGACATTTAGCCCCTAGATTTTTTAAACTCATTTCAATCGCAATACTCTCAATAAAATTATTTTGCACGTCGACTCATAACCTTTCCTTATTTTTAACCACGTTTTTTTAAAAAAGAATCACTTTTCATAAAATTTATTCTAGAAAATATACATCAAACAAGTTCATACTGATAAATCTATTGATGTCTCAGAAAAGAAGAGACAAAATTAATCAAAGGATGAAGACTCTGCAGAAGTTGGTCCCCAATTCCAGCAAGGTATAGATATTTTACTTCATAAGTATCAATTAAGTAATTTTCACTTTATAAAATTCCCTCATTTTACTGCAACATAATTATAACCTACCAAATTAAGTTCATGCTTGCCGTCCATATCTTAAAATTCATTTTTTCTCAAATTCATTTTTAACTACACAATTCATCGGGTCCACAACTTTTATCAACTTTTCAACCACACATGATTAACTTTTATTAAAATCTACTAAATATCTGATTTTAATCCAAACCAAACAAGGGTTAAATAAATTGAAGGCTTTAATTATTCAAAGTATAGACTGCTTCTTCTGCTGTTGCACACAATGTTGTGAAAAGTGGTCCAATACATTTTGATGCATTCACATGGTAACTTTAATAAAGATCCCAGTCCACAGAAATCTTGCTATACAGACAAGACAACTAGACAGAAAGTAGTTGGTTATGAAGACAATCATACGTTACCACGTAAATTTGGTCCAGGTGGGGAAACACCTTATGCTTGGTGATCCCTTGAATGGATAAAGTGTTTCAATGACATCATCATAAATGAATCGAGTCAAGCATGTTTAGTACATTTTATTGAATAGGACTCGATGAATATTGTACAAACATCTCATAGTACTAAACATTATCAAGGCGGATAAAGCCTCGATGCTCGATGAAGTGATAGAATACCTGAAACAACTGCAAGCTCAAGTTCAGATGATGAGTAGAATGAACATGTCACCTATGATGTTGCCTTTGGCAATGCAACAACAGCTTCAAATGCCTATGATGTCTCCCATGGGAATGGCCGGAATGGGAATGGGATTCATGGACATCAATACAATTGGCCGTGCCGGAATGCCTCCAGTTCTATCTCCTCCTCCGGCAGCCTTCATGCCTGTGCCATCATGGGATAATCCCGGCGATCGTTTGCCACCAACTTCAGTAATGCCAGTAGACCCCTTATCGACATTCCTAGCATGCCAATCACAGGTAATAAATTTTGTCGCATGTTTCTCTCTTGTAATCACAATTTCCCATCATATCGAGTTAAACAAGTTCTGATTGATCTGAAATTGCAGCCAATGACCATTGATGCTTATAGCAGGATGGCAACTTTGTATCAACAGTTCCAACAACAAAATGGTCATGGTTCAAAAAATTAATCATGAAGGGTATGTTTGGTATATATAGTATGAGAGAATATATATGAGTTCAGTATTGTTATTATTCTATAATCATGTTCGTTACTGTTGAGTCCAACGTACAGAAATTGCCAAAAACATGGAGAAATGTGTGCCTCCAGCATGTTCTTTTTTCTCCAAGTAATTAATGCGAGAGCAAATCTAGAAGGGAGTTTTTAATTAAATTGAAATTATTTTATCTGTATAATATATGATTTTTATTTATTTTTGGTTAACTCACCAATCCTATGATGTCGTTTACTTATCTATTTCTTCTGTTGGTTTGTAAAAGGAGTGCAAATAATGTATTAATTTTTTTTTTCTATAGTGTTAGAAATATTGGAAACAATTTTTTGGATAAATACCTATACATTTTAGATTTCAAGTTTTTCTGGTGTGTTATTGATTTGTTAATATTTATATCATATTGCGCTCCATTAATTCGAAACTTAACTTGAAAGCCATATTTCCAACCAAACGTTTTCGAGATGCCACTAATAACAAACAAATATCGATTACTTTTCCTTATTTGGATCATATTTCAATGGAAACTTGATGAGTCGCTCTATCTACACGTCTTGTTTTTACTATTATACCGGCGGTTAATCCGGGATCTCTACCAAGTAGGATAATTTATTCAATTAAATATTTGACATCTAAAATTTTCAAAAAAGATTGGCAACGAGGGATTTCGAAAACTCTTTTTTGCTAAATTATTGTTTTCGGCACCCTCCCTTATATTTAGGCGCGATTCATTTTTCTCATCAAAGTTGCTCATTAAATGGATAACATCAAAACTTGAATTTAGGAATTTTGCTTGCTCTAATTTGATGTAACTAGGTTAATGTTAAAAGGTTGAAATTCTTAAAAGGGCCCACATGTATATCATGTCTTGTTTTTAACACTACACTATTTATAAAGTTTTAACTATTAATTAACTAGGTAGAGAGGGAGAAACTAATTACTCGTATTTGTATCCATAAAATAATTACCGAAGCTCGCCTTAATTAATTTTGTACATAAATATTAAAAATAAAAAGGAACTTCTAACAATCATGTACCAAATTAAGGTAGGTACGAGGCATATATATCTTGTTCTATTAATCTATTGAGACACATAACATGCAATGTTTTCTAAAGGATAAACATACAAATGAATGAATGATTGAACATTAGTGTGCCGACATAGGCCCGTTAAGAATGATTTTTGAAAAGCACTTTTAAGGCTCAAAAGTTATTTTTAAACTCGTTTGATTAGTTTTATAAAAATATTTCTTCTAATTGGAAAAAATTTTAGATGGAGCTGACTTAATGTGGCTTCCTCTAAAAATCTTTCGAAAGAGAAAACTATTTTAGAAATTAGTTTTTAAACACTGTTAAGGTACATCAATTCGATTGCATGAGGGTCGAGTTTTTGAAGATTTACCTTACACTAACTCTCACTCACACACTCACATGGATGTAAATGTTGAACTTTTGTGTCCTAATTGAGAAGAAAAGAAAAGAATGGGAAGAATTGAATGCATTGATAATGGGACTTGTGACTTTCGCCTTTATGCAGTGAGACCATTATGAATTGACACATTAATAAAGGATTGAGATTACGATTTTGATGTTTCAACACACATTATGCAACGGTATAGAAGATGACTGAGCATAAATGATTGGAAAATGGAGGAAACGCTTGGTCACTGAGATAACCACAAACTTTTTGTTCAAAATCTTAGATCTATCAAGGCATCGTGCAGTCTTGTCAATTGGTCACATATTCGACACCACTGAATAGAACTGATTGATAATTTTCATTTTTTTTAATTCAGTCCAATCATGCTCGGATTAATTTTTCTAAAAAATAAAATTTATTGGTATAACAAGTAATTTTAAAAAGCATAAACAAAAATACCTCTCTCTCTCTCTCTCTCTCTCTCTCTCTCTCTACAATACCCTAAAAAACGTTAAAACAAAAGTTGGTTAATCATAAGCTTTTAAGAAAATAAGTAATAAATAACAAAAGCTTGACATATTTGGAAAAACATTTAAAAAAATAACATTCGAGGCTACAAAAGTGTTTAGCTAAATTTAAAAGTTACTTTTAATAAAATTAGTCAAACATAATCTTATGTCAATCTCTTTATTCCGATTGATTAAGAATTATTTCTTTCACGGCTAAAATTAAAGGTTCTATTGGACTAACTTTTCTATTTATTATTTATTCCTTTTGCATCTAAACTAAATCGAGGACAAGGGTCCATTTAGACGAAAAGAATGGAATAACATTTTAATTAAGGGATTACAAAAACAAAAAGGGCTTTTAAGAGACTTAGAGCGGAAGGCCCACTTAGACATGTCCATAAATTTGGAGAAACCAATATTGCCGATGTTAAAATGTCCAAATATTTAAACATGGTCCAATAACACTAGGCCCATATAATTGAACATTGATATACATAATTATATGAGTAATATTATCTAACATCAGTTTAATTGATCACATTTGACAGTTTTAATTAAATGAATCATAAGACATTGTATTTAGGTAAATATATCATTTAATATCATGCAATTGCCACCTAAACTGGTGATTGACACTAATGGTGCCGAATAACATTATTCTACTTACAAACCCGGCATATTTCGTAACATTATAGCATCATTTAAGCTAACGAGGATTGCATTAAAAAAAATTGTCCTATAAGATAAAATAAACAATGTCTATAAAAAGTTTTCTATAATTCAATGTCTACTGGGACTACTTCTAACTAACATGATAAGAAAAAAAAAAATAGACATTGTAAAGGGGTACCCTCTAAATGTCTATTGCTTCTCCTTTTTTTTCTCGTGATCTTTTGCTTCTCATTCTATCTCATGTTTATTACTTTTCTTTCCTCCTATTAATTACTGTGAAGATAATATATCCATACTATCTTAAAAGAGGCACTCCACTATTTACTGTTCATTTATGAAGCTTTTTTTATTCACATCTTATCCATATCCATCCTCCGTTATTCATTCTTGAAGCTTTACAACAAAAAGGGTAATATGGGTTTTTCTCGTACTCACCATTGTTGACTTTCTTATGTCTCTACCTCCCTCTTAAACAAAGGAAAAAGAAAAAACAAAAGCAACCATTTACTATCTGTGGCCAATTCTAAACTTAATTATATTCCTGCTTCTTCGAATAAACACTAGCTACAGTGGACTCTCCCCTTTGCTCTTTGCTTTTCTTATACAGATTTAGACTCTTGTAGCGCCTCCAGTAAGAGCTTCACCAATTTCTTTCTATTTGTTCTAGTTTCTTTCGATTTACTACTAATCGGCTAATTGTCTTCTCTTTTGTGTTTAAACATTTTTTGGAAGTTTTTCAAAGGACGTAAAAATTTCCATAGTCATAGGGCATCCATCAGCTATGTCGATTCCAGAGGTATTTTCTCGTTTCGCAAAGAAGGAGCAATAGCAGAATGTTAATGGCATTTTACTTTCTCTCTTTTTATTCATACATTTTCTTCATTCAACTTTCTTTCAGTCTTCTCTCTCAATTTTTTAGTATGTCCTAAGTTCCCTCAATTGAACTATGCTCCTAGAGGCACTCTCTGCGCAGCGAGGAGACCGTGTCTCACGGAGACCGCTCGGAGACATGAACTCCACGCTGTGTGCACCGCACATGGGAGTCTCCAAGCTGCGCGGAGAGAGTCTCTGCATAGCGCAAAGACCAGTGTCTGCGCTGTGCAGACACTCCCGTTCGTGCTACGCGAAATGCATTTTTTTGTTTTATTTATTTATTTTTTAACCTACCCCCATGTGTGCTATGTACGGAAATTAGAATCTCCTTTCGGGGGCGCTGCACCCAAACCCCCACGAGGGATGCTGCCTCCTCGATTCCCGTTTCAAAACGACAAATCATTTGCATAACAACAAATAAATAAATTATAAAAAAATATATTCTCTTCAAACTAATGATTTTCTGCTACAATTGAAGTTGTTAAAGAGAAACATTTTGCTAAATTCAGGTTACAACTTATTTGTAATATCAAATAAATAAAATCCGTTATGAGAATGAACTAGGATTTGCTACAACGGTTAATACTTAATCCATCTTGTGCAGGGTCTATTGTATTATTTAAGATTCTATATATTTCCAACTTGTTACAAGTGTTACAACCCCTCTGATCACTCAATGGTTTGATGATTAGATTAGTTAACTGGTATATATAATTTACATTTGTTGCTTGAATAACTGTTATAAGAGAAATACTCAATTGAAAGTTTAGTGACATTTTTTAACCAAACAAAATTACAAGTAGCATGAGCTTTTGCTTGATACTTCAAACCTTTTAATCACCTTGGGGATTGCATTATTCTGCTTATTTTTTCAAAGATAGTTCTTTACTACAGGTGAATACACAGTATCCTGATGTTTACCTTCTATCAAATGGAGATGTAGCCCACTTGACATCAGTGCATTTTTTAGATACTTAAAAAAAACATACACTACAGCATCATTGACTATTCTTGGAAAAGTAAAAAATTGACTAACTACATAAAAAGATGGCTGATCCTATGACTATGAGATAGTTCAACTTTCCAACTAATCTTATATATCTTCTAAGGTTATACCTCAAGACAAATGGATCTATCGGAGTGTTAAATAAATTTGGACACCCTTGATTCAAGTTTAGGAACATATGAACAACTTTCTTTCTCTCACACCGAAGGACCGAGTGAATAAACATTGCCACTTCAACATCCAAAAGCTTCCTTAATTGGTTTATTTTGGTTGTGTATATCTAATCCCATGTTCATATTAGAGTGTGGTTTATTATGTTATTAATTTCTGTGACTAAAATATGAAATATGTACCTTACTTCATGTGCCATAAAAACCTTCATCCCTAAAAGAATCTCACACAGGTACAATGACGTTTAAAAATATGTTATTTAGAGTGAATTGAGCCATGAATTTTATTTATCTATTGTATGTCTAAATAATAAAGATTTAGGTGAAAATTTACTGAACTTTGAGAATAATTCTATTAATATTCGACACGTTAGCATTACCTTAAAAATAACATAGTGCACGGACACAAGACTAGTATATATAAAAGATGGAACCCGCTAGAGAGGAAATTTGAATTACACGTCCGTTCATGAGAGATTAATGTTAAATAGAATGAAAAACTTTATATTTACAAATATTATTATACAACTCCAGCAGTGCTAAGACTAATCCATGTGACATTGGTTAAAAATTATAACTTCTTTACTTTAACTAATTGAATCACATATATAGATTATTAGCATCATTGGGGTCCAATAGTATTACTCTTCCATTTACATGTCACGGAGAGGAAATCCATGGATTGCATTTGGAGCTTTTTCAACCCAATTTGATAGGGAATCCACAAAATTAATAATTTATTGGATAAATTTGAGTTATATACTCAATTCATTGAAGATGAAAATGGAACTTGGCCATTTTTCATTAGACATTAAACGCACGTGGACTGAAAACTTTATAGTTATCCATCACATAAATTGCAATCTACATATTGTAAAAGATAAGTCCAAGTATTCTAATAATCAAGATTTTAATTTTATTCCTTTAAAAACAAGTAATTATAGGAAGAATGTAAGAATTAAAGCATAATTGGAAAGGCAAATCAATTGGTTATCAATTAAGCTCTTGTTTGGTTTCATTTTTAATCATACATTTTCTCAGTAAATTTATTCTGAATGTAAATCTATTTTTTAACAACACGTTCTCCTAAAAATTCGTTTTTCACAAAATTCATTTTCGTAAAATCTTTACCAAACAAGGGCTAAAATTTATCTCGATTCAAATGAAAGGTGATATGAATATTTCATTCCAAGGCAAACTCTCAAATTTAAAAAATGAGAGTGATTACACTATTTTATTATTTTTTTTTTTGTCCATAATTCATTTGTTCAAACTTCTGCCTCCGCTTATCATCCACACACCACAGGCTATATGGGACAGACGGAGGAGCGTGGGAGCCTCTGAAATTAAGGTAACTGTACTCATGATATTGTACAAAATTTGATCTCAAATTAATAATCGCCTTTCAATTAGATTAGATTTTCTCGAACTTTATTGTAAAATTTAAATAATGTTATTTTGGGTCCTGCAAGGCTGGCCGTCTTCCGTGTTGGGCCATGATTGAAGTCCTTTCTCCTGTGCAACACGGAATTAAACTATTTGAAATGTAAATTTCGTCAATCATGCTGCACAAACATAATAGCTGACATAATTTTTAACACATCACACGATAATCTATCATTGAACTGTTTAAAATATAATCAATTTTTTTATCAAATCATGTCATGCCAACACATTCCGTTATTCTCTCTGTCATACATATTTTGGCACAAGCATTATTCAAACTTCGTTAGAAGTATAATGTCACGTCTAAATAAATATAAGCATGCCCATAGGTCATATTATGCCCCTGTTTGACATTTTTTTTCCACATATTCATTTTCAACCATACATTTCTACAATAAAATATTTTGCACGTAAATTCAAAATTTTTTCCTACTTTTTAACTACATTTTCTCCAAAAGATAATATTCAAAACTCTATTTTCTCTTAAGTGCTGTCAAACAAGGGCTATATGTCTATACTCAACTTCATATTTGATATACACATGTAGCTTATTTAGGAGTGTTAAATGGTTGAAGTCGAGTTGCTCGACTCAGTCCACCAAGTGGGCCGGCTCGCTTCAGGGAAGTTGTAATTCTTTTGCTTTTTTGTCGAAAATCATATTTTCACTTCTCGGAGTATAATAAAGATATAAATTTGTAAGAAAATTATAAAGTTGTAAAAACGCAAGCAACTCGCAAGTGTCTAATCGTTGAGCAGCTCGTCGACTTTCCACCCCTAAGCTTATTCTATGTGATCCAGCAATTATTTTAAGCAGAAATGTAGCTGGTGCGTCTAGTCCTCACCTTTACAATGAGGGAAATATCTTGTAATTTGATATTCTCATCCCTTCGCACCAACCTTCCAAATGGCCTAACTTTCTTACTAATTACTATATTCCTTAAACAATGAAACTCTCTCTTACTTTGTACCAATTCTATTCCCTCTTATATAAATCCCTCCTAAACCTCTAATTTTGTTCCATACAAAACAGTCAATTCCCATTTCAAAAAATGGCCTTAACTTCAACTATCATATCTCCACGAAAACTTAGACATGATGTCTACTCATATTCATACCAACAAGATTCAAACATCCCTTTAGTCATTTCTGTTCTTGCTTCTGTTATAGACAGAACATTGTCTAGGAATGAAAGAATAGCCAGAAACTGCAGATTTCCGTTGTCATCAAAATCTGCTAAAACCCGGGTTTTCGACTGCAACGAGACACCAGATATGACAATTCAATCCTACCTAGAAAGGATTTTCAGATACACTAGAGCTGGACCATCTGTTTATGTTATTGCATATGTTTATATTGATAGGTTTTGCCAGTTATATCCCGAGTTTCGAATTGGTGTTAGGAATGTGCATAGGTTTCTCATCACAACAATAATGTTGGCATCCAAATATGTAGAAGACACGTAAGTTACCTTCTTCTCAACTGAGTTTTTGTTAGCAAAATTTGACTTACTTCTAAGCAAGAAAAAGTAAACAAGTAGGCCATTAAGTACTACCAAACGAGCTCGATGGAGTAAATTTCAGCGACGTAGCACCAATTAATCGATATGGGGCACTTAGAAAATCCCCGTCTAACAAATGTTTTATCTTGTTTTGTACAGGAATCACAGAAATTCTTATTTTGCTCGAGTAGGGGGATTAACAACAAAGGAAATGAACAAGTTAGAGGTTGAATTTTTGTTCTCGATGAAATTCAAGTTGCATGTGAACGTAAGTGTTTTCGAGAGTTACTGCTGCCATTTGGAGAGGGAAGTGAGTATTGGAGGAGGTTACCATATTGAGAGGACTTTAAGGTGTGCAGAAGACATCAAAATAAAGCAAAGAGAAGAAACAAGATTTGATCAGATTGCCCATCCTTTGCTGTAAATTAGTATAGATTAATGCAACATCATACAAAAATTGTATTAAAGATTTTTTGGGTTTGGACTTTTGATTTTTCTTGTACAAATTCATTTATGTCCTGTTTGATTGCAACGATTTCTTCGAAAAAAATGTTACATTCGAGGATTCCACTTTAGCCATTTGATTACAACGTGAAAATGAAAATCAAATTCTATGGTACAACCACTTTAAGCTGCCTTTTCTTTGTTTTCATGGAAAACGAATTCATATGAATTTGGTGGGTTTTTATTTTTCAAATAACATGGAATTGAAATTTCTTTCCACATTTGGTTTTCTTGTGCTAGGAATATTAACTACTAATGCAAAGCAATTATTAGCTGTTTTTACATTTATTATTGAAAAGTAAACATATTGGGTAATTCATATTTGCGTTGAAGAAATTCCAATTACATAGAGTAGAATCGGTTACCAACAAAGATTGAAGGAGAATCATCAACTTCGAATTCCACACTAAATCTTGAGACTTCGGGCAAGGGCTATAATGTAATATTTGTCGAGAACATAAGTTCTATTTCAAAAGGTTAATTCATCAAGTGAAGTAGTCCAATCTCTTATAAGTTATAAGTCTATCATCTACGTTATATAATCCATGTAAGCATTTGTTTGCGTTTTTTGGCAATCTATTTATTTCTCTTCCTCTAATCAAATGACTACATGCTCTATCAAAACATAACTCTTCCATTGTGTGAGGGTCATCGTCTTACATGAGCACAATCGTCTAATTAAGAGCCAACCACGAATTTTCCTACCTAATACATCCAACTTAGTTCCCAATACCCTCGCCTTGCTAAGTTTGAGGTCTAGCTTGAATACCACTTATAGAAAATTGAGGTTCCACCTCTAAAAGGTTAAACTATTATGTGAAGTAGTTAAATCCATTATAATTTATCGTCTATTCTATTGGATTTTATATGCAATAATAGAAAAGTGAAAGAGATAAATCAACACAAGAATTTAACGTGGTTCGATACTATGTCTACGTTCATAAGGAGTGAAGTGGAGATATTTTATTCAATATGAATAATAAGGTTATATCATCAGAGTGTGTGTGTGTGCGCGCACGCGCACACTAACACTAACTCTCGCTCTAGTTCATACAAGAATGTTGGGCAAGTACAAGAAAAATACACATGTACTGTACTGCGGAGGCTTTGAACCTGCACTCCCAACCTATTAAACGTCATTGCCAAACAAACAGTAAAGTAAACCCCGAGAGACCAATGCTGGAGTGGAGAGGAATATTCTTTCAGTAAACCTGTGTTCCACCCTATAAGAGCCGCACAATATATTCTTTATTTAACTAAGGTGGAACTTTGTTCGCATTTTTCAAACGGAAATGTATAACATATGAATTAGAAAAATAACTATTTTATTATAATATGTTTTAATGTAAGAAAATCCGTGCTAATGATGGGTTTCAAATAAAGAAACTTTATATGATGAACTATGATTGTGTGTGTGTTGGGGGAAATAATATAGAATATTAAAGAAACAAGGAATCAACTTGGTAGCGCCTCATCAACACCAATCTAATCATTCATAATAAGAATAATTAAACACTGTACATTATAATTAATTATTTGATGCCATCCCTCATTCTCGCAACTTTGCTTAAGTACACATAATTAAATAATCTCATCCTTATTAGATTATTCATATAACAACTCAGCATGTCACACTCGAACAAGTTCATATTTAACTAAAATCACTTTTTCTTTTCTTTATATATAAACTAGTTTATCAATCCAAAGACGTCTCACCAAATATTTATATTTATTCAACTTTTATCTTCTTTTCTGAGCGAAAAAAAAAAAATTGTGATTTTCTTGATTTTATTCTCTATTGAAGAATGAAAGAAGGGGAACACACTGGCGGCATCATGTTTCTTATGCTTTATTTTAATTATTATTCAATTAAATTAAAAAAAAAACCACTTTTATTGTTCTAATAATGTAATAAATGGGAAATTCACCCAACTTTCCAATTTATTTAATTTAAATTCTTTTTTCTTTTTTTTTTTCACGAAAATAATTGAGAACATTTTAGTACATCAATGATGGATTGACGGTACATGTAATTCTTTAACCTATAAAATACACCATAACTTAGCTTTAATTGGCGAGTTGGAACAGGCATGTGTTAAGGGATATATATTCCACATCGATAAATGATGTTGACATAAGCCAATTAATAAAAGATGTTGGGCTACTCCTCTTAAAAAGGTTGACCTTTTAAGATGGACCCTCAAATTCTTAACATGGTATCAAAGTTCATTATACTCAAACGAGCAATTCAATCTCATTAAAACTCTAAAATGAGCATGTGAATTTCAAGATTGGTCTGCTCAAATGGCCACCATCTTACGGGGAGATATATATCCCACATCGATAAATGATGTTAATACAGACCAATTAATAAAAGATATTGAGTTACTTCTCTTAAAAAAGTTGACCTTTTAAGATGAAACCTCAAATCTTAACAGCATGGAATCAAGAATTATTATTCTAAATTGTGAAAAATTTGTATAGATAAAAAGTAAATGAAAAACCAGTCACAATTGTGACTGAAAAACAATTTAGAATAATTAACCACAATTCTTTAAATCCCTACAGTATCTATACAAAATACATTGGTATGGATACCGTGATTTTTTTGACAAAATTCCAGCTTTACTGCATTCATCGCTCTTCAATTGATGTGACTTCACAAAAAAGTCCGATTTTATTCCATAGTCACAATTTACTTTTCAGGCATATGATGATATCATTGCGACTCTGATTTGCCTTGTATTCATATGGGGGTAACATTTTGTGACTGTGGCGTCGGTTTTAGTATATGTGATGACTGATGAGAGAAAGTGCAGTTGCATATATGAATTTCAAAATGCATTTACAGAACGTCATGATAATGTTTTTGACTTCCGTTAATTGTGACCTTGATAATGGAATAGGGATTGTTACTTCTTTTCTGTGACTTCCATTAACGAGATAACGGATTGTGATTGTGACTTCATATGACATTATGGTCCATGAATTAACTGAGGCGAAAATTTAATATTGTTATTTGTTCTACGACTTAAATTGCGATTTCTATAATTTCTGTGAAATTTTCGACTAGTTACAAACTAATCACGAAAGTCACAGCTTGTATTAATATAATTTCATGTAGAATGTAAATTGTCAGCTAATTTTGTGACTTTTTTTTTTTCTTTCTAGAAATGGAAGATGTGTGCGTGTTCGTGTGTTATGGTGGTAAATGGGATGAACGAAGGAATTGTGCTGATTTTGCAGTGACCAGAATGATAATCCGATTACATGAGCCACGTTATAATTTTCATTTTCATTTTTCTACTCATTTTCAATCACACATTCTTTAATAAAATAATATTTTTCATCACGTCAATAATTTTTCTTTCTTTTTCAACCACACATTCTGTAAGATAATTGTTTCAATATTGAATACCGTATTTACACACTGGATACCGTATATGCAGATTGGATACCAAATTTACAGTTTGGATACCGTATATGCAGTAGGCTCATACACCGATTTTGCATATCATAACAGATTAAATTGTACATATAACAAATCCAGTGATTTGTTGATTGCAACAAGAAGTAACGAGTAATTTAAATAATTACAAAACATCAATATGTGAATCGAGTAGGAACAAGTAATTAAAACTGTATAAAACTTTTAACCCGAGACCTGTGTCAAACACAATTTCCTTAAAACAGATTCGACCCCTCATCGTACGTGCTTGAGGTATAGTATGAGCGTCTGCTTCCCAGGTTACAACGGAGAAACCAGTAAAATCCAAGCACAACAGACTATACTCCGGTGACTGACTTTGTGTCTGAAATATATCATCACCAGACTCGAACAAAAATGGAAAATGCAGAGAAACAGGAACTGATGAATATGCAGATGAATTTTACAGTGAAAAATCGAGACACATATAAAGACTGACTCTTGTAACCTGCTCATTAACAAATGACAATTAATACGGGAGTTTTAGGAGTTTTGGAAAATCAAAAGTATGTTGAAAAATTAAAACCTGCAGCAAAACGTAGACACTCCTAAGGGGTCAATTTTGCTCTTTTTTTACGCAGGTCGCGCCCGCACACAAGTTCAAGGTTCGGAGCCTATTTCGGTCCAAGATTTGCACCTCCCCTACGCGCGCACGTGGAGAAAGTCTCTATGCTACACATGATTACACCATTCTAAAGTGTAATCCTTTATAAAATGGTTTTAGTTTTCATCCACTTCCTATGTGAGACAAAACCTTAACTTTTTAGTTTTCCTACCAACAAACTCATTTCACATGGCATACTTTGAGTTTCAATTTTTCATTCACTCAGCATCATTTTTGACAAATATATGATTTCGATATACTCACGGAGGAGAACACAAATTAACTTTCATCTTTCAAGATAGCCAACCGGGTCCCGCTCGAAATTAGTGTCGAAATCAGTCCAACTCAATTTTTTTCCAACACATTTATCATTACATCACATAAAAAAATGCATTCTTTCCATTTGAATGGGCATAGAATGACTTCGCATAAAAAAGGAATGAATTGGAAGAGAAAACTAGATGCAATAGTGAGAATAGAATAAATTGCCAGCTGCCTAATAGGGATACGCTGTCCTCCACTGATGAATTCGTGGAATCAATCTAATCCACCATTCTCTCCTACTTCAGCGGCTTAGCACTTGGATAAGTGGGCGATCGTCGGCAGCCCACAAACTCTATTGTGGGGGATGCCTTCTAAGTCCTACAAATAGACAACATGATTTTTATAATCAACCCAAGTTAATTAGAGTATTTTAAATAAGGGAACAATACATAAATAAATGAGGTGTTTGAAAGATATAATTTCAAAATTAAGAAATTTGTTTTAAAATTTCAAAAATCATGTCGTAATTAAATTTTATTAATTAAATATATAAATTTTGAAATTTATGAGTCACAATTTATTACACGGACACAAATTATTAAATTAATAGGTAACGTCTTGTTTTTTTGTCACAAATCACAAATTTATAGGTCACTACTTATTTCACAGTCACAAATTATCAATTTAATTGATCACAACTTAACAAATTGTTCACAATCACCCAAATAATTGGTCACAAACACTCTTCATATCCACCAACCCAACCCAAATTCACCACTAGCACCAACCGAACGCCACCGCCAGCACCAGCATCACCATCACCATTTGCAAACCACCAACAATTACCAATAAAAATCACCCCAAAACTCCAACTAATCAGTTGATCGAAGGAGAAAGAAACAACCCCAGAACCATTGTGCTCATTGTTGCACGGAGCCAACCTGATTTTTGAATAAAAAACTTTTAAACCTGATTTTTGAATAAAAAACTTTTAAATCTGATTTTTAAATTGAAAAGTTGAAACCTATGTGTGGACATAAAAAAATATTCGTTTTTATTATACACACACCGATTCTTCGTCGTACAAACATGGCTCCCAACAAGATGATGCAGATGGGTGAACCCCTCCTATATGTAGAATTTTGAAGAAGAATTTGCAAGTCTCTAAAATGTAGGGATTTTGACGAAAATTTGGATTTTTAAGAAATGTAGGGATTTTGATGGGGCAAAAAAATTTGTTTAATCAAATGTTTGAAAGAGGGTTTAAGCCTGACAATTTTTACTTTCTCGATCATAATTAGCTGTGCTAGTGCTAGGGTGTGTTCATTACCTGTAAAGGCTCTTAAATTGTTAGAAAAAAAAATGTCATCTTTTGGGTGTGAACTTGATGAGGTGACTTACTTGGTGATGATTGATGCATATGGGAAGGTAGGGAATGTGGATATGGCTTTGAGTTTGTATGATCGTGCAAGGATTGAGAAATGACATGTTTAACGTTGTCACATACTCATCGTTTGTTGAGATTTACGAGACATCTAGAAATTTTGATGGGTGTTTGAATATTTAAGAAGAAATGAAGGCACTGCAAGTTAAGCATAATTTACTCTGTCTAACAGTTCACTGGATGCTATGGGAAGAGCAAGGAGACATTGGAATGTGAAAAAATACCATCAAAGAAGTTGGCCAAACAAGCAGTAAATTACCTCAATATCATTCCTTTTATTACAATACGTTGAAACATTACATTGTCAGGTAGCATACATTTTTGAGAAATCTTAAAATATATTCATGAATTCATCGTAGCAGATGTTGGTTCTACAAAAATATATCCATATCACCATATGTGTAAAAACTAATGAATAATGTATCGACATAGTGAATTGTTTAGCAATTTGAGATATAACATCTTCCAAATTCGTGGGATAGCACAATCACCTCCTGGAAAATTAATCTAACGTGAGAAATTGCAATTTTTTTTGTCGTAGTCAATTATGATAACCGGGTAGAATAAAAGCACCACATAATACAAAAGGGTTGAGATCAAAAGTGGTAGGCACCAAGACTTCTGCAAAAACGATGATATCATATAATTGATGTGGCTAAAAAAAAAAAAAAAAAAAAATTTAAAACATGAACTATTTATAGGTGACACGATAATATTAATAAAGTCAAATTTACAATCTTGATCAACTCATTTTAGGGAGCCCACTCTCGATTTTCCCAATTCTAAATTTCAAAATCCGTCATTATTCCTATTCTGTATCCATTTCAAATTCTTCTTCATATTGCTCATCGGCCAATTAGAGTTTGTAGCAAATACAATTACTCACAAAGAGATACATATACATACAATGATATATATATAAGTTGATAGGAAGCGACCTCCCATGAATAGGAAATAAATCGCTGAAGCAAGTGGAAGATTCGCATGGAAATACTATTTTACGAGTTACATGGTATTTCACAAAATGAATTATTATTGATTCATGGATACTAACTTTTTTACCTTGATTTCAATAAATAAAATTTGCTTGAAGTAGATTCAATACACAAATCAAATGCACAAGCAAAGGTTGAATATTCTTCGACGAGGAATGAATATTGGAATTAAATCTCAATTGAAGATGAACATTGCCCAGAATTCCCTTTATGACGTTCTTGCAGAATTGAAAATCATGTATAATTTGAATTTGCTTGTTGTTGTTGTAATTAATGTACACAGTAAACATTGTCATTTCAATTTTCAGTTACAAATAAAAAATGAGAAAGTTTCAGAATTAGTAATTAGGCTGTTACAGTATATTTGGTATCTTTTATATTTCACTTGTATTTATGATTTTTGAAATGGGCATGGGCTGATCTAATGTATCCAAGAAAAAACAACAACAGCCCAGTAAACATATATTAATTGGGCTTACAAAAGTTGTATGGTTGATTGAAGATATGCAAATTTAGATAAATTCTATTCGGGCTAAATGTATTTTTATTTTAAGAGAAAATTACCTAAAAACATGTATTTAAGTTTTCAAATTCAAAAATCAGGTGTAAGATTTATTTAATCAAAAATCAGGTGTTAATTAAATTAATAATTAAAACCCTACCATTATAATCACAAATCAAACCCTCTCCCTGGTTCTCTTTCCCGTCTCTCACTTCTCTCCCTCTCCGGCGTCGGCGACTTGATGGAGCATCGGTGCGGCGAAGATGGAATTATTCAGTGCTGAATTAAAACCACAACACATTTCAGTGCTGTGTTGGGGTGCGAGGTGGCGGCGGCGGCGGTGTGGACTGTGTTGGTGTGCGAGGTGGTGGTGGTAGCGGTGACTGTAATTTTGTCGGTGTTGTTAGGGATGAATTGCAAACATGGAAATACTCGTCTAGGTGTGGGAAAGTGGCCAGCAGGTGTCTTCGACCATGGGTCTCGCCGGACGGCGCTATTCCGACAGTTTTTTCATTTTAAATCGGATGGATTTTTACGTTATCTTTTAACCTTTCACAGGCCATGATGATTATGAGGGGATAACAGAAGATTCAAAGGTGGAAAGCATAGGTCGGTACCAATTGCTCACGTTCGTTCAGAAATCAAAGATGTCGATCAAGTTAGGAAGGCAAGGCAAAAGAGAACAGAGCGAATTTCTCATCTTACGGCAAGTGTTTGATCAACTGAACAAATTTGGTGGAGGTGCGATATTGTTTTTTGGGGTGTTGTTGCGTGTGTATGCATGGTGCGGCGACTGTGATTTGTAGTGAAAATGGTGATTTTGTTGGTGAGGAGGAGGTGCTGGATGGTGGAGAAGTAGTGGTTCCCGACGGTGTCGTCGTAGTTGATCTGCCCCCTGCTGCGGCTGCAACGGCGACAACAAGTTTCATTCCACCACTGGAAGATGGTGGTGGTGACGTGGTAGTGGTTGTTGGTTGTTTAGTGGTGAAGGAGATTGTTGGAGGGTTGCAAAATCGTAGAGATGCGTTTCTGTTGATTGTGGTAGTGGTTCGGCGGTCGAAAATTCTAGTGCGGGATCGGAGTTGGTGCTACAAGTATTCTGCTGATCTGAAGATTGATTGTAATTTTCTTTGCTATTGAATAGAATTATAATTTTGGTTATGTAAATTCGTTGATTTTAAATTAGTATTTTTGATAGACAATGGATTCATACATTGATTTTTGGTATGAATTTTTCTTTCTGGTTGTGGATTGTCGTGTTGGTCCGTGGTGTAAACAAAAATGTTTGTGGTGACCAGTTGTGACCAAATATGTGTATATTGTGACTGGTCGTGACCAAATGTGACTTGAACATATTCAAGTCACATTCGGTCACAATTAATACAAAATTGGTCACAGATAGTCATACTTAACACGAATTTGGTCACAGTTAGTCACATTGAGTACACACTTTGTCACAATTAGTAACAGATGAGATTGACAGCAACTTGATTATATAAAGTGACTTGAAATTGTTTCGGTAATTTTTTTAGAACGTGGAGGTAGGGGTGGGGTGGTGGTAGGTGGATCCATGGGAGTGGGGGTGTTATTCAATTTTTAATTTTTTGGAAATATTTAATTTGTCGGAGTGGCCGCTCCGGAGTGTTCGCCGGAAAAGTCGTCGGAAGTTCGCCGGAAGTGGTCGGAAGTTCATCCGAAGTTCGCCGAAAAGTGGTCGGAAGTTCGCCGAAAAGTGGTCGGAAGTTCGTCGGAGACGTCGCCGGCCGGAGACGTCGCCGGAGCAGATGGTCGTCTCCGGTGAAGAGGTGGAGGGAATGTGGTGTAGTGGGGGGAAGGAAGGTGGGGTAGTGAGGTGGCATTTGTATAAATAATTAATGTATATTATATTATTTTTTAATATTTATTAAATTTATTTATCACCTGATTTTTGAAATATTTTAATAAATTTGTTATTTATGAATTGTGAACTTTAAAACAAGGACTTATGTATTGTTCCCTTATTTTAATGTCAATCATGTAATTATACTTCAATTTTATTCCATCAGATAATCATATTTTTATTTTATTGAAATTATGACAAAAATCGCTGACTTGCACGTCCAGGTACACCCGACGTCATTAATTGACTAAAATGATTGACCTTGGCTCTCTGGTTACATTTTTGTGCAGCGTTTCGCTTGGTAAAATTGAGAAGCTGGTTGACCTTAGCAACTCCATGGTACTGGCCATTTGACAACCAATCCCAAGCCAGTGGACGTAGTAGGGCTAGCTCGATTCTACTCATGCCCTTTCACTTGAGTCTTGTGTCAGAGAAATTGCAATTATAAACAAATAAATAAAATTACAACAAAATTTAGAAGCCAACTTTTAAAAAATTAGGCTAACCATGCACAGGCATCCCGCTCTCTTTCAAGAGATTCAAGCTTTTTACGGTGTATGAATTTTTACCTTTAATTACTGTGCAACAATTATCATCTTGACTTACCTCGATACATCAGCTCGGCTAAAACATTGTCGATTTCAATCTTTTTGTACTAGAAGATTAAGTCAAGCTCCTCAAAAAGAACATGTTTGTTTTGGCCAATACGATGTTGTAGTACATGTATGTGTTGTAAAATTGATAGAATACGCTGTGTTATTTCTAAGTCATATGTAACATACAATAGCTAAGAAAGTCAATAAGTAGAATTTGAACATAAAAAACGTTATAATTTTATGTTTGTGCTTACGTGTTGTAACTGAGTATTGAAAACAACTTTCTCTTTGCATGGTTTTCAAGTGACATTAGCTTTAGGTCGAATACATATTTACTTAATAATAACTTATTTTTACAAATATCGAAAGATTAATTAAATTGAAAACTGAAATACAAATCAAACGCAACCTAAATTTTTGATGAATCGTCATTATCCCAAATCAAAAAAACTAAAACGCCGGCTAATCTAAACGATTGAATCGTCAAACAACACTCTTCTCTCTCATTTATAAACTAAGCCTCTGTTGATAAATTTATTAATATTTAAACTTCATTGTTCCTCAACTTTCCTATCACAGTACCAACTGAACCCAGTCAAACCGGCAATCTAAATCCCCAAAACCACCCTCATTTTATAGAAATCCCATAGTCAGCGAGGTCATTTACGTCATTCTATAATCCCATTAACGATAAATCCTTAGCCTAGCCGGCTTCATATCTTGTTTGTCGCCACTTTTCCAGTAGTATTTGTTTTATATCTCATCCTCTTTCTCTAACAAACCAACAACTTAGGATTTTGATTACATCTTAAAGTTAAAACTCTGTGTGTCTGTCTCATAGGAGAAACCATGGATGTTTTTGATCGAACTTTGAAGCCAAAGAAGCCTAACTCTCGACAAGTAAAATCAAGATTTCTATCACCAAACTCTATATCGTCACCTGAAATTGGATTCCAATCCCCAAACAACACTCTTTCTCCACCAAGGCAAAATGCCCGATCATCTACCGATTCGCGAAGGCACAAAAGCCTCGAAAAGTCGGGCTTTTTACGAGGGCTTTGGCCATCATCAACATTGTCGCCACCTTCAAAATCTAAACTCGATACACTGGCGGACCACCTCGGAAATGACAGAATAAAAGACCTTAAAGAAAGAAAAAACAATGAGCAACCTGATGACTCGATGTTTCTTAATAGGCAAAGAAGTTGCACCGAGTTTAGCAGGTTTGAAAATTGTCAGAAGAAGATTGCTAAAGATAATCATAAACCGGGTTTCGGAGGATCCATGCGTTACACTGGGAGGTTGAAATTTACTGGAAGATCAACAAATTCTTCATCATCCAAGAATTCAACTTCAGTTGACGATCAAAATGATTATATAGCTCCTGGAAGATTTTCAGTTGATGAAACTTCACTGAGAAGAAAGACTTTTTCCGATACACAAGACTCGGATTCAGAATACAGTGATATATGTTCAGGCACAAGCCTTGACGTTGGACAAAATTTCCCAGCATCTTACATGGGTTCAACGGTGAGTTCAAGAAAGCATGGAATTGCAGTGGCATCAAAGTACATGAATGATTCATTCTCAAAATCTAGAAGATGGAGTGCTGATTTTGGTATTCAGAAGCCAATTTCATCATCAGATAATTCTCCGAAAAGATTAACATCAAAGAATTCAATGAAGAAGAACAGTTCAAAGTGGGAATTGTCACCAGGGCATCCGAGCTCGCCAGTGATGCTGGGTGATAATAAAGGGAATATTACAGGGATATGGAATTCAAAGCCTCCATCAAGTCCTTCAAGGGCTAAAGGAGTTGGGAGTCTCCTCAGTATGGGGATAGAATTGTTAAAGGGTAAGAAATCATCTCCAAATACATCATCGCCCCTCGGACCGGGCTCCTCGGATAGTGTTCATCAATTGAGGTTGTTGCACAACAGGTTGATGCAATGGAGGTATTCTAATGCTAGAGCTGAGACCGTTAATGGGAACATCATCAAAAAAGTCGAGGTATATTTATGTATAGTCACTTGACAAGTAATGCTATCTAGCACCCATGGTATTGCAATCGCTCTCATATTCATACATGATTGAGCATTATCAGTTAATTCCACCTAGCTAGACTAGCGTGGTAGATAGCATTATTCATGCTCGACTTGTTCTATTTTTCAAGTATTCTCTCTATAGAATTGGTCAATTTGTGGGAAACCCATGAACTTTAACTAATCAAAATCTCATGTGATATTTTCGATGAACATATAAATATTTGCAATATTCAACACTTGCCAAGTGGACTTGATGTAAGTTTTATTTTTCTTTAATGAAAATGAAATGCTTGATAAATTGATCTGTTTAAAGTTGTCGACCTTAACTGATAAATATTTCTTGTGTAATTTTTGCAGGGCAACTTGTTATATGCATGGGATGGTCTCATTAAACTACAGCACTCCGTGCTTCAAAAGAAACTACAGTTACAAAAGGAAAAGTTAGAGATGAAATTATATTACATTCTTCAGTCTCAAGTTAGTATAATACACAACTTAACATTTTATGACCATTACTTTCACATACAAAAGTTCAAATTACCATTTTTTATGTGTGTGTTATGACCACACAGATAAAGGTTCTAGAAACTTGGGGCAACATGGAAAGAGACCATATATCAGCAGTGTCTACGACCAAACATTATTTGCATTCTGTCGTTTGTAGGATGCCCCTTGTTGAAGGAGCCAAGGTAAGCTTGTGTGTATATCCCAGAATAATATTATGGTTCTTGTACTGTATGAATTTTAACATGCTGCAAATGTTTCAGGTGGAACCACTGTCAGCTTCCATTGCTATTCGCCATGCATCAGATGTTTCAGCATTTATCAACTTGATGTTAACAAAATCTGCACCTACGGTAAATATAGCTAAGCGTTAATTTAACTGTTATACGTTTATCATTGATTCTGTTGGGGTGCAACAAGATCGCTCTAAAGTCTATGGATTTGATCACTCAAATGATGGTGATTGAATTTCATAAAAGGTGTAGCTTGTCCTCATTGGACACTGGACGCCAATTGATTTAAAATGAGATGGGTGAAATTTGATCCTAATAAGAGGTATCAGAACTAGTTCTAGTCACAAGAGCATCATGTTGATTGTTGGGATGCAACAAAATCACTCTTATGCCCATGGGTTTGGTCACTCAAATGATGGCGATCGAATGTCATAAAATGTTTGGCTTGCCCTCATTGAACAACAATTAATTTTCATATAGTTGAAACTCATTGTTCAATCCTTTTCCACATCCACATATGGTAGAGAAAAGTAGGGGTGGGGCAATCAAGAAAATTAATTTTCCTCAATGTCATTGGAAATTAATTAATTTCCTCATTGACAAGTAATGTCCAAATTTAAGGGAAAATAATTTTTGAGCAGTGATTTGCGAAAAGTGATTTTTTTTTTGAAGAAAATGAGGTTAAAAAGTAGAGAAAATAATTATGGGAAAATGTAAAAAACAACTTTTATGAAGAACATGCTTGAAGAAGAAAGAGTATGAAGAAAAGTGATTTTTAAAAAACCAGTTTCAAACTAGGACTAAGTTTGAAAGTATGTTTGTAGGTTGAGACGACGTCAGGGGTACTCGTTGAATTAGCAAGAGTAGTGACACAAGAGAGACTGCTATTACAAGAATGCTTGGAGCTTTTAAAAACCATTTCTACTCTGCAGGTTAGAACAAATTTATTAATATTATCCATCAAAACTATTACTCAATATAGAATATAAATTTATAGATTTTTGTTCGACATTTTTTTGGTTTATGGGCAGATAAAAGAAAGGACTTTGAAGAGTAGCATCATGCAAATAAAGTCATTCCAACTGCAACACTATCAACAAGAAGTGGTCTCCACATAACTTTTTTTTTTCCTTATTCAATTTCCATTATATTCATTTTTCTTTTATTTGCAACCATAAGAATATTTGTAAAACCACAATCAATTTGTTAGGTGATCGATGAGAGATATGTAACATCTATATACATATTAATGCTAAATTTTGGGACGTTACAGGATAGTCTTAATTATGTTCAATCTTGTGTGAAAGCCAAAGACAATTTGGTCGTTTAAGAAACACATATTCTAAAATATTTATAATTTGTTACTTTTTGAGAAAGTCCATATCCCTTGTTGACTTCATAAGTGAAAGACAAAAGAAACACAAACCCGGGACCTGGCGTGACACCATGATTTAGAGATGCCATTGCCAACGGAATTGGTGCCGGAAAGAAGTCCTTAGAGTAGAAGACCCTCGGAAAGTTCCTAGAGAGCAAAGACAAACCCCTATTAACGGAAGGAAAAAGCTGCTTGGGAGCACGGCTCTTAGCGACAGAGGGGAATGGGATGTCAATTCATCACCTCAAAAAGTGTTGGGGTGACATTTTGCTTAACTTAGTCATGTGACCTGCTACACTGTAGAGATTTAATACTTTTGTGACCAATAATGTAATACCTAATGGATGGGATCTAGGACAGATTTTTAAATCAGTTCAATTTTTTTATTATGTGAGTTAAATATTGGTTGTTTAACAATTTTGGGCCCAATGATGTAGCCCAAACTGAAAATTCAATTAATGGCTCTAGAGGCAAACGCAGAAAATAAAAGTTAGGGGGCATACTTGAACTTGCAAAGAAGTTGAGATAAATTTTACACTCGAAAACTTACGTAAAAAAAAAATCATATCCCACGTAATTTTACCTCCGAAAATTTACATGGGATATGACTTTTTCGGATGTAAAATTTCGAAATTTTTTTATGTCATATTCCATATAAAGTTTCCTAATAAAATGATGAAAATTACTTTAAGGTGTATCGCAAAAATAGTAAATGTTAATGAAATAATTGAATTTTTTTGAAAAAAATGCGAGTTAGACGTTTTTCTTTAAGACTCACGTTTAACGTATTTTTAACTATTTTCGATATCTATTTGGACTATTCGATATACCCATAATGTAGTTATCGAAATAAGCTTTGAGATTATATAAGCAATTTGTAGATTTGATTAGCGTACAATCGTCGGTGAATTTTTAAAGTTAGCATGTTATCGAAATTCAAATTTATTGTGATTTTGCCCCTCTTTGGTGGAAATTAAAATCAAATTTGTAGTAAATTTTGATAAAAGTTAAAACAGTTATGGATTCTATGGAATATATTATTAAAATTTATTATTAACTTTGATTTAGATTAAAATTTAGATTTCAATCGATACCAAACACGAATTTTAATTTAAAAAAATCAAAAGTTTTAACTGAATGCAACCCGGCAGCCCCCCTGTGTCCGCCCCTTAATGGCTCTATGATGCAGCCCAAACTAATGTTAAGTCCTGCCCGTTCTGAATGCAACCCGGCAGCCCATTTCCATACATACTCTCGCGTTTTAACTGAAGTGCGACTTTGGTTATTTTTTTTTTTTGAAGATTGAGATGATGCCATGTGGAAGGGCTATGGTCATTGGATGTTTCTGACTGTTTGTATTATTGGCTTGACTTTTTCTTTTGCGTCTGATTTTTGAGATTATTTTTAGGGGTTTCTCTATTCCGTTCTCTGTGTATTCTCTCAGAAAATCTTTAGTTTTCGCCTTGTAATCTTCGATTCTAGATGTTATTGGTGAGATCTAGTGTTGATTAAGGTGTGATTGTAGTGAATCTGTTCCTTATTTTGAGTAGTAACCTTATGTTACTTACTGTAATTAGTCAAGGGTTTCTTGAGAGAGAACTTTTGAGTCTAATGGCATAATCATTTGTGGATATTTGAATCGTGAGATTTGTATTGATTATTGCTGGTTTTTAGTGAATTGGAGCGATAATCACTTTGATGTATGCTCAACGGGTGATTAATCCTAATTTGGGTGGACATCCAGTCTTGTGTTCTTTAATTTTTGTAATTACTTAGATTTTTGGGGCATGTATAATACCAACAATGTCGCTTAATTTCTAGAGAAATAAAAGTTGATTATAAAGAAATTTAATTACTACACGAGACTTTAGTTTCAGCGTTCTTGTGGCTCAACGTCTGTAGCAATTGTGTCACAATATTTGTTCTTATATAACTTGTATATTTTAATCACACTTGAACCACAAAGGGACCAGCTTTTGTTTCTCGACCCCAAAGACTGAGACTTTTCAGAAAGTGGCACTGTTTTTTGATAAAAATATTGTGAAGTTTTTAATTGAAGAATTGTTACATTTTTGTATTGGGACTGTAGTTTTCATGGAAGAACACGCTTGGGCTAATTTTCACTATTCAAACTGGTGAGGTAACCACTTAGGCCTTGAACAGACACATTACTTGGACTTCCCAAAACCAATCAAATTTGGGTCAATAAGGACTATATTTTTGGAGTAGGTCTGTTTGACAATCATGAATTTGTGCCAGTCTGCAACTTATTGAAGGGAAAATTTCCAATTTTGAGAACGGTGGAAAGGGAGAACGAAGTGGTAGTAAAATGAGATGGCGGTGGTGGTTGGAGTCGACAGCGGTAATGGTGTTTGGCGGTTTTGGCAATAGAAACAAATTATTCAAATGTGTTTAAAAGTAGTTTCTTAATTTTAAAAATAACTTTTAACTTTTCAAAAGTCGTATCAAATCAAGAGGAAACACGTGCATTTTGTTGGCTTACAATAGGGTTGGTAGTTAGAACCACTATCTTTTTAGTTAGAGGAGAGTTTAACACTCCTTATTAGTCAAACACTCTCACCATAAAATAAGCACACCATGCCCATACAACATTTTTTTTTTATCATACATGTAATTATTCATAATTTTGTGCAATGTATTAGATTTTCGATACTAACGACGACAACAACATAATACTAGTTGGAAAGTGTGGTCTTTATCGTGGTTGTTAGATTCGATCCGAATATAGACTCGGACAATGCAGCGGTTCAATGGATTAGTGGTTCAACCGGTAATCTGGTAGTTCAATCGGCGGGTCATTGTATAAAAACCTAAAAAATATATATATATGAAGTATAAATTTTTTTAGAGGCAAAATTAAAATTTTTAATTTATTTTCATCAATTATTTAGATCTATAAAATAAAGTAAAATGTTGGACAAAATTTTTTTAAAAAATATATTTTTATAAAACTTATAAATGATTCATTAAATAGATATAAGTTATTGTACATAAGTAATACTAAAACACTTTATGTTCAAATGGTGAGGAACCCATTATTTTCTTTAGAAGTCCAAGGTTCAATCAATTCCCTTGGACCCAAAAATTTTATAAGAGAATTTCAAAATCTAATCAAACCGAGATCAATCGGGCTGGGTAAATCGTCGATTAACTCAAGTCAAGTACATTTTTATCAAATTAATCTGCCCGACCCGGTCCAACCGGTCGAGCCGATTTTTATGACTATGTCTTTAAGTCTCATCGTAATGCTTAAAAGAAATTATAAATGTGTAGATCAACGTACAATTTACGTCGGAAAAATGTTTGGCTTCTCACGTGTCACAAATTTAAGATTTATTTTTGAGGTTGTATAAATAAGGCAATCTAGGGTTTATTAATAAAAGATATTTAATAAGGGTGTGGTTATATTGTCATTTTCTTATGTTGCGGCATTTTTTAATTGCACTAAAAATTTACTATTGTCTCGCTTATATGTGCAACTTTTATTTATATCATTCTTACCAACAATATCCCATTAATTTGCACATTTCTTTATGACAATTTGGTTATATTCTTGTAATGGATTTTGGTTTGCACTTTATGACAATTCTGTTGGAGGCCACGACTTTATAAGCATTGGTGTATTATGTTGAAATTGTTGTTTAAAATCAATAAAATATGTTTTGGAATGAAAAAGGGGTTGGAGGCCAAAACTTTGGTCTATGCAGTCGCATACAAACGTGCAGGGCTTATATGTCATGTAGGTGATTTATCCATGCGACCGTATAAGTTTGTTATATGCGGAACTAAAAAATAGTCGTTGGACTGGTTTTTTTAAGAATCAAGTTCAATTCGAGTGGAGGCAAATATTATTTGAGGACAACGATATTCGTGTTTATGCCATTCATATTTATTCTGGTATTCTTATTTTTGTTATTTGTTTTCTCTTCATTCTTTTTTGTGTGGAATGTTTCTACAACGTATTCCTACCTACGAATAGAGAACCCATGATTAACATGTATCTCATTCATTATACGCGGAAAATTATAGATATACGTTGTTCATCTCTTTCCATCTCTATGCATTGATTATCATGCCTAGTTAAAATGACGGAGGAAGTCTAAACCCTTTTTTGTAGGTTTCTCAGCCACCGGATTTGAGCTTCGTCACTCGGAGGAACAAGGAATGTACACTTTCGACAAGTTAAGATCTCTTTAAAAATAACTTTTTGAAACTAGCGATGTGTTAACACATACGATACCATTGTCTAAATATTGAACATGTATACAAGTGTTTTGTGTGTGTTTGTTTCTCATTTGTATATAGTATAAATTTTAGCTTTTAAACCTAATAATTAATGCAATAATTATTTTTACATTTTGTTACTCCATTGTAAATCAAACACAGTATTGAGAACAAACTTGATAAGTGGGGACCTAAAAAAAATTAATAAATATACCCTAAATAATATGTATTTCTCGTTGACACTAAAAATTAAAATATTCGTGACACTAAAAATTAAAATAAAGTTTATAATCCTCGTGGAAATCTTAAATTAACAAATTTCTATTTGGTGGCAACCTAACAAATTAATTGTAGAAACTCCTTCAAGAAATGTTAGTTAAATTCTCAAAATTAATTTAAAACTTACGATATGTTAAAATTTTATTTTATAAGTATGCGTTAAATTCTCTTTGATTTTATTTTTTATTATTTCAATATTCTATTTATACCTAAGTTCCACATAACATACACCCCACAAAAAGTAAAAAAACCAATCAGGTTGAATTCAAACTTAATTATAAAATTTCGACTCGCCACACTACCTCATTTAAGTTGCCCTAGCTACTTAATTATTTAATGTAGTAAAAGATTATAATTTTATTATTATTTGTTAAAATTCGGGGTTTCATCTTAAAATGTTAACATTATTATTTGGTATATGTTTTTATCTTTATTCGATATAGAATTTTATCCCTTAACATGCATAGACACTAGCTTGATTGGGCATAACCCGCGATTTACCTCCGCCCAGAGTTGAGGCACCGGTAATGGACGGTCCAGGAAATAGTCTAGTATTAACTGGGATACATGGGTATAAAAAATAAATAAATAAATAAAAACTATCCTTAGTCAACGCAATTTGCAAAAGCAGCACTTAATGTGACCATCGTGGAAATTCAAGGGACTCCAATATCTTTATTGCAAATTAATGAACCCAAAGAAAAAGATGAATTTCTACATTGACTTTTTTGTACTTTTCTTTTCCGTTTGTTTCCCCACTCCTAAATATATGATATATATTTTGATATTAATTAGTTGATTTGGGATACATCTTTTAACATGCCTCTTTGGGATGGTGACTTATTTGAGAAAATTAATCTTGAAATTTGTCCGCTCATCAAAGTTTTAGTTGGATCAAATTTTTCGTTGAAATTTATTAGGCTCGGATTCTAAGAGTGTTTGGTGTGGATTAAAATCATATTTTTAGTGGATCGTGATAGAAGTTTTTGAAATGTGTGACTCATGAAAGATGTGGTTAATATTGATTATTTGACTTTGACTTAGATTAAAATCAGGTTTTAATCCGGCTCAAACAGACCCTAATTTCCTCTATTCAATCCTTTTCTTTCTTCTTGTTGATGTGGTTCTATATTAAATTGTCAATCTTATTAAAAATAATAGCTCAAACTCTTGCATATTAATTTATATTTCAGTATTTAATCGATATGAGATATATTCTTTAACAATAAAGGTCTGCAATGGAATGCTGATCAATAACTCGAAATTATTAGTTTTTACTAAGAGATTAAGGGGGCATTTGATTTTCTATTATTAATTTTGTAAAACGCCAAAAACTTATTTGGTTTGATATTTTTGAAAAATGCATTTTTAAAACAATACTAAATTATAACATAAAAGTCAGGGGCGGACGCAGGGGTTAAAAGTTAGGAGAATACAATCGAACTTGCAAAAAAGTTGGAAGAAATTTTACAATTAAAAATTTACGTCCAAAAAAATCATACCCCATGTAATTTTGCATCCAAAAATTCGCATGGGATATGACTTTTTCGGATGTAAAATTTCAAAAAAAAAATTGATGTCTTATTTCATATAAAACTTCCTAATAAAATGATGAAAACTATATTGAAAAATTTGTATCACAAAAATAACAAATGTTAATAAAATAATTGAATTTTTTTAAAGAAAATGCGAATTATACGTATTTTTTAAGACTAACGTTTGACTCATTTTTAACTATTTTTTATATCTGTTTGGACTATTCGGTATGCCTATAATTTAGTTCTCGAAATAAGCTTTAAAATGACATAATCAATTTGTAAATTCGATTAGCGTACGATCATCGGATGATTTTTAAAGTTAGCATGTTATCGAAATTTTCGAAATACTAATTTTGAACGACCTACTTTGACAAATCGTTATATTTGTTACGATTGATAGTTTCGTACGCCATTAACGACGTAGAAAACTAGACCGTGAGCACTTCGAAATGATATTAAGAATGTAATATTTCGTTTTCGTTTTGCATCTCATAATTACTTCGAAAATTGAAATAAAAACATAGAATATTTAATTGTGAAAAAAAAATTGTAAGCAATTGGGGGGCACTTGCCCCCCAAGCCACCCCCTAGGTCCGCCCATGATAAAAGTTAAAACATATCTTTGATGTTGAAAATGCACAAAACGTGGAAAATAAAAGTAATAAAATTTCTCCTTGCTTGATTTCGAAGACGATACTACATGATTTTCATCCTGTTTTCATCCTCTTTGGCCTTAATCGTCAATATCAGTCCCGAATCTTTCGAAAGCTTCCATGATGGTCCCTAAACTTGACTCCCAAAACTTGCAACTTTCCTCTTCTTGTTATAACTTTAAGTGGATAAACTATTAGGCTGTTTGTAAAGATGAACAAAAATAGTAATCAAGATAATCAAAATTGCTTGTCTTTGTTCAGATTTGATAAACAACTTACTAAAATCAACGAGGAAAATAAATTAGTCAACTGCAATAAAATAACTAAAAAAAAATGAAAATTGCAGTGAAAGAAAATCCTCAAACCGAGGCTTGTGCGAACACAGTTTCTTTAAAACAGATTCGCTCTCTCACCGTTCGTGCTTGAGTTATAGTTTGAACGTCTACTTCGCAGGATACAACAGTTAACCAGTACAATCTAAGCACAACAGATTTTACTCCGGCGAACGTAGTCAGTGCTCGAACAATATCACCACCAAAAAATCGAAGGAAAACAATATGCAAGACAGATGGAAGCAGAATGCAGTACACAAGGAAATTTTCGTGTATTAGAACTTGACGAAAATGGTTATCTTATATAGACTTTTTCCACTCCAAAAATCTCCATAACTCACTTGTAATAACTAAGGAAGTTTTAGACGTTTTTTGGAGTTTCAAAAGCCCAAAAGTCAATTCTAGAAAACAAAACAAATTCCAGAACGTAGGCCTGCCTGAGGGGCCAATTTTTTGTCAATCCGGTACGACATTCGTGTGCGTAGGTCGCCCTCGCATACAAGTTCAAGGTTCGAAGGCCATTTCGATCCGTGATTTGTACTCCCTCTGCACACGCACATGGAGATAGCATATATGCTACACATGATTACACTATTATAAAGTGGGTTTTGTTTTCCTCATTTTCCTATGTGGGACAAGTTTATTTTAACTTTCTTACCCACATAAACTCATTTCACATGGCATACTTTTAGCATCAATTTCTCATTCACCCGATCATCATTTTTGGCAAGTAAATACATGATTTCGATGTACTCACGGATGAGAATATAAATCTACTTCCATATTCCAAAATGAACAATCGGGTCCCACTCAACTTTAGCTCCAAAGTTTAGCCACCCTACCATTTTTTCCAACACTTCTTGCTTTCTTAATGTTTCTTACTAATTTCGCACAATTCAGTTAGCTTTCAAGTGCTTCAATTCAACAATAATTAGGCTTCAAATTCGTCATTTTTGCTCCAAATGCCTACAAACTTGAGTTTTACTTACAATAACAATTTTTACACTATTAGAATTTCGCTCAAATTTGCAAATATAATTCGAGTTTATAAGCACAAATAAATGTGAAAAATACGTTGTTGGGTATTTTGATCCCAAATGATCGAAGTAATAGTAAAAACCAATAAACAAACGAAAAATGCAAGAATGCACAATATGTTCACCTAGTTCAACACTAAAGGCCTACTTTGTGGGGCTCAGGGGTAAGCCCGATTGAATATACACATCAATTGCCTTAGAGAGAAAGAGAGTATCGACCAAATCAGACATTTCTAGCTTCAACCTATCAAACCAACCAGAATACGTACAGTATCATACATAAACGCCAATATTCCAAGCCCAAGATTATAGAAGCGGACCTACACAACAAGGTTTATACTAATCTCTTCACAATAATCACCAATTAAATAAGAGAAGAGAACGAAGATGAACAGAAGTCAGAGAGAAGACTCTAGAGACTCAAAAATCAGAAAAACCAAGTGAATGAGTCATATAAGAAAAAGTCATATTAACCCAATGATTAATCGCAACCCTTAATCTGATCCGACGGTCAAGGACCATCTAGAAGTAGCGCAATCTTTGTATCAATCAGGCTACCAATGGGAGGTTGCCACGAGGGCCATCCAAATCCATCAAGGCAGCACATTCAATTTACTCAAACGACGCCATTTAAAGTTATATATGGTAACACGTTTAGACGATAGTGAAGTCACTAGTCTGGATCCTTATTTAATTATGGTGTGCCTAAACATCTTAAACAACATCGGAGGGGTGCCAAATGATGTTTATTTCCTATTTTTTACCAAGTCATTCTATTATTTGTTTGTATTATATTTTTGTAGCGGGAATCTTGATAATTTATTAGCATAAAATTGTATTATTTTACCGAACAATTAAATTCATTAAATAAAATATTATAAAATGAATTCTAGAAATCTCAAATCGAACGTCTTTTTCAATTTCTATTTTGAAAAATGATTTTTTTAAAGTCACAAGTCAAACATGTTTTCTATAATTTTAACAGACATTCAAAAAAAAAAAAAAAAAAAAATTGAATGAATTCAAAACTTAATATTACAAATTGAAACTCAAACCAAAAATAATGTAATGGAAAGTTGGACTAAGGCATGATTTAAACTCTAAAATTGTGCAATAATCAAAGATGAGGAAATTGTGGGGGACTAGGTCCGCCATTTGCCCTAACAAAACGGCGTTTACTTCCCTACAAAAATTCCATTCTCAAAGGAAGGAGCTACTTTCTCCTTCCACACATTTCGATCGAAGATCCAAAATTAAAGCGATTGTTCAAAAAGAAAAAATCAATTAAGTTAATTAAATATTAACAATCCATTTATTTAAATATAAAATGGAATTTGGTCATACCAAAACTCTGTACACTCATTGTTGTTCCCCCTTTTACATCCACCGGCAAAAGGTGTCAGAATCTGAAGATTTGCAATCTGATTGTGTGATAAACACAATTTTACTTGAGGTTAATTATATTTAGTCCCCTCAGATTTTTAGCAAATTTTGATAAAAAAATTAATGAAATGCATAGTTAAAAATTTAAGGGATCCATGAAAAAATTGATTAAAATTAATTATTGAGTTGACTTTGATAAAAAAAATTAGATTATAATTTCTATAAAACATGGGCTTAATTCATTATTAACACTTATGGTACAAAATTAGGACACTATTATTCGTAGGAAGGGTTATTTTTTGTCCATACTACGAATAGCACCTTCTTTAAGACATGTTGGGTATGTTAGAATAAGTAAGACGTAAAAAGATAAATACATTGTATCTCTCTCTCTCTCTCTCTCTCTCTCTTTTAATTGAATCTAGTCTAAATGTCTAACCCATTAAATGTACATTTATCTTCGGCTCATATAAAAGACAATTGAAAAATCCTATTTTAGTAATCTCATTTTACTTGTTGCAATACCAATATAATAATTATCGCAACTCGATAAAGAATTTAATTAATTAAAATTGAAAACATTGGAGAAAACAATTATATTACCCACCAAGGGAAAAATATATTAGTGGATGGCTATTTAGGGATTGTGGAGATGTGAAGGAAATGTTACATTTTCTTGATGCATTATGCTTTAATTAAGTTGTTTTATCTTATTAATTACTCTTTGCCGTTTTAAAGAAATAATCTCAAATGTGAAATCCAATTTCATGAATTCTTGAAAAGATGTTACATATACACACAATATCTCATAGTGTTTTGTGTATATATTCCTTGGTGGAAGGAGGAATGCTTGTCACCTACTCCTTTTAGTTTCAACACACACTATACTTCTCCTAGACAGAAAAAAAAAAAAACACTGACTGCGTGAAAGCTTCAAAATTTTTCATGGAGAAATACAGGTGCAAACTCTGCTTGAGAGATTTCGCTAATGGAAAAGCACTTGGAGGGCATATGAGATCTCACAAGATGAACTGTTATGCAGCACAAAATGAGAAAAAAGTTCAGACCTTTGAACATGATTCTCAACCGTCTGATGATTTTCAATCATCTTCATCAACATCAGAAGAAGAAGAAGAAAATATAGAAAAGGAGGTTTTATGTTATGGGTTGAGAGAAAACCCGAAGAAAACTATCCGTTTTGTAGATCCCAGGTTCTTTTCTGCATCAGATTCTGTTGTGCTTCAAGACGGAGAAAGTGAAACTGAGTCGAACCCGAACCCGAACCCGATTTTCAGGCGTTCTAAAAGGATTAGGAAAACAAGAATTTCTGTGAAAGAAACAGAGTTGATGAAAAAATCCAAGTGTGAAAAGGGAGAAAAGATTAGTACTAATTGTAATGAGCTGTCTGATCAACCTTTGAGTTCAATCTCAGACAAACCAGAAGAAGATGTTGCTCATTGCTTAATGATGTTGTCTAGGGATACCTGGCATAGACAAGAATATGAATATGAAGAAGAAGATACAGAGAGGAACAAGTATGAAGATGGTGATTATTCCGAGGATTCTGGTGCAGTTAAGGTGGCTAATAGTACTAAAGTTCGAGGAAAATACAGATGTGAAACATGTAACAGAGTTTTCAGGTCATATCAGGCTCTTGGGGGACACAGGGCGAATCACAAGAAGATTAAAGTCAACTTAACGGCGGAGACACCACCTCGAGTGGTGGTGGAAACCGGGAAAAATGGCTGTTCAACAGCGGCAGTGGAGGAGAAGAAACATGAGTGTCCTGTTTGCTACAGAGTTTTTTCGTCAGGGCAAGCTCTTGGTGGGCATAAAAGATCACATTTTATGGGTGGGGGAGCAATTTCAGCAACTGTGAATTCTATCACTCCTCCTCCTCCTCCTGCTAAACCATTTTCAAGAATTGGTGAAACTTTGATCATAGATCTCAATCTCCCTGCTCCAGTTGATGATGATGGTGATGAGTTTAGCCTAATCATGAATTAGCTGGGTTTCTGATGCACTCATTACGCAATAAATTGCTTAAACTTGAATTTTTTGGCACAAAACTACTTTTCTTTTGCTTATTTCATGGATCTAATGCTGATAATTAGTTGGAAAAAGAAGTTGTATTTGAGGCAGTTGGGTCAAACGGGTTTTTTTTTTACTCACAAATTGAGAGTAATCTCGATTTTCTGGGATTATGTTCTGTTATTGTAACATCAAATTAGAATATATACATTAACAGATATTAAACCCATAATTTATTTCTGTTTAATCTTTATAGATTTTCAGTCCATTTTAAATGCCTGCATTTGTTATGTATCTGCATTGAGGTTCTGAATCCTACTGTTTTTCCCCCATTCTTTTTCTTGAATAAATAAAGAATTCTGTTAAAAGAAGTTGATCAAGAACAGAATATTTAGTCCCACCTGTCATTGCAGTCCATGTACAGTTGGTGACCTTTTTAGCAGAAGAAAAACTAACTCTTTTGTGTGTATGTGTGTGTGTGTGTGTGTGTGTGTGTGTGTGTGTGTGTGTGTGTGTGAAATTGTGTTTGTAAAAGCTCAAGTCTAGTGGAGGCTACAAGAAATCAATAATTAATATTGACTAAATTATCCTACTAAGGACAATTGGTTTTGCATTAATTTCTTCGCCAAACTTGGAAAATATTGAAGATAGAAAGTGAAAAATAAGTTGTTTTATTGAAGAAAATTGCGACCGGGGTATCTGGCTCGTGCATGTCGACATACCGAGTCATATTCATGATAGTTGATGGTAGATGGCCCCCAAGTTCAAGCAATGTTGAACAATTTGGTAATTTTATAAAGAAAAGATTGAAATAATCCGATTAATTTCGAGTGCTATAGAAACTTAACAAACCTAACCCAACTCTTAATTTCTATATTTTACAGTACAGAATAAAGTAAGTGCTCGTATTCAAACTTTAATTAATACTGAAACTAAATGTTTTTCAGTTTTGAGTTTTAAATATTTAAAAGCTTATTAACAATGCTGAATTATTAACAACCAAAGTTAACAAATATTTTTAAAATAATGAGATGATAACGGATTGAAAATATGAAGTTCTTACTACTAATCCCTCCATCGTAATATTTTTACTGAAAAATTAAAATAAGTTGATGAAAATAATTTTTTGCTTATTTTTCATTGGTTTGCTAGAATGTCAAGCAAGATTCTTGTTTGTGTAGAAAGCTTTTATAGACTAAAAAGAAAGTGCAAAAAAAAAGCTACCAATAAGAGTAAGTGCTGGAATATACCACTTTTTCCTTTTCTTTTATGATAAATCATATTTGTAAAGAGATTAACATACGTATGTGATAATTTAGCTTATGTTTAGGACATAACTTTATTATTTTTTCACTTTAACCCCCACATTTGACACTAAGTTAGATTATATTTCCAAAATGCTATGCTCAATGTCACTTTTGTTATCTACTTGTGGATATGGAGGCGGGGCTCCTTTATTTGCCTTTTTTAGGAAATTTGCAATATGGATGCCTCATTATCTAAGTAGATCCTCAAACTTTAAAGAAGAACAAGCTAATACCCCACGTCTCATTATAGTTTCATAATCAGTCCTTCACGGTGGACCATTCAAACCCTCGTCAAGCTGTTACGTTAACTCTCATGAAAATATGCCCTACTTCAAATTAATGGGCACAACACAAATTTTAGATTCATAAAAATTACACAAATCATGTGATGATCTAACACAATTTCGAACAATTTTCGTCTTCAAAAATTAATGTAGAATTATAACTAAAAGTTGACGATTCAATTTACTATTGCGAACGAGCAGTAGAGTTTTTTCTAATTTATTTATTTTTTATCGAGATTGTTTTGGGTCGACTTCAAGAGAAGGTTTTGGTGGATATTGGAGAAAAACCCAATATTTGTCCCTTGTTCATGATTGATTTTAATGCACACCTAATCAGATAAAATATTCATCACCAAGCTGTAGGAATAGTGATGGGATGGACGACACTTGGTTGTGTATGAGCGGCCATGACTCGGGGTGTCGGCCCTTATAAAGTTCCATTGAAATTTGACAAATTAAGAAAATTGGAGGAGTGAAAGCTTTTTTTAGAAAAAAGTGCACTCCTTTATTTATTTTTCAATTCGAAACTAACATGTATGGAATTAGGGGATGACCATTCTCTCTCTTTTCTTTTTCTTTTTTTTCCTTTTTTTTATTATTATTATTTTTTTTTTTGTATATGCACAGGCTAACACGTAAAAGAGAAAAAATTGTAATTTATTATTACTTGTGAAAAAGTTAATTGGGCTTGAACTGTATTGGGCTACTCCCATTCACGCTTCTAAGTACGCATTATAGAGACAGTTTAAATTAGTGGAAATTACACAAATTCAGGTGGGTAAAGATTGATTTTCACAAATCAAGTTTAAAGTTTAATTATTCAAAAATCAGGTAATAATTTTATATTTTAATTAATATAATAATATTAATAATCCTAATTTTATCAATTCCTTACTTCCTCCCTCTCGTCTCCTCCCTTCTCCCTCGTCTCTCTCCTTCCCCTCCCCCTCTCTCCATCGTCTCTCTTCCTGTGAACGACCGGTGAACGACAGCATTGCCCTCGCCTCTCTCCCTAGCAACGTCGCGATGCTGTTGTGAACGGTAGCGTGCGAGACTGCTGTTCACAGCAGTGTTGCGACGGGTGGTAGTTGTGTGTGCTGTGTGTGAAGTATGTACTTACTTAACAGTAATTACTTGGGTTTTGTTTAAACTAGTGTGAAGTATTATGCTACTACTTGGTTCTAAGGTAAATAAGTAATATATTGATTATATATGCGGTTGTTGACGTTTGTAGTTCATAATTGTTCACTTTGGTTGATAAATCACTTATATTTTTTAATGAATGAATAATAACACTAGAAAGCAAGACAATGTCCTATAACAACTAAAAAGTAGAGAGAAATGAAGATAAAACTTGAAACCTGAGAATAAAGCTTCTAGGGCAAGCTTCTAGGGCAAAGTATTTGTTAAGGGAGCAGTATGTCTCGTTCATAAGATAACTCAATTGTGCTCTCACGAGGGCACAAGTACTTAAATAAAGTATAAACTTCAAGGTTGGTGTAACTCTAAAGTACCAAAAGATAATATCACCCCTACTGCATCAAGTTTTCTACTGTGGAAGCTAAGAAATGAGAACATGTTAGGTAGGTGGAACTCTTTATTTGTAATACAAGCTGAGAATTTTAATTAAGAACTGGAATTTGTCACCTTCATTAGTTAGAAAGAATGCTGAATCTATAAGAAATGAGGTGGGGTCCTGAAATTTACACAAAAAAATCAGTAAAATTATAAAATTACCTTCTCTTATAATCACTCTCCAGGCAAAAGAATGTATAAATATAAAAATTTAACATGCAACTCCACATAATTTGTTTACTCAGCAATGGAAATAGGGAACAATTACTTAATGGAACATGTAAAAAACTTTCATCGATCCCTTTTTCTATTATGTAGACAGATCAAGCTTTCAACATTTTCATTTTATGTGATATGTTTATTTGAGCAGTTTAGAATCAACAACTGCTGTTTTTTGTTGGAATTTATTTGGAGATTGCAGCCAGTGGATGGCAGCTCTTATGAGATATAGGCAGTGGATGATAGCTCTTTCGAAATGCAATGTTTACTCAACTGCCCCAAGTTTACTATATTGATTCTGAAATGCAATATTTACTCAGTGGATGGCTGTATTAATTGTATTTGGGCGACTTTTTATTCGAATGGTTATACGTTGTATTATTAAACCTATTTGGATGACGTATTGGCTTTATTTGAAATATATGGTAATAAATTACGCTTTGTCCAAATCGACCAACCCAACACAACTCAACCGACATTTGATTGAGTTGAGTTTCAACATGTATTTGGGTTAGGTTGGATTGAAATTAGATCAAACCGACCATGTTGGGTTGTGGGGGAATCGACACAGCCCAACTCACGCCCACCCCTAGTGACAACTATTTGGTTGATTTGTGACCAAGTATTGATGGTGGATCAGGATCAGGGGTTGATTTTTTGGTGTATGTGACCAACTATTTGGTTCTCTGTGACTAACCATTAAATCGTGATCTTAAAATTTGATAATTTGTGATCAAAATTTTGAAAATATGTGACGTATAGATAAACTGTTACCTAGAAGTTTTTTGATCTGTAATCAATGAAATAAACTGACCTATAATTTTTTTTATTTGGTGATATCGGAATAATCTGTGATCAATTAATTTGATAATATATGATCAATAAAAGTTGTGATCTATAATTATGCATCTGTAACCATTATTTATATATTATTATATTTTACTAATAAAAATATATTTAATTAATAAATAAAGACCCGATTTTTGTATTTTTAAACTTAAAACCTGATTTTTACATTTGTGAAACTTAAAGACTGACTTATGATTTTTTTCCCTTTAAAGTATATATTGAATCCAATAACATGTTGTGACAACCTATCTAACTTTGTCTTGTAAGTAATTTAAAGTCTTGAGTCTAACTAGAATTGAAATTTCATAATGACTCTTACTTTGCCGGCTTATGATATGAGTCAACAATTTGGTCTGTTCACCCAACTAATTTCATCATTGACACAACACAAGACTGTGCAAATAAGTGAACTTTCTTTTTCTTCCTTTTACTTTCAAACTGAAAAACTTAGGAGATGTATTCAATCTAAATTTAAAAATCTAAGTGTATTCAATTAAAAAAAAAAGACTTACTAAAATTCTTTAAAAGTCTAAATAAAGACTTTTAAAATTCTTGAAAAGTACAAATTATTCAAAATGTCTATATTTGTTCGAATAAAATGTTTGGCCAATTCCATGTCCTGAAACTAAAGAGAGACCATACGAATGATTCATTTGAATCGACAAGCTTTTTCAACCCAAAAGTAAGAATCAATAGCATCTTTGTCTATCCATGAACGTGACTAAAATCTCCACTTAAATGTTCAATGTGTAACATTTCCATTTTTTACTATTTCACTTCATCTTTCATTCCACAAACCCAAGAGCAATGAAATAAAAAATTAATATTTTTTCTCTCTTCAATCTATTATTATTATTATTTCCTTTTGTCTCTTTTTTTTCCCATCATTTTCTATTAAAAATGATCGATTGCCGAATAAAAATCTTATAAAAATTCTCTCTTCTTTTCTCCGTTTCCTCCAAATTTTCGATGAAAGGGGGTCAATTTTTAATTAAAAATAATGAAAGAAAATAGATTAATTTGTAATTAAAATTTTCTATATTGATGGCTTGTTTAATTTATTGACTTTTTACAGGTGTGAAAATATGGAAAAATATCGAACATTAGAGATTTCGATTTTTATTTTTATTTTTTATCAGAGAACATGGAAATGTTGTAATTTTTTGTATCTTGTTTATTTATTTTTCTAATTGAGATTAATTATATTTATATATTCTTTTTCAAAAAATAATTGACTTAATTTTTTTTTATTTTTTTTTATTATGTGTTCTAGATCATTTGATCACGCAAGTTGTGGCTCAGAATATTATTACATTTTAGTACAATTTACATATATAGTGGTGGAGCCACACTTGGGCAAGAGTGGTCAGTGGACCACCAAAAATTTGATTTTTTATTTTTAAAATTTTGATGAAGTTCTATTCTGCGTGCGTGGAGATTTTCTGGAAGAAGTACTTGAGATTGGAAGTGATATGGTTTGAGACTTAGACAAGCAATTAACAAATCATAACACTCAAACGAAAATCTCAATAAATTCAAGTTCACTTTTACGTACATGTATATATATCACTAAATAGAAGTGGAGACGTAATAATGGGAGCATATAGAGTGAAAGATGACTACAATTACTTATTCAAAATGGTGCCAATAGGCGATTCGGTTGTCGAAAAATTGGTTTTATTCTCGAAATGAGTTCAGTCTCGAATCAAATTCGATCATCGAGGTTGAGTTCACCACTCAAAGCGTCCAGATCAATGATAAAGTAACCAATTCTCAGATTTGGGACAATGTCGGCTAAGAACGTTGTATATGTATACATGATTTATTATTATTATTATTATTTTATTTTATTTTATTTGTAAAATTAAATGTGTGCTTTACTCATGGGGTTTTCAGATCTGTAACTTTTTGTTATTCGTGTCGTTTTAAGTATCAGTGGAGATAGAGTCGGGGAAATTGAGAATTCCATTTTTATCTCTGGTCTATGTGCAATCTCCATATATTTTTTAGAAGGTTTTAGTTAATTCAGAAAAATTTATTTAACTAAATTGATAATGATATAATTATACGATGCTTCCAAAATATGAAAATATATTGGGAATAATTATAATTGTATTATTTAAAATTATTTTTGCCGTATAATTTTTGTCCACCCAAATAAAATATCATGGCTCCGTCCTCGTACATATATAAATAATTCGATGGAACAAAGATGTGCAAGAAGTCATATAAGCATATAACTTTGTTTAAAACAAGGATGTGCAATTCATATTAAGACTTGTGCTAGATTAAATAAATTACTTTTAATGAACTTATAAGTAAATTTCTTATAAGCCCAGGCAAAGATGCTTGCATATTGTTTTCCCTAAGGTTGGCAGTTGCCAACTTTATAGCTGAGTCATGTTTAGGGTACAACTTTGTTAACATAATGTACGTGACATTATATTATTGGACAATTTTAACAAAAAGTTATTTTTGTAGCCAACAACTTTTTGCCAACACAACACATTGTCAACAAAATTGTCATCGGTGATTAAACAAATATCGAAATCTTCTATAGCTACATAGGCTAAGGCAGGGAAAATAGTCGTGCAACTTGGACAAAATGGCATAAGCATCACCATAGTCTATGGTGCAACTTGTTTGATTCTCTCCATTCATTTGGTGCATTCTAGGGCTTTTCACTAAATATCAGAAGAATATTTGGGTGTTAATTGGATTGAATCGATTAGATAGGTCTAAGATATTCTCTTATGGTCCATGACATTTCTCTATACTTTGGCTGAATATTTTTTTCCCTTATATTTGACAGTCGCTCATGCTCAATTGGATCCATTTGTACTCATCTAGATTCGTGAATTCGCCATTGCGTCTCAACGTGTAGGTTTATCCCAATATGGCCTTGCTCGACCTAATTTACGGTGAATTATTATTTTATTTATTTTATATAGTGTGGTCTAGGCCACCCTGGCCTGTGCATGATAAGCCCATCACAGAAGGCGAGTGGGCCTATGTAGATCACCACTGAACTTTTCCCAAGGCTGGTCAACTTCGAAGAACAAAAACTATTTGATTTTACAGGGCAAGACTCTCAAAACATACTAAAGTATTTGATTATTACCTAATTAACTAAGCCATGTCTAGTCGTGATTTTTTACCCAAAAAAAATCGATTCTTTTTTGTATTTAATGGACTCATGTACAATTAAATTCGTTTTTTTTTTTAAAGATCATTTGTATCTTTTTTTCCGATTATCATTTCACTTTATTGAATTATGAAGGTAAAAAAAAAAAAAAAAAAAGGTTTTCCAATCGGTGTGTTAATGACAGGAATAAACAGACTTTAAAGAAACCAAACTTGTCATAATAGCAAATCACCTAACCTTCATGAAGCCATCTACTAATGGCCCAACAAAAAGGAAAAAAAGTTGGCGACTAACACAAACTCGCTCTATAATCAGAGTCGCAACAGTGGATACTAGGCACTATACGTATCCACTCCTGTGACTAACACGTGAAGTATCCCACGTAAAGAATAAGGGTTCATACAAGCGCCAGTTTGATTGAATAAATTCATCTTATCATTAATTAAAGTCATATCTAATTCAATGTACCAAACATCTCAAGTTCGAACAGTCTTTACTTACACTCAAACTCATTTATATCAGTTATGGGTCATCTAAAGTTGAAGTTGGCACAGCAGACAACTTTTTTAAAAAAAAAAAATTACTTTAGGGTTGTTTCTGTTTTGCTCCTTTTGGGCCATGATTCCATGCCCCTCCTACCGAGGTACGTACACCCCCATTACTTGTACGATTTCTACAACACATTTTTAAATGTTCATAATAATAGCATGGAAACTTTTGCATTTTCATGATTTACTAATTTACTTTTTTAGTTGTAATAAATTTATAGATTTGGTGGGTTTATGTTGACGAGTAAAATTCGAATGATAAAAGATTAAAAACTCTCGAAATAATGATGATATCACTCTTTGTATTTCATTATCTTTTAGTAAAAGGTCGAAGATAAATTTCGAATCACTAAAAGAACATGTTTTATCCATTTGGAACCATTCGTTAGGTATTCAAAATACTCTAATTATTTTTATCTCAATAAATAATCTTCCCATATCCACCCGCACATACAAATTCCCAATGAGACGAGTTTACATTTTACACTGAATTAATTGTTACTTAGAGCCTGTTTGGTATGGCTTAAAATCCAATTAAAATTGAAAATATGGTCGTTATTGAGTCTCACCCGTCTAATAAAAATCAACAATAACGGCTATATTTTCAATTTTAATCTCTACCACACACCCTCTTATAATGAAAGTGATGAATAATACATATAACATTGAGTTTATTTACAAGTATAAAATTCATTTAAAGGTCAAAAAATTGTAACTTAAAAATAAGACATACAATAAAAAATTAATTAAGACAAAAAGTTATTTATATGTAAAAAAACTACACTAATAGACAAAAATTCACTTATAAGCATAAAGATCACTTATAACTAAAAAATTAGATAAAAATTAATTATAACATATAAAATAATCTTACAAATAAAAATTCACTTGTGAGTTGAAAATTTTACTTATGTGTAAAACTTATAACTAACAAGTAAAAATTTCATTCGCAAGTTAACAAGAAGTAAAAGTAAATTACAAGTTAAAAAATTCATTTAATAATTTTTTTTAAAAAAAATTATAAGTAAAATATTGTCATAATTTTTGTAATATTACTAAAGTTGCTCAAGACTAAATTCTAATACAATGTAGATCTGGTGGACGAATCTATAGACTGAAACAATGTTTATCTAAAGACCATAGAAACAAAAAAATTATTTACAGATATATGATCACATTGAGTCTCTATTTGGTTTAACTATAAATCAAATTTTGATGAAACGTGTGATTGAAAAATTGATAAAACTTATAGACCCCGTAACATTTGTAGTTAAATTTTAGAAACCGTATATATTTTAGACGACAAGTTAAATGATTTCCATGTACATTATAAAGACGAGAAATCCACATTGCTAAGATCTCGGTACATGCTACAGCTCATGAAACAAATTTCACACAAGAATCTGTTTTGCAATAGGATCAAATGACAGATTTTTCCACAAAAGAAAAGAAAAAAAAATTCTAAGTAAAAGTCAAACAATTAATTTTAACAATATATTTCATGGGGCCCACAACTTTTCAACCACACATTTCAAATTTTTTTTATGAAAATCTACTAAAAAATGGATTTTAATCTCCATCAAACATGAGCTATATAACAAGAGAGAAGATAGGAAATGCATCAAATTTCAAGAGAACGAGTGTGCATTGTTTGCAGAAAAAACACTTGTGATCAAACAACGTCATCGAGTTCCATTTCTGCTCTATAATGTTTCCACACGGAATAGTTTAAAACACACAAAAAGTTTTAAAATCTCCAATGCTTCTGATATAGCAGTAGAAGTAGAAGAAGAATGCAGCAAAAGAGAATATATATTGACCTTTTAAATACATGTTTCTTTCAGAGGCAAATGCCAAAGCCAGCATCTGGGTCTCTAAATATTTCTATTGCATACATTTATTTCAAACTTTTTCGAATGTAAACCCATAGGCTATATAGCCTACGGTCTTCTTATTTGATTCTCACTCAAGGCTACCTGCAAACGGCGCAAATCATTAAACAGAAAAAGTTTTTTAGTAATATTATTCCATTGCGCCAGTAACATTAGAGAAAAGAAAGTTGACACTCACACAGATGGGACGGGTTGCTGTGGGGGGGGGGGGGGGGGGGGGTGGGGTAACATACATTGCGTTGTGCTAAATCTAATAATATACAACACCGACGGGGAACTTTCAAATTCAAATAATGGAACTAATCTTTACAGATTTGACCTGTGGACAGTTGAAACCTCTACATTTCATTTTGTTTTCAGTCTCAGAGTAAATTTTCAGTAAAAACCATATTTTTCCATAACAGTATTCATGATACCCACAACAAAAAGGAAAAGAAGTCTTTTTAACGCATAAAGATACAATTTTTTCAGGAAAAAATGAAACAATTGAAATTTGACTAATATTAGTATTCTAACAAAATCCAAAGAACATAAGAAGATTTATCTACTTATTCCAAACAGAAACTGAATAATGTGTACCATGTAACGAGGGTGCTGGAGTGAATTAGGTAACTCTGATGATGATTTCCAGTGACAATGCTAAACACACGTGCTTTTCCTGTGTTCTTGTCGTAGGCCTCAAGACGATTACTTTGCAAGCCACCGGACAGCCTTCTTCGAAAGACGTAGAACCAGATGTTCTCCAACCAGCCAATGGAAAAGAAATGATCACTCGAAACATCCATCCCTTGAAATGTATCTTTTATCTCACAAACTTTAACCAGTTCATGCTTCTCCAAGTCCCTCAACACACATATACATGCATTGGCCCCTTGTTTTACAACAAAAGATAAACTATTTTTCATGTTTACACGTAAATAGGGTAAGGTAAGAATTTCTCCGGAAAGCTCAATGAAACGAAATTTTTCAGTCAGTAGATTGATTGCTATGATGGTACTCTGTTTCAGGGCAACATAAACCACCTCAGCAACAGTAACACTACTAAGAACATCCTCAGAATCACAGGTTGGTGCAAAATAATTTCTCCATTCTCGATCAATACCAAGTGTCCATATGTCCCAGTTTAATGATCTAGGTTTAGAATAAAGACATATAACTTTATATTCCTCAGTCTGAGAAATGTAGACAATATAACACCTAAAATCCCCTCGATAAGTTTCAAATGGGAAAGGCAATATCTCTGCTTGCATTGTAATAGGATTAAAGACACGGAAAACACTTTTATAAGGATCTGGAAGATAAAATAACAATAGACCTCTACAACTACTCAAAAGCATGCCAGGAAAATTATGTTTTAGATGTCTCTCTTGCAATTCCCCATCTTTTATTTCAACGAAGAGGAGATTCTGTGGCAAACGTCCTTGAATCAATAAGCCACTCTTTGACATTAGAGCGTGAGACTTGATAAAGATAGGGTCGCGTATAATTTCAGCCCACGCCTTACAAACATATCTCCCACAGTTGAACAGAAACTCGGCAGGAAGACAGAGAAGAATGTTGAAAAAAATTTCTAATGGAAGAAAAGGTGATTCGTTCATTTGTTTTTTAATATTGGATGTAGCCATTCTTAAAGATCTGATAGATGTCCTGTGCCACAGAAAAAAAATACTTAGTATCTTACTTTATAAAGATGGAGAAAACAATACAAACTCCTGTTACAAGCATAAAAGGAACACAGGGAAGACCGTTCAAACGTCTACAGGCCATTTATGAAAAATTTACGATTTAAAAATCACTGACAAGGATAATCCAGATAGGTGGAGTAGGGATGACCACATTTACATGTAGGAGAAAACTATCATAGTCATTATAATGTTTACAGCCAACTGGAACCCCAGCTGAATTTTCATTTTTCTTTTTCTTTTTCCTTATTTCATGATAATGAAAATTCAATAAATTTTAAGACCCCGAGTACATTGAGTTTGAATCGTAGACACATCATTATAATACAAAGAACACAACTAACAAGAATCACTGCATGCAAGCATAGATATTTCTGTTTCTTACTATTACCTATACCTAATCCGAACTAAAGAAGGCACATGATCGATTTAAAATTTAATGTGAATATCACAAGTTTTTCCTCAACACCAGCTTCCAAAATGAATTATTTGCTGCTTTGATTTCTATCAAGCACAAATTTTATGGCATTGTTTAGGAAGAAAGCGCATTCAAAAAACACCCAAATACAAAAGCAAAGATAGTAACATTATTCAACATTTATAACATACTTGATAAAAAGATTTCAATCATATCCAAATAGAAATAAAATGAATAAACAATATTGACAAAAACCCAACAATTAACTTTGACGAGAAAAAAGAACGGTATATTGTCAGTCAAATTGCCTAATATCGCTTGTCAAACTATTTATGTATATGATATCCCATTCCTACCCCACACCCAAAACAAAGAGGATGAACATCACAACTTCTTCCCAAATTTAGATTGATCTTGAATAGTTCAATGGACTGAGCAACCACTAAAAACTATTACTCGCTACAAACAGAAATTGAATCGTTACAAACATTTTTTTATCAATTCATTCCCATTTAAATTATCAACCTCAAAAAAAGGAAAGAAAAATGTAGCTTTATCAAGTTTTTATGAGATGTATAAATGTTTTAACAAAATCTTAAATTAATGTGAAAGGGAAAAATGTAAACTTACCGATGGTTCGGAGTCGATGTGGTGGCGGCGCAATGGAAATGAAAGAATGATTAATAGGGTCAAGTTGAAGAACATCCAAATCAACACATAAAAAGCATTTATAGGGCAGGATATATGAGTCATTTTAAGATAACCCTAGTTGATTAATTAGAAAAAACAAGTCATCTACAATGGATAGACACTTCAAACAAAGCAGAGTGTCTATATCCGACACACTTGATGTCGTGTTAGATATCGACACTCCTCGGATACTACATGACATTGTCATTATAAACCTCATGTCCTATCCCAATTTTAGTACATTCATTTTTAAGACATTCTTTAAATTTCTAATGATTTTTTTGTTATAATCATGGATGTCCGGGCCAGCTGATGCGCATCTCGACTAATCCTACCAAACCCTAAAGTTTACGACCGGATACTCACCTCAGTGACCCTGATAGAACTCGAATTGTTGACCATTGGGGAGCAAACTCAAGGTCTGACTAATTTAGCAACCCCTCTAGGTTTTTAAATTTCTAATGCTTGAAGAATACTTGAGGACATTTCTCGAGAATATCATGTGTCGTGTCCTATACTAAAAATATAAAATGAATATATACCATATAAAGTTTAAATTTTAAAGAATTTAAATAAGCATGTCCCTAAACGTGTCCATGTCATGCTTTTCAAAAAACTTATGTTTTGCAGTATCCCTGTCGTATCACGTCTACGGTGTCTATATCCATACAATATAGCAAGGAACATATCCAAATAATCTCTTGGTAGCCTAAGTTGATTAGAATCTTGGGAAAAAAAAAAACTAGACATTGCCTTCTTTGCCCCTGTTTGGTGCACATTTTGGTTATAAGAATGCATTTTTACTGTTGATGTGATGCGAAATATGTGGTTGAAAAAGAAGGAAAAATTATTGATGTAATGTAAAATATTATTTTATTGAAGAATGCGATGTTGAAAATGAGTAGAAGAACGAGGATGAAAAAAATAATGTGACTCAAACAACTTTATCTCTAAAAATGGGTAGTCCTACCCGTCCAACTAATATTCCTTGCTAAAGCAGAGCAATCTCCTATGGATGTATTTTTACATACTACAATCAAACAAACAACATTTTCCTTTTTCGCACAAACAAGAATATTACAATGTTATAAAGAGCTTCGAGGAATTATAGCTATCCTTGGGTCGAAATATTCGAAGAGGATCATTTGACCATAGCAAGAGCATGAAAAATTGGAAAACCAACCATTTTTGTAGTTTGCTTCAAGGACGAAGCAAAGAAATAAGAACAAGTTGTTCGTGTTTAAGTTACACGTTTGTTTGAATACCAATCAATTTCTCACAAGAGCATATTTATTTTCACAACACAATTTAATTGCCTTTGACCGCTAATTTTATTCCTCCGAAGGCTACTTAAAAAATCATTAATGCATATGCCGAGCAAACTTAAGCACATTCTAGAAAGAAGGGAAGAAGCCAAAAAGAAAGACCAGTACTGTGTTTTCCCAAGGTTCGATCTTAGATTGAATGGAAGTCATAGAGCAATAGAAAAAACTACGACTTCCTCTGAAATCTAAAGGAAAGAAATTACATTAAAGTAAACTAGTTGGCTTGATCACTAGATTTCCCTTGCCTCTAATTGTAAGGCTTACCCCAAGGTCTACAACTTTCAAGAAAGAAGTATCCAAAATGAAGGATCCTGGATTACGTAATTTTATTTTACCTGCATTTTGAGTCCTATTTTTCTAATCCATTTTCCTAAAAGAAACATTTTTTATTGGATTTGATCCACACCCTAGATTTGATTGTATAACATCTCAAACCCCAAATGCTAAACTTGAACATAGATGATTGGATCCTTCTTCATTGGAGTTTGATTTACTAGCTAGGAAGGACGATGATATGGGCATGATTGAAAATTCAAATTTCCATAATGCCCGAAATTGATTGACCCAAGGATCCTTAACATGCCTGCTAAGAAAGGAAAGACCCAATTCATTCTGCACACTGAGGTTGATTTAAAAGAGAAATTGCCCTGTCTTAACATGAACCTGACTCCAGTAACCTGGTTTTTGAATCTTAGTTGAATAAAGAGAGAGAAAGAACTCGATGTTAGTTGATGGTATTGTAAATCAATGAGATTGTATGTAGAAAATTAATCATTTGCACAAAAACAAAGCCAACATTCATATGCATCAATATAGTTTCATAATTTTCTTAGGGCAGGGAAAAGGGGAACAACAACAATCTTGACTTCCTACATAGTACGACGTGCTTTTGCCACCCCCGATGGCAAGGTACGCCTTCGTTGATATGTTCTAACAATATAGACAAATATCTCTTTTTTCTCTGCTTGCCATTGTAACAAAATGTTTCCATTATATCTCAGGAGTTGTCAAAGGAAGTATAGCTTGTCCAAGTAGAAAAAAATTCACTAAGAAGTCGGGTATAAAAACTTACCCGATTCTTCTCTTGAACTTATCCTAATATAGTGGAAGGTTAGTGGGTTACATGCTCAGCTTTATTGCTTCTAATAGCAACCTCATACCAACAATTAGTTCATAATAAAGGGAAAAATATGAAAGTAAAGGAGAATGCAATGTTCAGATGCCTGCAATAATTTTACTTCGGATAAGAAATGAGTGGACTCCATAGATATCCATAATCTTAGCAGCACATATTTTTGCGCTTTCTAAGGACAAAAATCCCTAGTTAATATAAAGAAGCTTTATACACAGCAAAATAGAAACAGTTTATTTTTCTGTCTTAACATCAATATAAATACAAAGATCCAATAAAATTTGTCTTCATTTGTTTCTTTCTAAACCAATAACCACCACAAGAAGTAATCTCAAATGCAAAACTATAGGTCACCCTATAAGCTACTCAATTACAATATATTTAATTTTTTTAATGATTGAACACCATATTTATTACATTAAGGTCACAGGAACCTTTTCAAATACTTATCCAGATATACCATAATATTGTTAAAGAGAGTGTATTAGTAATAGGAGCCAGCCTCCATATAATTCATAAATCTTTCATGGCCAATTACTGTTTCTTCGCGAATGAATATTAACCAAGAATTTATATTATGCAGTACAGCCGTGGGATGTGCTGCTTCATTTTGAAATGCAAAATGTGCCCAAACAAGGAGTTCAAGTTAAAATGAAATAAATTGAAATGGATATAACTTCAGCAAGAAACAAGAAAAATAAGCAATAAAAATATAAAATTAATTTAACAACAACATGAAAGAGGAAACGTAAAAACCCGGCGTAAGAAAATATGCTGAATTTTCTATAAGAAATTTTAGAACTGGTTTGCAAACCAGCTATCGTTTACCTTCTAACTTGATGATAGTACTGAAGATTAAAATAAAATCAAAAATAACTTTCAATACTTATAATCAAGAAAATGGAAAGAAATTAACCATAAACATGTATAATTTTTTGAACTTAGTAGGTTAAAACAGAAATTTTCGGAGAGTTCTTATTTGTTTGATTGTAGGATGTAAGCATCTCAATAGGAGCAGCCAAATCCAGCACTGCTGTCCCTCTGCGGAGTATGGTGCATCAAAATTAGTAAAAATGGTTAAAACAACACTTACCCGTCGAAAGAACAACCTCAGTCCTACCAAACACTGTCCATCCTCGAAATGCTCCAAGATCATCATTTTCTAAGAGATCTTAAGTTAACCCTCCAAAACATCCCATTCCACACCATCCTCGCACGCCCCACATGCCGCTTGGCACAAATAGTGATTAAAGCATTTACAAATTACAACAACAAATTCAAACATTACACGACCATGAATACCCTGTCCCAATCCCACATGCCAAACCGCCGCAACTGCTGAAAATACGAGGGGAAGTATACTCATCAGGTCATTTACCACTCCAACCCACAACATCTCTTCCCATACAACTCTAGTGTCTCGTCGCGAAGCCCACTTCTAGCATACCCACCATCAAACTGTTCAAATAAAATCACATCTCTCTCATCCATTTTCTCGAACACCTACCAAGCATCACTTAGACGCATTTTCTACCATTACACACATATGGGTCAACAATAGGATGCTGGCGAGTCAATCAAGAATCCATTCTTCAACGCCTCTAGAATTCACACGACCATTGAGGCCATTCACTTTTCTTTCTTTCCTTTTTTTTTTTATTATTATTTTTGAAAACATTATTTTAAATAATGATTTTTTGAAAATAAGCAATTAAAAGGTAGTAAAATAATTTTAAATTTACGCATATAATATTTTATTATGTTAATATTTGATTGAAAATGAGTATACCAGGAAAAAAATTTGAAATAATGAAAGATAGGACAGAGAGAGTCTCTCTTCGTGCTCAAGTTGGGAAGTTATTTTCAAAAATCAACAATTTATACTAGGGGTGTCCAAAAGTCCCGAATCGGATCCAACCGAAACCGAACCAAATCGAATCGAGCGATTCTTCATAAGTTAAATACCCGAATCGAAAATCGATAGGTATGGGTCGGGTGTCGGGTCTAGACCAATAAACTAAATATTTTTTTTATTTTTTCTAAATAAAATAACAAATTAATTAAATAAATTAGATCGTTTCATAATTTTAAGCATTGCGCCTCAATTTTTTAGTAGCCACAAATTTAAAAATAAAATAAAATCAATCCACTCCATTGAGCCGAAAATATTATGTGGCACTAACAAAAAAGCCCTAGCCCAAAAAGCCCAATAAAAACCCTCAAATGTCAAATACGTAGAATTACTCCTTATCAGTTACCATCATCTCGCCTCTCGGTCTCCTTTCTTCGGTTCATTCTTCTTGGCTTCTTCAAGAAATCAAGTTTAAGAGTCAAGACTTCAACAATCAACGACATAAACGGTAAACCTCGACTCAACACTCCTTCTCCGACCTTCGTTCTTACTTTATAATCATTAATCAGTTGATTTGGTAGATTTAGGTAATGAAATGTGTTACTACACGTAATCTGTTAATTTGATAGGTTTAGATAATGAAATGAGTTATTTTCGAATAGTCGATGATTAAATCAAATAGTTGGTAAGTATTACAAATACTTAAAAATATTTTATTTTTATAACTTTAATTTATATTTCATTTTCTTTATGCAGGCAGACTGCTTAACACAAATTAATTGATATGGATCGTCGACATTTTAATATTAATATCTACTTTCTGGTATTTGTATGGATTGAATTAATATTATTCGACAGTTAGTTATTTATATATTTTTGAATTGGGCTACATTAATTTGTAAAAGTTACGAATAAATGTCATTAGTTATATTTATGTAGTGTTGCTATAAATGTAAAAAAAATTAATTATGGTATGGAACCGAACGGAATCAAACTCGAACGGTTCCATAATTATATTTGGACCCGACGGGTCCATTTATTAAATACCCAACAATTTTGGAATCGAGTAGAATCGAACTGACCTACGGACAACCATAACTTATACCATGGCCATGATGGTGATGTGGCTGACAACTATTGAATGTGGCAATTTACATGATACATTCGTTAAGAATATATTAAATCACTGTGGTTATCATTGTCAGCATAAACGTTGTGCCATCCAAATCAAAAACATGTTTTTATCTTCTGAAAAAAATGTCGATATTTACCTTCATGTACTCATTCTGAGTGAGTTGAAATCTGATATCTAACTCGTCGTTCACCCAATTAATTATTGACGTATCATTTTACAATTAGCATATTATCTCAAATTTACTTTCATTATCTTCATCATTAACCAACCAATTGATGATATGTTAATTTAAAATGACGCGTCCATAATTAATTAGGTGAACGACAAGTTGAATTGCAAAAGTTGGACATCAGATATCAATTCACTCCATATTTGCAATCGTCTGTTACTGTATAGGTGAGGGCGTGTGTGTGGGCTAAATTGCAGATTTAGAGTTAGGGTGTTTGGGATGAATTTGGGGGGGATGGATTTCAATTGGTTTTTTTTTTTCCCTTTTTATAAGAATTTAAGAAAGTGTTTTTGATTTGAATGTGGCACATTGTTTTCATATTGACAAGGATAACCACGATAATTTGGCATTTTTTTAATCCGCGAGCGAATAAAATAACAAACTTTTAAATGTGACAAATGGAGTGCTAACGAAGAAGGTGTAGTAAACAATGTGAAGCATTCTGAAGTTAACGAGCAATCCATGATCACGGTATAAAGTTAAGTGATTTCAGAAACATTTAACTCAAACTTATGGCTTGGCCGATAAAGATATTTTGTGGTTTTCAAAAAGAAAATTGGTGGTTTCTTATGAAGATTTTTAGGGAAATCTTGGGTTTGAAAAATTAGAATTTAGCCCATGTTTGATCCACATTATTTTTTTTATTCTAATTCTTCTACTCATTTTCAATCACATATTCTTCAATAAAATAATAATTTCCATCACATCAATAACTTTTCTTATTTTTCAACCACATATTTCCAATCACATCAACCAAAAAAATACATTCTTTTGAAAATAATGTGCACCAATAGGGGCTTAGACACCAATCCAACCCTTTTTAACCCTTGAATCTCACAAAACAAATTCGCCATTATATTTGATTAAATACCAATATTCTTATAAAAAAAAAAAACTAGACGCGGGACACTTAGATACGCACTCTTTTATTTAACGAACAGTGTTACTTGTACACAATGAAGTTACATACAAATGAGGTGTCAAAAAAAGGTGAAAATGTTTTTTTTTTTTTTTATTGAAGAATTTTTTACTCGAGCATATCTTACTATATCAAGTGTATGTAAATCATTATGGTCCTGTTTGTTTCAAATTAGAATTTGATTTTAATATAACTCAAAGTCAAACAATCAATATTAACCACATCTTTTATGATCTCACATTGCTTTATTTATTTAAGTACACTTGAATGATAAAATAATACTAGGTGGGTGTTTGGCCCCTATTTTTTAGGAAGAATTAATTTTTGAATGGTGATTAATGAGAGAATGTGTAGTGAAAAAGTGATAAAAATTTTTAGATTTATGTATAATATTATTTTATTTAGAGATTGTGTGATTGAAAATGAGTAGGGTAAAAAAAATGAATTGGAAAAAGGAGAAAGAATGGGGCTCAAACATGGGCTAGAAATAAGAAAGCATCATATCATGGCTTCTAGAGGTTTGTAAAAATTGCGCCTTCATCTTCATATCTTGTCATGTCCCCTTTTAGAACCTAGTTAAGCCTTTTTATGGGGTTCTATTGGAATAGTTATATTATGGAGAATGGATAGTTAAAAAATAGAAAAAAATTAAACTTACGTGTAGTATTATTTTATCGAAAAATGTGTAATTAAAAATAAGAAAGAAAGAATATTTTTTGAAGAATGGATCCCAAACAAAGGCTAAATACTCAATTATTTAATAAAATGGTTTACTTTAAATTAAAAAAAAAATTGAAAAGAGAAAAACACAGCCTTTGTTTGATTTAGATTAAAAATTCAATTAAAATTTAAAGTCAAAATCAATAATTAATTTAACCAAATGCTACGAGATTCACAAATTTTCAACCATATATTCATCATTTTTTATAAAAAAATCTGTTAAAAATTTGATTTTATTATATACCAAATTGGGGCATAATTCGTTGTTGATTGAGGTTGCAAAAATATTAGATTGAGAACCTATTTGATACACATTCAATAGGTGGAGGACCTATTTAATACATATTGAATAGTTTGAGGACCTTATACTTTGTTTTATTTTTTCATGTATAAATAATAATTAGAACAATTATTTGTCCACTTCTACTTCCCCGTTTTTCTCTCTCCCTTCCTTTCGTGTGTGTATACATTATTTTCTTCTCCTCCTCCATTACATGACCTCTTCCAGTTCCATACCTTCAAATTCCCAATGAATTCGAAACAACAACTCCTCGACTCCCTCACAGCACACGTCTCTCTTTACCACTCCAAAATATCTGACCCGAACCCGAAACCGAATCCTAACCCGAACCACCGACCCGCCATCCTCAAATGGTTCTCATCTCTCTCGGTCCACCACCGCCGGGCCTATTTGACAATGGTTGACTCATACTTCATTAAGATCCTGCTGGAAATGCTTGAGAAGCTCCGGTTAAATGGCCCAGGTCGGTTTATTATTCTCCCTGACCTCCCTACCACACGTGAGAAAGACAATTCTACCCTTCCCACCTTGTGTTATCGCAAGTTGGAGGGGCTTCTGTTGAGAGTTGCGCAGTCGAATGAGTCAGAACGTTTAATTTATGATTCTGTTAAGTTATTCAGCTCAAAAGAAGGGGAAAAGAATGAAGAGGGAAATGAATTTTTGGGGACTAGTCTAAATGCGATAGGTGTAATTGAAAAACTCGTGGAGGATGTGAATAGATTTGTGGAAATAATGGATGGAGTTTCGGGTGGGGAGTTTTTGAGGGGAGGGGAGGAGGGGGAGATGGCGGGAGAATGGGTGGAGCTGAAATGGTTGAAAGCAAAAGGATATTATAGTTTGGAGGAGTTCATTGCCAACAGAATGGAGGTGACTTTGAAGTTGGCATGGTTTAACTGTAATAATGGAAAGAAAAGGGGGGCGAAGTTAAAGGATAGGTTGAGTGAATCTGGCATGGCTGCAAATGTGTTTTGGAGGAAGAAAGGGTGTGTGGATTGGTGGGAGAAATTGGATGACACTATCAGGAAGAAGGTGTTTTGCACTTTCTTGGGAAAAGCCACAAAATCATTGGTACTTCTATTTAGTTTTTGTTACGGATTTGTTTTGTCGTTTCTTTTGTGTGTATTTACTACTGATTTCTTTAGTTCACAGCATTAAAATATGTGGCTTGAGACATATTCTGATATGTGGAATTGATGTTAATTATAGAATTTGTAATCATGTTTAGATTGGGAAGCTGATGCAAACATAATAGAGCAGATAACTAGGAATCCTTCTACATAGAGATATAGTTTCTTTTTTGTCAGTTAGCAACCATATTGAAAAGCTTTTTGTGTGGAATTATTTACAAATTGGCTTATACTTGCTTTCTGTTTCCACCTTTTGTTATCTCTTTCTTGTTGTAAGTAGGGTCCAGTATCTCATGATTGTGATCACAGGCACCAGCAATGTTGAAGGGTAAAGATTGCTTCTTAGAAGACAAAATGTGGCCCTACGATTATCGCGGCGAGCCCCCCTTGAGATATAATTCTACTTTTAAGGGTGGAAGGGACATTGCTAAAGGAACAGGTTCTAAAATTAAATGGAATACAAATTCTGCACCAGTTTCTGGAAATTCCTCTCCATTGAACTGTGTGTTTAAAAGTTTGTACATTCTTCAGGTTATCTGTACTATGTTGTTAGCATTTCAGCATGGTGCGTATGATCATGAAAAACTATTTTTTACTTCATTGGACTCTGCAAATAGCATTTCTGACATTATATTAAGAAAATTGAGAGAGATGCTCATGGTTGTTTCGCTTGATTGCACAAAAATTGAGCTACTTGAGGAGGGAAATTGGAGTTCTAATAAATTTAAGGAGAGAGCTGTTTCCACTAATCATAAGAAAAAGGGTAAAAAGCGCAGTAAAAATTCGAACCCTGTTCCAAGACCTTGTCCAGATGGCCGAAACCTTGTTGAACCTACTCAGGTATATCTTCATCTCCTCAGTATCTTTTTCTTGAATTCACATACATAATTAGACCTTTCATACTTGAATCCATAAATGTTTCCAAGATACAACAATTTTATGGATATGGGCAGGTGTATAATGGCAATGGAGATATTAAACAGCCCAACAAGTTTGATGGTGAAGTTCCGAAGGAAGTTATTGCTAGAGGGAATCTCGCGTCGACAGATGCCATGGTTGTGCTTTTATTTTTTCATATTAAAACATAAAGCCTCCGTTAGGCAACCAATTTATAAACTTAGTCAATTAATTTCAACCTCACATTCATAACTACTACTCATTTATTATCCGTACATTTTGTGAGCTCACTATTATTCCTCTTTATATATTCATTTATAAATTTGCCAAACGGAGTCTAATTCTATTAAGGATAGAAATGTTTTATAACTGATTGACCGTGACCAGGGACCTGTTAAAGGATTAAATAATGGAAATGTACGAAGTGCTCCTAAGAAGAGTAGGAAAGAGAAGAAAAAGCTCAAAAGCTCGAGTCCCCCTAGCTCAGGAGTTGCAAGTTATCATTCTAGAAGCTCTATAGCTTCCGCTGTTTCTGTTAATTCTCAAGATGGGCCCTCCACGGCTCACTGGACCCCTGGAAATAGAACTATCGAGAACTTTTCAAACAATGTTGCAGCTGGGATTGACAGCTCTGAAGTAAATCCAGATCACTGCTGTGAAAGTACAGTAATGGCACAATGTGAGGAGACATGTGATTCTTCTGCTGAAGTCAGTGATAGTCTTGGTTTGGAACACCATCAAAACTCAGACAGAGTGGTCCAAAATGATACTGAAACTGCCAGGGTTGGTTGTCTGAGTGATGACGTGGATTCTGATGCTACTCCTGCTAGGCCTGTGTTTGAAGATAATGATGATATGTGTGGTGAAGTTATTGACAGAAGAAATTGTGCACATTCACATGGAATTTACCAAAAGACGGGTTTTCTAGGGAAACTAACAGAAGGCAGTAAGACAGAAGGAAAAACTATTCGGGTTCAGGAGCAAGGAAGTATGGGTAATGTGGCCACAAGTTCATCAGCATACATCTCTTATGAGTGGCCCAATGTAGCTACTATTCATCCTTCTGCTAATACTCATCTCCCTACCGCCACTGATAGATTGCATCTCGATGTTGGTCACAATTGGAAAAATCATTTTCACCAAATACAAAATGTACAAGTAAGAAATTCTTCTGTTGACACTAGGTATAGTGGAGTGATATCTCGACATCTGCCTATGAGTTTAGATTGGCCTCCCGTGTTGCATGGTGTCAGTAGACTATCTCCATCAGTTACTTGCAATTATGATTCTGATTTTATCTCAAGACGACAGTCCTCTCTTCTTCAACGCTTCACTGCTCAACATGTGCAGTGCTGTCCAGTTACTACAGAGGATGAAAGGGTCCTTTCTGGCGAATTCATGGACATGTCCAATGTTACAAATTCTCAGGAACCAGTGGATGAGCATGACAACCACTGGATGTCAGAAGAAGAGTTAGAAGTACATGCAGTTTCGCCGCTGGATTGTAATCAGTACTTTGGCGGAGGCGTGATGTACTGGAATCCTTCTGATCATCCAGGGACTAGTTTCTCACGTCCTCCCTCACTTTGTTCAGATGATAGCTCTTGGGCTTGTAGAGAAGCTGATATGAGTAGGGCTGTTGATGATATGGTTGCCTTCTCCTCGTCTTATAGTACAAATGGACTGACATCACCTTCTGCTGCTTCCTTTTGCTCTCCCTTTGATCCTCTGGGACCTGGAACTCTTGGCTATGTTATTCCTGGTAGTGATATCAGTGGCAAAGTTCTGCACTCCTCATCAGCAATGAACGATGTGGATGGTGAGGAGATTGTCCCCGGATCTATACCCAATATGCCTAGTGATGGAGAAGCGAAAACTGGAGATTCACTCCCATATCCCATTTTGAGGCCAATAATCATCCCAAATATGTCGAGGGAAAGATCTAGATCGGATTTTAAGCAAAGTTATGATAGAAAAAGCCCTTGTGTTCCACCTAACAGGCGGGAACAACCTCGAATTAAGAGGCCACCTTCTCCCGTAGTCCTATGTGTTCCACGTGCCCCTCATCCGCCTCCTCCATCTCCTGTGGGTGATTCCAGAAAGCACAAAGGTTTTCCTACTGTTCGATCTGGTAGCTCCAGCCCAAGGCATTGGGGTGTCAAAGGTTGGTTCCATGATGGTGTCAATTTTGAAGAAGCTTGCTTACCCATGAATGGTAGTGAAGTCATTTGGCCTTCTTGGAGAAAAAAAAACCTTTCGGCCCGTCAGTTGACGCAGCCTTTAGTAGGAGCATTGCTACAGGATAGGCTTATTGCAATTTCCCAGCTAGCTCGGGATCAAGAACATGTACTTACATTCATCATTTATAATCATCCTTCTAACACGGTTGTGAATTTTTTTCTTTCTTCATTATTTCAATGCTAATTTCAATGAAAAACATGTCTACCTTAGCCAGATATTGCATTTCCTTTGCAACCACCTGAACCGCAGAACTGTTCCACTCGCAAGGCTGCTCTGTCACTGTTTCATAATACTCTCCATGATGAAATCAACTCTTTCTGCAAGCAGGTGTGATACTGGACTGTTTTCATGTCTTGTTTTTAGGATTTAATGCTGCTAAGTGCTAACATTTGAATTTATTTCTCATGGTAAAATTATATTTTATATGTTTCATTTGTGTTGCAAGATTACTGATAATTTGCAATCTGCTACAATATGTTAGGTTGCTGCTGAGAATTTGATCAGAAAGCCTTACATTAACTGGGCTGTTAAGTGTGTTGCACGTTCTCTCCAAGTCTTGTGGCCTCGTTCTAGGACAAATGTTTTTGGTTCAAATGCTACTGGATTGTCCCTTCCATCAAGTGACGTGGACCTTGTGGTTTGTCTTCCTCCTGTGAGAAATTTGGTAAGAATACGTTCATTTGGGTTATATTTTTGTAATGGATTTAGGAAGAAGTATTAAAGAAAAGAAACATCATTTTCATTTAATTTTCAGGAACCTATTAAAGAAGCAGGGATCTTGGAGGGTCGTAATGGCATCAAAGAAACTTGCTTTCAGGTATGCAGGATGACATAAAGCTGATCTCGTGTTATATGAATGAGAAAATTCTACTTTTGCTTGGAAAATCTATCTTGGCAAGATGATACCTGTTTTCAGATCATCTTCCTGCTCGTGTCTTCGCATAACCCATAAATGGAAGAATTGAATTCTTCTTTGCTGACTCAAATAGTCAAAAGTTTGAGAAATCAATTGCAAGTTTGCTGAATATTGTGCAGGCTGATGCTTAGGGCGAATCTATTCATACTTTTAGGTCCATTTAAGTTGAATTTGCCCTCATTATTGGCATCATCAAAAACAAATTAGGGCACGAAACTGAAGCAATAGAGTTTGAGCAATGGGTTATACTTTGGCTTCTTAGAATATAATACAAAGTTTTGTGTCTTGAACAATACTCGTCTCAGTTCTACTAGGTGTCTCATCATAGGAGTGCTTCCGATCATGCTAGGTATTGTACTCGTGTATTGTTCATCCTGCAAAAGATGTTTGAATACCTTTTTTTGTTTCAAGGACTTGGTTATTTGGTTTCTCTGCGTGGCAACTTACCTTGGATTAAAATTTTGTTGATCTGAAGAATTTTTTAAAGGCGAATATAGGTATGCTGAGACGGCTTAGCTCTGCCGAGCATGAGTCAGAGGAGAGGAGAGGAGAATCCCATGTTCATGTTTGCTTCCATTAGAATGAATGTTGTATCCCTAAAAGATAGGATGTCACATGAGATAGGTCAACCTGCCTTTTAGTCTCATTTTGAGATGCGAGAATTAGTATTGCCTTATCCACAACAAAGAAAACAGGGAGAAGATGAGCCTTTTCCCAACGAACTTGGGGTTGGTTACATGAATTCAATTTTGTTTGATCCAGTTTTACCTCTAAAAGGTTCTAGTAGATTAATTATTTTGCAACCATTGTCAACACTGTCTTGTCCGATTCCTTTTTTATTTGTTTTATTGCATTTTGTTGTTGAGAATGCCATATAAACTCATCCAGTTTGGACAACACCTGAAGTTAATAATAAAAGATTATTGAGCTTTGGCAATTCAGCACCACCTTTATTTCTCATCATTAATGACAATTATAACGACAGTGCACCTGAACAAGCTCAAATGGTGATGTAATCACTTAATAGGAAAGAATTAAATAAGAAAACTGAAAATTCGATAAAAAGACTTATGATGCTCTTTTACCTGTCCAAAAAAAAAAAAAAAAAAAGGACTTATGATGCTCTTTTGAGGGTTGTTGGGGGAAAAAGCTGGGGGACTGAAATCCTCCTGGCTTCCTCAAGACTAAGATGAAAGAAGTACTTTTTTGTTTGATTTCCGAGTAAAAAAGAGAAAAGGAAGCAAATGCAAAGGAGAAAATCTTTACATCATAAGCCCTTGATTCGCATTCCCTTTTGACCCTGTTTAGAGGTGTAGTTCGTTTTCCCTTCTACATGTGAGGTTGGTGATATTTATTTCAACTAGAGGAGTGCTCTTTGACCCATTGGGACTGACTTTCTTATAATTGGATTTCCCTGTCTCATGATTTTTGATTTTCTTATGCTTTGTTTCCCTGCCACGCCACAGTTGTCCTTTCCAAATTCTTTCTGATGTTCTATTCTTCATGAATTTACCATTTGTGGAAACTCTTTTTCATTCTTTTGTTAGAAAATGTTTTCCGACATTTCCATTTCTATATAAATCTAGCTTATTTGGCTTTTTAGCTTATAATGGCTCTTTTTCCTTGCAGCACGCTGCTAGATATCTTGCGAACCAGGAGTGGGTCAAAAGTGATTCTCTCAAGATTGTGGAAAATACTGCTGTAATGCTACTTATGAATTCATCTTTTCTTTTCTTTCTTTCCTTCATTTTTTTTCTATGTATCTTAGATTCCTCGTAATAGTGAGGTCCAAATGAGGAAAAGCTAATCTTGGATACCTTTTTTCTTGTTTCACTTTCTTGTTGCTTTTAGATACCTATCATCATGCTTGTGGTGGAAGTTCCACATGATCTTGTTTCTTCTACTATGTCAAATAGTCTGATGCCAAAAGAAGCACACCAGGGGACTGGTGAACAAGGCAACCTTTTTCAGGCTGATTCTGCTAGTTCTGAGGTCTCTACTTCACCAAAGTGGAGCAAGCTTGTGAAAGATAGCAAAGGTGGTGTCAAATTAGTTCGTCTTGACATCAGTTTTAAGTCTCCATCACATACTGGACTACAGACTACTGTGCTGGTAATCATTTATGGGGAAGTTTTTATTGCAGTCTTCAAATCCATATCTTAGATCTCATTCCTGGATCTTAATACTTGAATGTTTCTGAGAATTTTGAAATCAAATTTCAATATAATTTATGTTCAATCTCTCATTCGGATGCCGTGAGTTGTGAATTTAGGTTAAAGAGATTACCGAACAATTTCCTGCTGCAACTCCTCTTGCTCTGGTGCTAAAACAGTTCTTGGCAGATCGTAGCCTAGACCAATCATATTCAGGTGGTTTAAGTTCATATTGCCTGGTAAGAATATGCTCGTCTATTTACCCCCACGTTCTTGAGTTGTGTGTTAAGAAATCATTTTGGTCGTTTTGTGGAAAATCTGGAAGTTGTGTCTTTGGCATGCCTACTTTGAGATTCTCTATAGAAGACAATCTTTTCCCTGAATTGGTAAGAAAATCAGAATATAAAGCTATCGTAAAAAGAGAACAAAAGGTCATTGGTATATATGAAGTCTTCATGTGAAGTATTACCTTTGACAATGACGTATTTGCCAGTAATCTACATGGTTCTTTCTAGCACTTTAAGAATATGAATATTTGGTGGTGTTACTGGATTGTTGAATCTCGAAACTGCATTAGAGAATCATTAATTTGACCTCAGTCATTTCAACAATAAGACCTGTGTGTCTGGGGCTGTTCGACTGACCTGGAGAACAGATTCATATAGAACCATGGTCATGGTTCCTGTAGCCGATCCTGGTGCATGGATTGACTAGCATTCTGGTTAATGATTGGCTTCAGGTGGTGACATCTGCTTTCATGTGCATTTGTGAATGCTTCAAAAGTGATAAAAATATCAGTTTACTGTGTGGTTTTTTTATTCCTTTGATATAAAATCATATGAAGGCTACTGAGTGGTGACGCCTCTTTCAGTTTTCATCTTCGTATTGACTTTTTGATGAACTTTTGTTTTACAATTTTTTTTTTTAAATATCCGTACTTTCTGATTTTCTTACCTATTCTTTGTTGGACAGATACTGTTAATCACACGTTTTCTGCAGCATGAGCACCATCATGGCCGGCCTATCAATCAAGTATGATAGTAGCTAACACTTATTTGAACATATTTTATCTTTGTGAATGTTTAATATATCCTTCTAATGTGCATGTTTCTAATTTTCATTGTCTATTGTGGTTTCAAGTTACATATGTTATTATGTTGGCGATGCTATGGCAGTGCTAAAAATAATATCCATGGTTTGTTATAATTTTTCCTTTCTCCTTTTTTTTTTAAAAATAAAATAAAATTACTAGGTGGCACTACTTGTGCCAGGCCTCTAGGTCCAGCAGGTTTTTAACTTTCTTTTGGCGGGGCGGGGCTGGACGCGGGGTAATTTTCTGGAGAGAAAAAAAAGAAAATTAAAAAGGGCTGAGCAACTGGAGAATCAGACGTTGAATATTCGTCTCTTTGGACGGGACGGGCTGGCCCTCTTTGATGCCTCTAAGAGAGTTACGACTCCACTTTGTTAATCTGTCTCTCATAGTCCATTGTGTTTTTCTTTTTTCCCATATTCTTGGAAATTGTCATTAGAATGTATGAAAATGTGTTTAGAAGTAATCTTTATTTATGGTGCGGAAGCGTTTATAATAGTTGATGTTATCAAAAAAGTGTACATTATTTCTTACTTCTACTAATAATAGGAAACTAATAAAATCCTAATCTAATTAAAAATTCTATTTTAATCAATAAAGAAAATAAATCCTATTCTAAGGGTATGTTTGAGCCACATTATTTTGGAAGAATATATTTTGGAATAGTAGATTGATGGAGAATGTGTGATTGAAAAAGAAAGAAAAGTTATTGATGTGATGAAAAATATTATTTTATTGAAGAATGTGTGGTTGAAAATGAGTAGAAGAATGAAAATGAAAATTTTAATGTGCACCAAACACGAGCTAAATAAGAAATAAGAATAAACAGATAAAATCTATTAGAACTAGAAAAAGAAATTAGAAAAGATAAATCACAATCCCAATTGGAAAAAAAACTCATCCTCGAGTTTGGTTGAAGAAAAGAAAGTCAATCAATTGGAAGGAAAATATTCAAATTTTTTTTTTTTTTTTTGGTAAATACTAACACTGAAGAAATTTCAATTTCATGATGTGCTTGATAAACGTCGTTATATTCTTCAATTGCATTCTTCAAAGTCAACTTTAAATTGGTGCGGAAGCGTTTATAATAGTTGATGTTTTCAAAAAAGTGTACAATACTTCTATATTTATAGGCAAAATTATTTCATACTTCTACTAATAATAGGAAATTAAAATAAGGAAACTAATAAAATCCAAATCTAATTAGAAATCTTATACTAATCAATAGAGAAGAAATCACATTCTAAACAAGAAATAAGAATAAAAAGATAAAACCTATTAGAATTAGAAAATGAAACTAGAAAAAATAAATAAAAAATGTAGTAGGAAACTACTGATTGTGATTATATACTACATCAACCTCTCCCACTTGAAAAAAAACTCGTCCTCGAGTTTGGTTGAAAAAAAGAAAATCAATCAGGAGGAAAGTACTCAAAAATTTCTGTAAATACCGATATTGAAAAAATGACCTATTCTTGTTGTGCTCGATAAACGCCATTATATTCTTCAATTGCATTATTTAAAGTCAACTTTGTTCATATCGTGCTTGTTATATTTTCTTCACGGATAATTTGTACATGACATTCCTTCAGAAACGAAGCTTGATTCGATTTCTCATCCTTGAGTTCGCTCTCGGTAAAGGCAACTAGTGCTATTTTCAATTCTTCATACTTCTCACCTTCTACTATAATGTTTAGTTATGCTTTTTTCAACACAAAAGGACTGGTACACAAACTCAAATTCTCATCGTCCATGCTTTCCTTATTTTTTATGCAATTCTTTGAAAATGAAGCTGTAGAAAAGGTCGACAAAATTTTTATTTTCAATTTGACAATATTCACCTTTGACTCCTTCGCGAATGAAAAGTTTAATTTCTTCCACTCCCGCTAGACACTTCTGATCTTCAGCTTGTTCATCCTTGGAGCGCAGCTCGATCTTTAAGTTTTTAATTGCAATTTTCATATACAAGGAATTAGCAGGTCTTGAATTTTCAACTTGCACATGCTTTTCTTTTTTTGTTTTGGTAATATGGACTGTAACATCTTGATTATTTTGAATTACATCTTTTTAACTTCTTCATTCTTTTTCTTTTTGTTTACATTAGTGCTCACAAATTGCTCGTCACGGGACACCAAAACAACCTTATTATACAACTGAAATACATACCTATTATCTCGACCTATATAAGTGACATCTACATCATAGTACCATGATTGTTCCCAAAGTATATGATAATCGTCCATCTCTACCACATTACATATAATCTCATCTTTGTAGTACTTTCCAAGAAAGTGAAATTTTACATAACTCCATATTTTGAATTTCTTGCCTCTGTGAAGCTTGATAGCAAGATTGATATTTTTCATTCTTCAAATTTAAAGCTTTCACCAATGCTTTGGATGCTAAGTTCTTACTACTCTCATGATTTATTATCACCTTGCATACTTTTATTGTTGATGGCTCATCATGTTCTAAAAATCTTCTTGCACTTCAAATTGGACTCTTTTATATCTTTACGATAAACCTTCATAGAATCCCTAATAACTTGCATGTATTCAAACTTAACTAGGACTTGAGAAAACTCTCTAGCCACGTGTTGCCGTGTTTTAATCTTGTTGAAGCAACCAATATTCATAGCAGTTAAAGTTTGCAAATTCTTGTTGGTTTGTTTTTCCATGGGCTTACAATTCCTTTCAAGACTGAACGCAGTTAGCATCTGTGTGATGTTATGAAGGGTTTCATCGATCCCCTCGATTTGTTGTTTGAGTTTGTCGAGTCTCCGTTCGTCGTTGACGGTTCGACTGTCACCAGGACCATAGTCAAACATCAGATTGAAGCAATTACCTTGCACTGATACCAATTTTGGTGCAGAAGCGTTTATAATAGTTGATGTTATCAAAAAAAAACGTATAATACTTTTATATTTATAGGCAAAATTATTTCCTACTTCTACTAATAATAGGAAGTTAAAATAAGAAAACTAATAAAATCTTAATCTAATGAGAAGTCATATTCTAATCAATAAAGAAAAGAAATTATATTCTAAATACGAAATAAGAATAAAAAAATAAAACCTATTAAAACTAGAAAAAATAAAGTAGGAAACTACTAATCATGATTATGTACTACATCAATTTGTCTTACTATTTACTGTTATTTCGACATTTGTTTTCTTTTGTGACAAAAAAATATGTCCACAAAATACTAGCATGACTTACAATTTACATATACTGTGCCTAGAAGGACACTGAGCAACTAAAATTGTGCCTGGTAAGAGGCACAGACTTTCCCTTGCTGAGGTTCCCTCTGGTCTGTTACCTGGTCTATTAATCCTCAGATTTCATCTCAAAATTCAAAAGCAATCTTTTGTTGCAAGTGACTCAAGTTTTAGGAGTTGAAGAATCCTAGCCTTCTTGTGACCTCCTGAATTTTAAAGTCTTTTCTGCTGGATGTATACCTTTTCAATTTTTTTGGCTCTTCGTTTAAATACTAAATCTGAATGTTAATTTCTTCATAATCTCCATCATTGTATATTTTTAAGAGAAGTAAGTGAATAATAAAAGATACAAATTATGCACAGTAAATACCACCTCCCAGTGTAAGTAAAAATCAGGTCGAAGCATCTTCCGTGTGCTTGGCCTCGTGATATTTTAACAATTTTTTATGTTCTTTGGCCAGATTTTCAGCTTAATTCTACATGTAATAGGATTGGGAGAGGACGTATTTGATCTCTGGTTTCTACAATTTGTAATCATCCCTTCTAGTGGCAACCTTGCCAGACTTCTGTTTTGCAACTTTTCCATGTTTCAAAAATGTTTGCCATTGTTACGTGTGCCCAACCATATAGACCTGGTCTAGGTAACTCTAACATTGCATTTCTTGCGGGATTCCCCTTAAAATAGATCCAATTGTTCGATATGGGATTGGCTAGTGCTTCGTGTCCTCGTGTTTGTATCGTATCTTTTCGTCCTATACCACATTCTGAACTATGTTCTGCATGTCTATCTAGTATGTATTGCTATCATAACTCCGCAACCAAGCTCCAGTATTATTTGCATGACCTGTGACTTCCATTTGTTTCATTTGGATTTTGAACTTGAAATTAGCTGATAGTTGTAATGGATCCACGTTTAAGTTTAAATTTGTATGCTAATAAATTGATGTCATTTATTTATTTATTTATTTTTGCAGAATTATGGATATCTCCTGATTGACTTTCTCTATTTCTTTGGGTAAGGAAAAGTTTAGTAGAAGATATTTAATTTTCTATACACTTGTTCAGCAATACTCTTCTTTTACATCCTCCATATATGTTATTGATGGATTAGTCAACACTACATTTCTAGTCTATTACAATTTTATTTACTATCTCCTTCATATTTAGAGGAAATTCCCGCCTTAATCGACGATCTGAACTATTTACTTCAGGAATGTCTTTGACTCTCGTCAAATGCGTATATCAGTACAGGGAAGTGGGGTATACCTAACTAGGGAACGAGGGTGCAGGTAAAGCAAAAAAAAATTTGATTTGTTTTTATTGATCTATATTTCACGAGGTTTCACTGTTTTCTTTTTACCTAACTACTTAACTTTTGCAGTATCGACCCACTTTACGTTGATGATCCTCTTTTTCCGACAAATAATGTTGGACGAAACTGTTTTCGCGTACATCAATGTATCAAGGTCAGCTGATATTCTTAAATGAACATTTTTTATTTCTCATCGAAAGAGTTAAATTTAGGAAGTTAATTTTGTCCTAATATTGCGGTTCCTTTCATTCCTGGACATCCCAACTTCATTCAATATTGAATTCCTCCTCAAAGATTTAAGCAAAAAAAATGTAACTTCATTTGAAATTTAGGTTTTTGGAACTTGACTTTTAAATTAAGAGTGGGTCAATCAATCGTCTTGTCAATTCAATAGCTTGTATTTGAATTCATTGAACATCTAGTTATTTGTTGTAAAGTTCTGCTAGCTGGTGAATATCTACATATGTCGGAATTGATCAGAGAGTATATCGTTCTTAGTTTATGCACAAATTCATTTGGACATACCTGTGAGATTTTGGCCCTCTTCCTGAACGTTACGTGTGCATGGCATGCTATTTTCTGTTATCTATGTAAGGGGGAGTTATGTGCTGAGAGACTTCTCTGCCATAAAATCTATGTTATCTTAACAACGTAATGCCAAGTATTTATAGGTCATAATATTTCTCATCGATGTTGAAAAATTGGTCAACTATTGTTTTCATCTCGGCCCCTTGAACTCTTGGGGCTGATTCGTGTTTTCTGTTCACTCTCGTGGCCAATTGATATTATTCAAATTTTAATATTTAGCAGGGCAGCTTTGCTCAGATGGGAAGAATCTATCTTTTTCCTGATATTTTGCACTATGATTTTCAGCTGTTGATGTTAGCTTGGTTTTATTGAATGCAATTGCGTGGTGCAGGCATTTGCAGATGCTTATTCAATGTTGCAGAGTGAACTTACGTGCTTTCCTGATGATGACACACTTGCTAAGCCCCCCTGTAGACTACTTCCTAAGATTGTTCCGAGCATTGGTCATTTGATGGATCCTATTTATTAGGACTGTGATTTTTAATATTAAGGTACTTGGTGATGTCTCTGAGAGTTAACATCTTAGAACTGCTGCCCCCACCCAACCTAGCACAACCTTTGGAATGTCCCTTAATATCTAAAACTTCTTTCAAAAGAACCCCCAAAAACATCTCCAGCATCATTTTCCGTTCATTAGAATCATCAAAACCAAGCTGATGCTTGGATCAGCGATGATACAAAACAGAGATATAAATAAGACTATTAAAATTAAACGATGTTAAGGTTGTATGCCTATATAATACAACATCAGCAATGTTTGATTAACCTGATTAGAGATTCCAAACTTGCTCCAGAGAAAAAGAATCAAGAAAAATGGAAGAGTGAAGATTTTAGAAATGATGGAAGGGCTTTTCTTTGTTTAAATTTTATGGGAAATGATAAAATTGGAAGATTGGCATAGTTTCTCTGTGTGAACGTAGAATATAGAGAGAAATTTGGAAGGCCTTGGATTGTCATTCTGCTTGATGAGGTTGGATCTTGAATTACAATCTCAGGAAGTGGCTAGTGGTTAAAGATTTGCAGTAAGGTACAATCTTACCAATGGTGGTTCGCAAGAGATTGGGGGTTGGCCATGTTGATAATGGGGGTATTGGAGGCACAAAATTGAGCTCTCCCAAGATGGTCGCAGCAATGACTGTAAGGTGGTTGAGGGCTAGAGAAGCGGAAGAGTCGATGTCTGGGGAGGTGGTAATGGCAGTGGTTGCCGCAATAGTTTCGAAGGGCAGGTGGTTATTATCTGGTGGAAGAGGACCGAGGATGAGAGAATGCATGAGAGATGCCTTTTAGATAAAATGAATTCTTACAATGAACAGCAATCATTTAATTTAGGATAGTTTGGGGCAGTAGGGTTTGAGAATTTGTTCCTTTCGGAAAGGGGATGTTATTTTGGGTAGCTTCAACAGGGAACGAAGACGTGCAGAGTGGAATGAAGGGATTAATCATTTAGTTCCTTTGTTGTCACTCTTCCTCCTTTTTATTGCAGTCTTGAGTGCCAGCTTTGCTATGATGACTGAATTGCATGGGACATATAGTGAGCAAGAGCAAATTACGTGGATTTTACAGAGGGAAGACTATTTTGTGATGATGCCCATGCACCTGATGTACTGTCATCTGTTGAAGACACATCCCATCCCGGTGAAATTATACGATTTACAGATTGAGGACACGAAACTAGGTAAGTTACCGAATTTTCATCTTTGCTAACATTTTCCACCCGGGTGGACAGGCTATAATCCAAAGATCTATTTGTCTTTATTTGAGTCCAGCTCGTGGAACTTCACTCAAAAGCATTACCTGTCCGATTGGGACATCTCACTTAGCTGCAAATTAAAACTAGGAGAATATCACCAGGTTGGGAATGGAAGTTCCTACATTTATGTCATAATATTCTTGTTTTCCATCTTATAGGGTTGTGCGGTTGAAGATTGACTTTGAGATATCAATGGAGGTTTAGCCAAGAAGCAAAGGTTAGAATCACCCAGTCAGTCATTGATACTCTTGCTTCGTAGGTTCGTTAATTGCTGGCTCGGCCCACCAAGATGAAGTATTTATAGATAATGGTTGCTAGTCATGTATAATTAATTGAATTAAGAGCTAATTGGGATTAATTTCTAGCTTTTGATGTTTTATAATTATTTATATTAAGTTCATCTGAATAAAATGGTGTTCTTATTTAAATCAGCAAGTGAATAGCATTATTGGATTGGGAACAAAGTGTAGGAATAATTCCTTTATAAAAATCTATTAATTGTTTATTTTTAATTTAATAATCGCTGTTCACATTTTTTTATCGAGGTAACTTATTTGTAATTATTAGATTTTTCTCATGGACGATGACTGTAATTTGTTCGTTAAAAACCAATGTCTATATTTGTTAATAAAATTTATTAATATCGTTAATTAAACAATTTTAAAAGAGCTCAACAACTAGTTCATTACATTTGTACAAAAATAATATTTTCGGAGAATATGTAAAAACAAATAATAAATTTACTTGTAAAATTATTTTATTGAAATAATATAATGTCTAAGGATAAATTAGTGTATATATTTAAGCTAATTGTATTTCAAGTAAAATATACGAATTATTTTCATGAATTTGATTAGATGTGATGCTTGTTATTCGCATTATTTATAAAAAAAAAATATTTTATTACCCTTGGTACAAATTTGGATAGTAAATATTTAAATAGAAGGTTAAGTTGTCGTCTGACTCTCATTATTTTCAAAATACATTTTTATCTTTCTTCATTTCAATCATGTATTTTTTAATAAAATAATATTACACGTAAATTTAAAAATTTTCTTATTTTTTAATTACATATTTTTAATGAATCTACTATTTCAAAATGTATTCTTAACCAAATAAAGACGCTTTTTCCAATTAGGGTCCCCAACTAACTAGAAGTGTAGATGTAGAATCTAATTTCCTGTTTAATTAATTCAGTCAGTCTGAGAAAAAGTCATTGATTTGGGTAATATGTTAGAATCGATCGAATATGCTGGGAATTCTTCATTTCTCACTGCTCAAACTTCCCTTTTGTACTTTTTTTTTTAACAGCAACTTCATCACGCCAAGCAAGCATATCCCTTGTAAATATTCCATCTTTTTTACCCAATAAAACCTGCCCCCCTTCCATTGCTTGCCTTCACTACACACTCTCTTCAATTTTAGTCCGATGAAGTTTGGGAAGAGATTGAAGCAGCAAATTGAACAGAGTTTGCCGGATTGGCAGGATAAATTCTTGACGTACAAGGAATTGAAGAAACTTGTGAGATTGATTTCTTCTACTCCGGCTCCACCATTGTTGAAGGCCGACAAGGAGGAGTTTATGTACTGCTTGAACAATGAGATTGAAAAATTTAATGCCTTCTTCATGGAGCAGGAAGAGGATTTCATTATTCGCCATAAGGTATTCATCCTCCCACTTGAAATTTATGTTAGGTAACACGAATGACTTAAAAGTAACTTTAAGTAGTGATTATAATGTGATGTCATAACTACAGCTAAACACTATGGTGAAAGGTGGAAATTTATGGAAAGTTAGAGAGTTCGATCCTGGTTCATATGAACGTTGGCTGCATGCTTATCGCATGCAAGTCGTGTTTCGACAGTTAACATGTTTGGTTGAGCTTAAAAATGCTTTCGAAAAAATATAAAATTAGACATTTTGGGGATGTTTGAGCCCATTTTTGTCAAAAAAATGTATTTTTGAATAGTATATTGATGAAAAATGTGTGGTTAAAAATAAGGAAAATTTTGAATTTACGTGTAATATTAGAATAAGTAATTTTAGTTTAACAAGAAATTAATATCAAAATAGATTATGTAGATTGTGGGACATATATTTCCTATGTTTTGGGGCCAAAAAGATGTATTGTTTAACAGTGTATTGATGAAAAATGTGTGGTTAAAAATAAGAAAAAGTTTTGAATTTACGTATAATATTATTTTATCGAAGAAGTAATTTTAGTTTGATGAGAAATTAATATCAAAATATCTTTCCTATGTTCTGAGGCCAGACGTCCCTTCGCTAGAGGATATCCTATGAAATTGCTTAGTTTTCTCCGACTACGAATGGCTTTACTGACGGAGACAATACCATAGAAACAATCAAAATCACGTTCTTTTGTAATCATCATATTCATTACCAATTTTATTACACAGGATTCAATAAAAGTAAAAAAGAGTGATATATATATATAATCAACGGCGGTTTCAAGAATTCATTTGTGGTAGGGCGAATGCTCGAGATATATTAAAAATTGGAGTTCCATCTTAAAATGTTAAATTTATTAAGATGAGTAATCCAAATTCTTATATGTTGGTCTATGTTTTTATCTTTATTTGATGTGAGATTTTACCATTTGACATATTTCGCAAGAGGATAGATCATTTGAGCAAATCAATTTTGAAATTCATGTGCTTATTTTGTTGAGTATTACTCGAATAGAATTACTTGTTAGAGCTTAGTGGGGTATGATATCATATTAAGATTTTGAGTTCCATCTTAAAATGTTAAACTTATTAAGATGAGTAATCCAAATACTTATACGTTGATCTATATTTTTTCGACATGGGGTTTAATCCCTTAACAATATATGGGAAAAAAGAAAAAATTCTGATGGTCGCTATGGCTCGTCCGAGGCTGGATTCGTCACTGCATATAATCCTAATAATGAATGAGAAGGCAGGTGTCTATTTCATAGTTGGTATTGATGAATAATTGATGCAGGAATTGCAACAGAGGATTGATGGAGTGATTGATACATGGGGACCAAATGGAATTAAACCATCAGAGTTTGAATACGAAGAAGAGTTGGGGAAAATCAGAAAAGACATTGTCAATTTTCATGGAGAAATGGTTCTTCTAATCAATTACAGCAACATCAATTACACCGGTAAACTCTTTTATCTCGTCTAAAAGTTTGAGTTATTAGAGACTGTAACCTGGAGAAAATATTGCAGGGTTGGCCAAGATAGTTAAGAAGTACGATAAACAAACAGGTGGTGTTTTGCGCTTGCCGTTTATCCAAAATGTCCTTGAACAACCATTTTTCAAAACTGATCTCATTTCGAAGCTCATCAAAGAGTGTGAATGCATCATAGATACAGTATTCCCGGCCGCCACTTCGGAAGTAAAAGGAATGCTACAAGCTGAAAGAGAGGCAATAACATTGCCTGGAGAGGGAATTTTCAGGAATACAGTTGCAGCCCTGTTGACTATGCAAGAAATTAGAAGAGGAAGTTCTACTCACAGCCACTTTTCTCTGCCACCACTCAATTTGCCAGAATCTGATATAATTCACACCTTTCTCCTAATACCAATTCCCTGATGATATTTACATTTGAATTTAGGTAAAAATGATGAATTATTCGTAGTTCTCCCCTACATGTTGCCAGTAAGCTAAATATTTGTGATATTTTATATTATAAAATTATAATTTAGAATGCTTGATCGATGGGACCATAAGCACAAATGCTCAATTTCATTTACGCAACAAAACAAACTTCGAGACTAGAGAAATTGATGCTTGTAAATGGTTTGTTCAACAAAATGTATCCCATTGTATAAGGTGATGTAAGGAGAAGTTGAACTTGAGTGGTAAGTCCCTGTTTGGTAAATATTATGTGAAAAGTGATTAAAAAATATGATTTCTCGTGTAATTGTCTGCAACCGTCGAGTAAGGATGTAAGTCGGCCTTATTGATCTGATGGGGTCGAGTGGAAGGGTCATCTTTCAATGAATAAGAAGGGAAAATATTCTTCGTATAAATTCTAAAAATTTCTTTGATTTTTAATCACCCATTTTTTCAAAAATTTACTGTTCAAAAACTTATTTTTTACCAACAAGTAAATAAATAAATAAAAATGGCTGTCAAACAGAAAGTCCAATAAAATATGATTTGGATAGATATCCATCAATGGCTCCTGAAATAATAGTAGAATCGACTCTATCCCGCTCTCTCTCAACTCTATATGTTCTCGTCACTCTCATCAACGCCCTTTCACTTCGACAATTCTCAATTTGAACCGACCCAAGATGTAGTTTAATATTTGACAGTGATGGCCCTCCAGGCGTTTACAGATTTCCTCGGGGCACATTGGTCAAACTCAAACCCCAACGGTTGATCACCGCCACGACCAGAGCGGAGGGAATTAACGACGTTGAAAAAATTGATGAGGTAATGTCTAATATTGCGAAAATGCGATAATTTTTTTGTGCCTCTTCCCCTTAATTTTATATAATTCAGCATAGAGCTTTATGCGTTTACACATTAATTTGTTCTATTTAGATGTGAATGCTCTCGAAAAAAAAAGGTACTTATGCTAAATTTTGGAAGTTCAAGAGTGACTGTTATCACCATGCTTCCCGGTTCCCGTTGATACGCTGGATTGGTTTTGCACTAGACTAATCCTGGAAATACTGTTATGCCGGCATCACCATCCGCTATAAAATATCAAACTAAATGGAAACTATAGAACAGTACACAGCAAAGATGATGAAAGTAATGATTCCATTAGAATAATTCTGTTGTTTTACTTGTACAGCATTATGAGATATATACACATTCAGTGAGAAGAATCTAGAAGAAGAAAATATATGCTATTTTTCTATACAAAATAAAACCGATTGGCTACAGAAAAACAAATGCCAACTATAAATATTCTAACAGGAAAGCTGTCCTATTTGCTCCGTTAACAGAATCCTTCTATCCCGTGTCATCATTCACGTTTATGTCCTCCAAACTGTGGCCTTCTTCCTGCTGATCCAGATTCCTATTATCTGACATTGGCTGCTGCTGGTCCTTCATTTGCTGCTGATCCTTCATGAATTGAGCTTGGTGTTTTAACATCCGTGCTGCTCAATTGCAACCGGCAGACTTGGTGCATACTCTGGTACCATTGTTAAAGATTTTGAAAGAGCCATACCTTAAAAGTTAGCTGTTGAAAGTTGGAGAACTCAAGTTCATATAATCCAACCCAGTGAAAGCTCATACTTTCAATGTGGATCCAAGTTCCATACCTTGCAATGGGAATCATGATGGTGATGTGGGGGATGTTTGTTTCTCTGAATTGCTGTAGACTAGTAAAAATGGTAGTCCTCAGCTGGAGTCCAAATATGAGAATAAAAAGTACCAATTATAAACAAATGAGGAATTCACTTAGGAATTATCTTTAAACATATTCCGTCCCCTTGATAACTGAAAAATAGATATATGGGCTGGCTCCCATTATACTAGAGTTCTTCAAGAGCAATACAACATTAAAGGTGAATCAGGCTTTGATCATAAGGTTCTCGATCAGAATGAACTTGAACACTTGAAGGCTTAAAAGAATTGAACTATGATAAGGAAAAGTAATAGCATACTATTTTCAGGGCCTGGACAAAATTACATTAGAGAATTGGTTTTTGGATGCTAGAATTGAATGGTGAAGGTATATTATGGGTATTCTTGTATCCATTTTGGAATGGTGCATTTTTCGGCACAGATCAATTAGAGTCGTCAGACCTCACTTGTTTGAACGAGACACGATCTAACGGTTCAGACGGTATACATCAGACAAGCACTGCATCTCTTTGATGTGCCTAGTTACCATATCCAATGAGTCACGTCCTTTATTCACATGCATCCTATCATTATCATCACAACCCACCTATTACATCTATTTTAGCTACCCAGCTGATGGTTTGATTTTTAATGTGAGCGCTACCATTACATGATTTGCCACCTTAATGCCACATTACTTTGACTTTCCACCATCACTGTGCGTGCTCACAGTCTGCCACTTGCCAACATGTTAGTGCCACAAGCATTTCCATTACGAAAATTTAGTCTCCCCTGTGCACGAGTGGTACGTGCAAAGTGCAAAGTGTGATTCTAAGGCACCGCCTCTCCCATTGTGTCCTTTATGATGTTTGTGGGTGTGGGTAGCACTAATTTGCTAGAGAATGTTTTATAGACAAAATATTATTCCTCCCCTTTTCTGCGAAAAACATTCTCAGTTAAAGAAAAAGGAGACTCATAATGCAGGGGTACTTTGGAACTTATATGGTCGCTGATATTTGTTTTTATTGTTTAATGACACAACAAAATCCCTTCATGTAATATATAATTTGTCAACTCACTAACTCATTAATCAAACATGATATCCAGCAATTAATGCCTTTGATAACTTAGAATAACTGGATAGTTACTGTAGTGGCATGAGGAATAATATTAGTAGAAAACTTTGACGATAAAAAGAAAAATATGAAGACTTCGGTCTTACTAGTATCATTAATGCTGCTATTATTATTTCTATGGATTTTAAAATTCTTGATATTTGTGACTGTTTTGTAAGCTAAAGTAATGTCCTCATGTATAACTTTAAGACTGAAAATCTGCTTAAAAACTCTATGCTATCATTGGTTCTATGTAACTATATACAAGTCTAGGAATTCATTTCAACCAATTGAACCTTCTCAGGCTGTTAACTTTTATGAATGAAAAAGATGTGTGTCATTTGTCAATATAGAAGATGCTTAATGTGAGACATCAATATGTTCTGTGCACATTAACCTGTGAGTAACTATCTGTCTTACCAACATTTATGCATTTACCATCTTTCTTTTGTTGAATAAATTTTCTTGCAAAATATGACCAAATATGTCTGCATGCATTGGGATGACAATGTAACTATGAAAGAATACTTAAAAGAAGTCAACAAAACAAGGGCTAGGTGTGGAATCCTTGCATTGTTCAGAGTAAATAATATTGTGGGTTCTACTGTTTACATATGGATCATGTATGAGTGAAATCTGCATAATACTTTCTCTTTGGTAGAGGATTCCTCATTTTTCATTTTACAATGTTTAAGAACTATGATACCCTATAATATTATTCAGATGAATTACAGCTGGACCACTGAGATGGATATGTTGTAGGAATTCAACAAAGGTACTCAAATATCTGTGGAGGAGAATTCAGATTCAGAACATTAACAGAAAGCAAGTCAGTTGCAGAAAAGGGTTATCTTTGGGCTTGGCATCGGAGTTTCTGCTGGAGGGTTAGTGTTGGCTGGAGGATGGGTTTTCACAATGGCCCTTGCAGTGGCAGTATTTGTTGGTGCCAGGGAATACTTTGAGCTGGTAAGAAGCCGTGGAATTGCTGCTGGAATGACCCATCCTCCTTGATACGTATCACGAGTTTGCTCTGTTATCTGTGCTCTAATACCTATACTCACGCTGTAAGAGCTGTTGACAATCTTCTGGTTTTTCTGGGCACTTTGTTTAGTATCTTTTATGGATCTCAGCTTTGAACTTCCTGCACGTGGTCTGAAATTACCGTCTTACACTAAAATTGCTATTGGCAGTTTATGAAGCATGGATGCAGACATGTCGACTTTCCAGTTTTTGAAAAAGTAGGACATGATCACATAGGAGACATTGATTGAAATTATATAAAATTATACATTAATATATATTTCTGACTATATTTACACTACCATGTTTTTTAATAATATTAATACCAGTGATGACCCGTATATTCTCATTTGGAATATCAAAATTTAGGGTGTGTTTGAGCCACATTATTTTGAAAAAATGTATTTTTGAATAGTAGATTGATGGAGAATGTGTGGTTGAAAAAGAATAAAAAGTTATTGATGTGATGAAAAATATTATTTTATTGAAGAATGTGTGGTTGAAAATGAGTAGAAGAATGAAAATGAAAATTTTAATGTATACCAAACATGGGGTTATTGTGAATAATCAAAGAATTTCATTTCTATTGAGGTGGGGTGCTCGTTATGCCTCAACTCCATCTCTTTTCCATTTCATCATCTAATTGCCTCTTAGAGTTTCCATTTATATTTTAATCTGAGTCGTTTAGTATATGATGTTTTTACTTTGCAAGTTGAACGATCTGGAATTTATTAAATGTATTTTTACTTGTGAGATTTTCTCCTTGTTATTGCTCAAAAATCTAATCTATTCTCCGTCTTCTTTAATTTTAAAATGTATGCTACTTCATTAATCATAAGGAACGCTTTGACATTGTTGGTTGTTGTTGAAAGATTAATAAAAATGACTTGCTGTAGGTGCTGAGGCTTTATCAAGTTTCTTTCTCTGATGTAATCCTCATGATAATCTGTTATGCATCGTGTTAATGCAATAAAGTTATGTAGAAGGTTTTTTATGTTGTCGAAGGAGCTATCATATTGGAAATTTTCCAAGCTTAGAGGTATTGGATAGGACAAGGATGACCATATAATCTAGGCACAGGAAAGTTAATGCATGCATTTGCTTTTTATTTGGATGAGAAGAAATGTAAGGATATTTTTTTGGCTCATTTTCTTTACAATAATTTGTCGTGGGGTTGAATGCTTTTCTTGTGTTTTCTAGGCGCTAATTTCCAGGCACCCTTTTGTAAAACAACTTCAACAGATCTAGCCCAAATGATCTTTTTCATTCATTTCCCTTTTCTTCTCTTTTCTTCTTTTTGAGGACTTTATCAGTTCCTCTGTCCTTTTTCTTGATGGATAAATTATTTTTTACAATGTGGATGGAGCATGATAAAAATAGGAAAAAAATACATGGAACAAATGAAAAAGTTGTGGAGAAAATTTTGTTAAATTAAAAACTTAGAAGTGGGCGTATATGTAAAATTCTATAGCATCTTTACAGTACCTGAGTAAAGTTCTTGAGTGTTTCCTGAAATTTTCACTTGTCAAATAGGAGCGAAATAACTATTTATGAAATGCACTACGAATCTTGCTTAATATTTCCTCTTGATTTGTGCCACATAATTTGGTTAGAATATCTGATCTATTAGTTGAAAAGCTCTGATGGAAGAATTGACTTTCCTTGTTCACTAGTTTCCTTTTCTTTGTATAGGACATATTAAGGTAAGTCTTTATATGACATTATAGTTGGTATTCATAGGGAAGATTATGTTAGGTAGTTATAACTGCCCTTTTATGGTTATTTCATATTTGTACCCCTATGAATGTGTCAATCGCTTTGTAGTTCAAACTTCAAAGAAAAAGAAGAGAGAGACAAAGTTCTATTCCTCTTCATATTTTGTCTGAGTAACTTTTACTGTATAGTTTCTAGTAGTTTCTGTTGCTGATTGCTGGTTATTGTCAATACATTAGATATTTCGGGAATATTGATGTATCTGTGACGTCTACTGCTTTTGTCGTTGCCATGGCCTTGCTTCAGTAGTACCATGTTTGGACTGTTTTACTGTGGCTACCTTCCTTGTTTCTGGGTTAAGCTGCGATGTGGTTTAGCAGCTCCTGCACTAAATACTCGTAAGAATCCTGTTTTCTTTTTAATTGGAAAATTAAGTATGTATTCTAGATATGGATTGTCTTTGTTTTTTGCACTTTCTAGCTGATAAATGACCTCTTCTTTTTCATTTTATGGCCAGATGTCCTTGCACATCAAAGATTTAATTAAGCCCGGTTCTTTTACTAGCTTTTATCCTAGTTGATTTGTCCTGGGAAGGAGCCTGTTAATGGTAATTATAAATCCCATGGCTTTAGAAAAAGAAAAAAACTAAATATCAAATGGTAGAAATTGTTATTAGACTATATTTTATCAATCCAGAGAAGTGGATGTGTTGGATGTTCATGTCACAGCCAACACGTTCTATTTTCCTGCTGTTAAGTGCCAGAGGTCGTGGAAATGGATTTGGAGTTTGGCCTGAATGATTGTGTAAATATTTTGACTGAATTGTGGAGAAGTATTTTTGAAATGAAAAACACCTGTCTTGGGAGGAGAACAGGACAGTTTTAGGAAACAGAAAAGGAAAATGAGTAAAAGGGGGAAGGAAAAAAATTGTAGTCACGAAATAGATTAGGCCCCTGTTTGGACCTCATTTTCTAAAACTCATTTTTCTTCAAACTCATTTTTCAACCACATATATTATGAGACCCACGACTTTGTAACTTTTCAACCACACATATCATCCACTTTTGTCGAGAGCTAATAAAAACTGATTTTTAGCTAAATCAAACAGGGCTAGAAATTACACTGACATACATATGGATCAAATAACAAGTGAATGGTAATATGAACTTTTACAGAATGTCTAGCTCAACTCATCTTTCATTTCCCACACAATCTGCATTATGGTTTTCTTTCCATGGTTCACTTGCTCAAATTGACTTCACGTTCGAGAAAATTTCACCTGAACGTCTAGACCTCTGCAGTACTATCTCAAGTGCTTGGTGCCTAGAGAATCAAATTAGATTTGCCAATTAATCACAAAATCCTGTGGTTCTTACATAGTACAGCACTTGACTAACAAGGTGAAGGAGCTGAAAGGGCCGTTTCCATGAGTTCTAACACTTCCTTTCCTTGAAGTTTCAGCCTTCAGACGTCATGTCATGTCATGTCAGTCAAAGGGCTAGAATAGAAAGAGGGTCGGAATCCAATCTTTGAAGGCCTGTAAGGGATGTTATTGAATCTGGTGTCCCAAGTAATCCCTGAAACTTAGAATCAGAATTCTTGAAGCATATTTTTGGTTTGTTATGATTCAACTTGATGATGGGTTAGTCCATGGTTCTACTAAAATCTGCTTGCATTTTTTTTATTTTTTTGTGCCTTTTCGTTTAAGAATATAAGCCTTAAGCATTAGGTGTTTAGAAGTAACTTAATGACACAACATTTATGCTAGACACGGGGGAATTTTTTTGCTCAAAGCCTATGTACGACGGATTTCGCGAATATTAAAATACAGAAATCGTTACAAATTGTATTTGGATTTCTGAACTACTTTGTTTCTCTTTTCGGCGACTTAATGGAATCCATGATAAAGCGTGATGCAAGGGTCAAAGACTCAGGGTCCCTCATACCCGGACATGGTAATGTCTGTATGTCTTATTTATTTTCACATGTCGTGGTAGGCTTGAACCCTGTCCTGACCTGAGTCAAGTTGCTTGTTTCATCCCCTTCTACAAGGTCACACTTCATCCTGATTGATCAAAATTTCCCTTTGACCATTTTGGAGTGGCAACAGAACATATGATAACTCAGTTACATAGGATGGGAGTAAATAAAACCCAGCTGAGATTCACTAATTGTTCATGAAAACCACGCTTTGTAGCTTTCTGCGTTGTGAGCATATATGACATGACTGTGTGGCATTCTTGGTCAACTTTATGAAAGGAATTAATATTCACCATCCACTAACAAACTTAACATACGAACAATTTGGATCTGTACACTGTATTCTAATTAGATGATCAATATTGGGTTTAAGATGGTTCTGCAATGTTGTCATTTTGTTACTTAAGGGAGGATATATATGTGTGTCAATTTTTGATATTCGGGCTCAGATTCATTCAAATGATAACTCTCAAAGCAGGTGGGATTCTAGATACGGTCTACAGCTACCTCTTTACAGGGGCACTGGCTTACTCTTTTGTCAAAATGTTTATACCACTCTATGGAGTTTGACGAATTGCTTCACTTGCTGCAAAGAGAGAAAATTTCCTGTATCTTCTCTCCTTATTTCTTGGTGCGGGCAACTAAAGTATACTTCATGCTCATATCTTGGAGCTGGAGTCTTGAAAATCAAACTGGGGAACTGATGTCACATTTGGAACTCCACCAGGTACATTTTGTCCGCATCTTATTCCTTATCTGAGAAAAGTTTCATTCAACATTACATGGGATCATCGGGAGGCTGTAAGTGGGGAATTTTAATCGTGTGGATGTCTATGGATAGGGCAACCGTTGCCTGTGTATAATGTTGCTTGGCATGTAAAGCGCTTTTCGAAGTGTGACATGGAAAGTTGTAGGAATAATGGAAGAAATAATTTTATTCACTTAATTCATTCTTTCAAATCTATGCCAATATATATAGTACAATACAATGAAGAAGAAAAGGAAAATAATATGTTAATCTAAGAAAGTATAGATATTTCCCTAATTTTCTAATTATATCATATACTAATATTACAAATCATCCCATAATTGATTCAGGATTTCTACACTTCCCCTCAAGTTGGATCGCAAATATTGATCATATCCAACTTGCAGATGAAATCATCGAATATTTGCCTTTGTAGCCCTCTGGTGAATACATTGGCAGTCTATTATTTGGTAGGGACATAGATCATGCAGATAGTTCCATTTTCAACTTTCTCCTTGATGTCCACTTCTACATGTTTGGTCCTATCATGTTGAACTAGGTTGAGTGAGACGTTGATAGCTGCTTTGTTATCACAATAGAGTTTAATTGGAACTTTCATTGAAATTTGTAGCTCATCCGCGAGATCTTCACATATTCCTTGAGTAGCTGCTCTAAACTCTGCTTTTGCACTGCTTCTAGCTACTACATTTTGTTTTTTACTCCTCCAAGTTACTAAATTTTCCCATACAAAAGTACAATAGCCAGTGGTCGATCTCCTATCTTCTGTTCATCCTGCCCAAATATATATATATATATATATATATATATATATTTTTTTTTTTAAAAAAAAAAAAAAAAAAAAAAACTATCGCAAATTAGAAATAAATGCGAAAACGTCATTTAAATAATTTACTCACGTCCAAGTGTCAATACCAAATATAATAAGCAAAGTGCCAAAATTCACAGAAATACTAAAATTTGAGATTAAATTGACAAAATGGAATCCAGCTATTAAAATACTTGTTTCAAAAATTTATAAATTAAATGGTCTATTATTTAATCAAGTTTGCCCCGCTCATTGTCTTACCTTGCCTTGTCGAGCTCCTTAACTTGAAAGGGTGGAAAAATATTGGGGTAAGCATAACAAATTATGCTTAGTGGAGAAACAGCAATCAACCCAAATTAAATCTAAACATGAAATCAAGTTATGAATATAATACCAATACCACATACTGTAGAAATATGTACTATGGGACATCCCCAAGGACCCAATTACGATCCCGGACCTATTTACAGTCCCTGACATCTTGATATAAGCGCTTAACAAATTTTGCTCTGTGGAACAACCTCAAGGACCCACTTACGATCTCGAACCTATTCACGGTCCCTGATAACCTTTTCATATGTATAAGCATTTTATCACAATCAAAATCACACATCAGGAATTAACATGGACAAAATAACCACAATTGCTTAAATGTAAACCCTACCTCAAAGTCTTGAAAATTTTCTTGAAATTGAATTGATGTGATGTTACCGTGCTTTAAACTTTTCTCGCGACCTCGTCTAGCAAGAACTAAATTTTTATAATTTAGAGTACTAAGTCCTAATTAATACTTTAAAACTTTGAGGGACTTGATTGAACTTTTTAAAATAAAGAAATGAGTAATTTGATAATTCTTTAAATCTTTAGGGTCTAATTATCAAAATTAGAATGTTTATGGCCAATATGATAAAATTAGAAAATATTTTGTATTTAATTTGAAGAATACTTAAACTTTAGGGATGGTGAAAGAGTAAAAATCAAATAGGGGCTTTAGGGATGGTGAAAGAGTAAAAATCAAATAGGGGACTAACTTAAACTTTTGGCCAAACTTGAGGATTTAAAAAATGAATTTTCAATATTTAACACCAACCCCCCATTCCCAAACCCATTTTCACGCAGAGAAGGCTTCTGGTTTCGAAATCAAACTTGATTCCAAATTGGGTTTTACATATTGATGGTTTCCAACCAAAATTGAGGTCGGAGGAGGAAGTCCAATGACAATGGTGGCTCGTGCGATAGTGTTCTAGGTGAAAGAAGGAGAATAGAGGTTGGGTTGTGATTTGTTTTGCAAGAAAAGTTGCAGGTAACTTTGGGCTTTGGAGCGTTCTTCTCCGCAAATAGAATTTCAATCACAAGAAGAGCAAGATATGGAGAGCAAGGATTGGAGTTGCAGGTTATTACAAAACTCGACTCATGGCACTAAACTCAGAAATTTCGTTTTCTTCATTTCATTCATTTTTTTTCCATTTATTAATATATTGAGAAAGAACACAGATTATATAATTTCAACGAAAACTGAAGATTAATTTCGAAGGAGTTACCTGCACAAATTTGCTGAGAATGCATTTTTGGTTCGAGAGTGTGCCGCTAGAAATTGGAAGAACTGATGTAGTGTTAATGTGGATTAGAAGATGATGATGATGAAAATCAAAGAAAAATAATTGTTCAAACGTTAAGGGATTTACCTTGAAATGCCCAGATTTCTTGTGAAGTTTTTGCTCAGCCGTGAGTGAATTTTTGGAGGTGTAATTGATTTTTTTTTAGGTTTTAACACTGTTGAGCCTACAACCCTATGCTTCAGAATTTGGACAACTGATTTGGGCTGATAATGGACTTAAACTAAGGCCAAAGAGGAATATTGGACCAAGAGTAATTTAAAATAGATGTTCGGTGTAAAATCCGACCCGATAAAGAAATATTGAATTTTTAAGATTAAAAATCATTTTGAATTCTTATATTAAATGTTTTGCTAGACAACTCGATGGACGTAAAATAAATTCTAAAATTTGACAGGAATGTCGTAGAGACACAACTTAAGTTATAAAATTTGCATTTTAAATTTCGGGTCGCTACAGTAGTCTTTTCTCAGGGGAGCTTTTGCGGTATCTTAGAATCTTGTATGCTGCTTCTAGATGTGTTTCCCTTGGAGCATGCATGTGTTGGCTTACCACACTGACCGCAAAATCAATGTTTGGTCTAGTGTGGGATAGGTAGATTAGTTTTCCGACTAATATTTGATATCTGTCTTTTTCAATGAAATCTCCCATGTCTTCTGTTTTTCTTCCAATATCCATAGGAGTGTCAATTGGTTTACACCCAAGCATACCGGCTTCGGTTAGAAGGTCTAGAATATACTTTCGATGTGAAACACTGATCCCTTTCTTCGATGTGGCTACTTCCATTCCTAGAAAATATCGCATTTGTCCAAAGTCTTTTACTTCAAATTTCGTGGCTAATCCTCTTTTTACTCTTTCTATCTCGACTGTATTATCTCCAGTGAGAATAATGTCATCAACATAATGCGATCAAAATAGTCTTTGTCCCATCCTCAAATAATCTGAAAAACATAGTGTTATCCGATTGCCCTAATTGGTATCCCTGTTTTTTCAACACATTGCAAATCTGTTAAACCATGCCCTAGGTGACTGTTTGAGGCCGTATAGGGACTTTTTCAATTTGCATACTTTATTTCCTTCATTTTTTTAGAAAAACCAAGTGGTAGCATCATGTAGACTTCTTCAAGCTCTCCATTCAGAAATGCATTCTTAATATCAAGTTGTTGGAGAGGTCAATCCAAATTTGCTGCCAGTGATAGAAGAACTCGAATTGTATTCAATTTTGCAATCGGTGCGAATCTTTCTGTGTAATCTATGCCATAGGTTTGAATGTATCCTTTTGCTTTGTATCGCTCTATTGTACCGTCTTCTTTATAATTCAAATTAAACACCCATTTGCACTCAACTGATTTCTTTCCTTTTCGTAGTTCCACCACCTCCCAAGTTTCATTTGTCTCCAAAGCTTTCATTTCATCCATTACTGCTTTTCTCCACTCGGGAATTTTCAAGGCTTCTTGAATGTTTTTCAGAATTTCTGTGCTATCAAGGTTAGAAACGAAAGTTCGAAATCCTGAAGATAAAGCATTATAAGCAACAAATTTTGAGATAGGGTGAAGAGTACACGACCGAGGTTGTTTCCTGAGAGCAATATGCAGATCAGTGTCGGATGATTTTGGATAAATTTCGTGGAGATTTGAAGCTATCACCGGTTCCGACTCTCTTGGTGCTTCAAGTGTGGGTTTTTCTTTATCCTTTGATTTTGGCTTTCGTGAGTAAACGATTATCTTTTTATCACGTTGTTGTCTCAGCTCGTCCTCCGAGTTTAAGTTCTCTTCTGTAGATAGCATATTGGGGTAGTGTCATTGTAGGTTCTGTGTTTGGAATAGACACAGATGGATTAAGGGATATTTCCAAGAACCGATCATCTCTTAAGTTCTCTCCCTGAAGAGAGGATTTTTGGAAGTAGGGTTCATTTTCGAAGAAAGTGATATCAAGACTGACCAACATTTTTTTTGTGATTGGATCATAGCATTTATACCTCTTTTGTGTAGGTGAGTATCCAACAAATAAACACTTAATTGCACGGCGTTCGAGTTTGGTCCGATGGTGGGAATGTATATGTACAAAAGCCGTACATCCAAACACTCTTAGTGATAGGTTTGAGGTGAGACGAGTAATAGGGAAGAATTTTTGGAATTTCTGGGGAGGAGTTTCAAAGTTGAGAGTGTGACTCGGCATTCTATTTATGAGGTAGGCTGATGTCAATATGGCATCACCCCAAAAGGTTTTGTGCATATTTGTAGTAAACATTAGAGACCAGGCTACCTTTAAGTAGGTGTTTTTTTTTTCGTTCAACAATCCCATTTTGCTGAGGAGTATCAACACAAGAACTTTAGCGGATTATTCTATTTTCTATAAGGTAAGTGCCCAGTGTATTATTGAAATATTATGTGCCATTATCTGTGCGCAGAATTTGAATTTTGGTCTGCAATTAGGTTTTGGACCATTGAATGGAAGTTTATGAGTACACTACGGACGTCGGCCTTTTCTTTTAGCATTAGACGCAACAAATTCTAGTATGGTCATCAATAAATGTGATAAACCATTTTGTGTTGGTGCGATTTGGGATTCGTGAGGATCCCCATAGATCACTATTATTATAGTGAAGGGTTTTAGATGGTTTGTACGTAAATTTTTTAAAGGATGAGCGATGATGCCTTGTGAGTTCACAAATTTCACAATTAAGGTCGAAAGATGTTTTATTCGAAAATATTGAAGGAAGTACATGTCTTAGATATTGAAAATTGGGATGACTTATTCTATAATGCCATAACACAATTTCACTATCCTTAGGGACAAAAACAGAATCACAACTAGCAAATCGACATTGTTTACTCATATTATCCTCGTTAAAGTAGTAGAGTCCCTTACATTCTTTAGCGCTGCCAATCGTCGTCCCCGATGTAGGTCCTGAAAGACACGGTAAGAAGGGAAAAAGTTAACGGAGCAATTTGAACTTTTCTTTAATTGGCTAATGGACAGTAGGTTTCAAGATAGATTTGGGACATGTCAAGTGTAATTAAATTAGAGATTCGAATGCTCCATTTTCCAGCTACTGAAGAGAGAGAGAGTCATCTGCAATTTTGACTTTAAGATTACCAACATAAGGTGTGTAAAAACTAAATAGATGGTGTTAGTTCGTCATATGATCGGATGCACCAGAATCAATAATCCACGGTACATTTGAGAATGAGGTGGTGTTAAGATCTCTTAGGAAATTACCTCTGTGGACTAACGAACTTGATGAGCTGGGTGATTGAAAACTAGAAAGCAGTTTGTAGAGTTCAATCTAGTTGCTCAGGATTAAATGCACTGCTTGAAGTGAAACTTTGTATTTCAGAGGAATTGACTACAGCTTGGTAGCCGTGATTTCTGGTGTTCTGTCTTGATTTCCAGTCGGGTGGCTTTCCATGCAAATCCCAACATGTATCTTCTTTATGTTCAGTTTTTCGACAGTGGTCACACCATGGACGACCCATTTGTTGTCTTGGGTCAGATCCAAATTTTTTTGTTCCTCTAAGCATTTGAGCTCCCAAATCAAGCCCAATAAATTTAGGTCCATCATAACTATTTTTTTATTTATTTTGGCAACAGCCCCTTTAGGCCCAAAATCATATGACTCAGTTACTCCTCCTTTAGGCCCAACCCCCAATAGGCCCACCTGAGTTGGATAAGAGGGCCGATCCATCCAAGATTTCATCAGGCCCATTCATCTCCTTCAGCATGACGAGCCGACGACTTTCTTCTCTCCTCACCTCAGCGAAAACATCACGGGTGGACGGCAGGGGCCGGCGACTGGGAATCCAACCTCTCACGTCGTCGAGTTCTCTGTTTAACCCAACCAGGAATTCATACACTCGTTCATTCTCCACTCTTTTCTTGTATCGAACACTGTCACTAGGGCAATCTCATTGTTCATCGATACTAAGATCCAATTCCTGCCATAAAGGAGTCATCTCCATATAATAATCAATGACGTCCCTTTCTCCTTGCTTCGCCTTCCATAATTGTTTTAATTTCAAAAATGTGAGTTTCATCTTCGCGTGGGAGTACATTTCTCGAATGGTGTCCCATATGTCCTTCGTGGTTGCCATGAAGAGGTAAATTTTTCCAATTGACGGCTTCATTGAGTTGACAAGCCACGACATCACCATGGAATTTTCAGATTTCCATTTTTGTTGAAGTGTCGGATCCATGGGTTGCTTGGTGTCGCCGGTAAGGTACCCAATATTCCCTTTGATTGATTTAGCCTATTCTCTGTAATTTCTACCATTATGCTTATCCACCGTGAGTTGAAAGGATTGGTGGGGATAGTTTCAGTCTCGTTGGTTCCGATTTCAGAGGAAGCTGTGTTTTCTGCCATAGCCGGGTTTGACCTCACCCGTGCTCTGATACCATGTAGGAATAATGGAAGAAATAATTTTATTCACTTAATTCAATCTTACAAATCTATGCCAATATATTTAGTACAATACAATGAAGAAGAAAAGGAAAATAATATGCTAATCTAAGAAAGTAAAGATATTTCCCTAATTTTCTGATTATACCATATACTAATATTACAAATCATCCAATAATTAATTCGGGATTTCTACAGAAGTTATATTTACTTTGAGCACATAAATTGATAAATAAAATGCTGAACTCCATTCCTTCATTTTTCAGAAAATGCCTTTCGATAGTGTATCTTTCATGTGTAAACCCCATTACTGAAAAATGTGAATCCAGAATATATTCGGCATTAGTATCCGTTCAATGATTTCCCCCTGCCACCCACCCACCCACCAAAAGAATGTGTTGGGTAGGGGTAGGAACTCAAGGAGTGCAGGAGAAAAAATTTCTGTGAGTTGGAACATGCATCATCATTAAATGTTTTGCAGATGATACTTAATAATCAAATTCCGCCATACAGAGTTTCAAAGCTGTCACATTTTTTTATGAGGGTTCTGTTCACTTAATGTTCGGCCTAACTTTATCTGTTTTAATTTCTGGTGTCAATTATAGAGATCAGGTGGTGAATCATCTTTAAATCCTATCATAATATATCTTTGCGAGCGCGTTCCTTACTCAGTGAAGGTTTATCTGCTTAAGATCAACTACAATGCCGTTGTAGTGATAAACTATTACATGGCAGAAGAAGCTTTAATCTTCTTATAGCCTATGTTTGGGATTGATTTATTAGTAACTTGTTTGGAACTTCTTATGAGGAATGGTGGTGGAGACCACAAAATGTATGGACAATAATTAGAGCATGTTTGAGCCCCCATTTTTTGCCCAAAATGCATTTTGGAATAGTATTTCGATGGAGAATATGTGGTTAAAAAATAAGAAAAAGTTTTGGGTACACGTGTAATATTATTTTATTGAAGAACGTGTGGTTGAAAATAAGATAGAGAAAAATGTATTTGAGAAATAATAGAGACGAAACAAGGGCTCAGTTGTCAGAATGTATGGTTAAAATTAAAGTTTGACTTTGAGTAATGGTAGAAATAACTTAAACCAAACATAGTGATAGTTATTATTTGTTTGAAATTTGATACATAATGATTCACCTATAAGGAAAAACTAAGGATGGGTACATTTGGTAAAGAAATACTGCCATGCTTACCAATATGATAATGTTGCTTCATACATGAACTTTTGGTAAACTTTGTTTTCACTATTATTTATCATGTTATGTGTACATAATCCGTCCAGTGTTGGTATTTATGCCTTGTGTTGTTGCATTTTCTACAAACCTGTCTTGATGAAGAGCATGATTAATGTGGTTTCTTGGACAGATTTTCTATATAGGGTCTGTCAAAAATCATGGAAATCTGTTAATCTTGACAGAAGTTTATATTTCTTTTTTATATCAAATGAAATTTTTGTTTTTCTTTGTTTTCATTTACTATTTGAACTTATGCAAAGTGTTGGAAAATTCTAACATGATTGGGGCCACACGTAACGTATTAAAATGTGCGGTGCTATTATTAAAGGTTTATTAGTCAATTAAAGTGATCTACTAAAGATGAAATTTGACTATTGGGTATTAGATTTCATGGAATTAAAGTGTAGAGACCGGACGTTTGTTTCAAATTGATGAGGGGCTGATTTGAAACAAATGAAAGATAATGGCTATTCATTATCTTATTCCTATTAGAGGGGTCATGGTCCCCAATTGTTGGTGTTCTTCAAGCTTCTCTACATCTCCATCAATGGAGAGCAAATTTGATAAGGAGATCACCAATCAATTGGAAGATCATAACCAATTCCGGAGAAGAATCAAACATCTATGGATCTATGGTTCAAGGTACGCTTTCGTTTTCATTTTGATATTCTCAATGATTTCAACATGGATGATTACAAGGTAGGTTATTGATTGTTTTAGATCAATAATCCTTAATATATTTTCTATCAAGTGGTATCAGAGCCGATCTATTGTTGAATTCTTGAGAAATTGAAGATTTAAATTCTGAATTTTATGGATTATTTGATTTCCCTACTATTTTATGCAATTTGGATTTATTGGCATATGGATCTAGCATGAAATTATGTGGATCTTGATAATATTCAGATTTTCTTTTTATCAAGAAAATTCGGATTTGAAATAAATGTTGGATTTTTCAGATCTGTTAAAATAAGGATTTCAGTTTTAAAAAAAATAAAAATAAAAAAAATATTATATATATATGGGGCAGCAGCTGCCGCCGGCACGGCGGCAGCGTGGGCTGCTGGTGCAGCCGCTGCTGTTCCTGCTGCTGGAACGCTACTCACGCTGCTGGTTTCAGCAGCCGTGTCGGGCTGTGCTGCAACAGCAGCCGTGTGTCGGCTGCTGTTGCCGCAGCGGCTGGCGGAAGGGGGGCTGCCGTTCAGCAGCCCCGGCTACTACGGCCCTTGCGGCGCCGAACGGCACCACCAAGGGGAAGATGAAGGGCCTCTGGTTTTTCGGTTGGGAAAATGAGGAGGCGGGGGGCTTCTTCTGGAAATTTGAAGTTTTGAGGCCCCTTCTTGCAATTTAAGGATTAGGGTTAAACTTTATGTTTTAGCCGCTAAGGTTTAAAGTATATTCAAGTTGGGCCTTAAGGTTATGGGTTTTAATTACTCAACCCCCTAAAGTTTAAAGTTCATCCAATTGGGCCTTTTAAAGTTCTGGGTTTAATAATTCAGCCCTGAAGTTAAGAAATTAATTAATTTGGGCCATTTAAGTTCTGAATTTTGTAATTAAGCCCCTGAATGTTCATAATTGATTTAAATTGGCCCCTAAAGTTTCTAATAATTGTTTCTTGACTTCTAAACTTTCCAATAATTTATTAATTGACCCATAAAGTTTTGAACTATTAAGTTTTGGGTCCCTAAAGTTTTCAATAATTAATTATTGGTCCCTTAAGTTTTGAATTAATTGATTTTGACCTCTAAAGTTTTGAATTATTAACCCTTAGGCCCTTAAAGTTTCAAGATTAATACAATTAAGTATTCCGCTTTTCAAATTTTGGTATAAATGACTCATTTAAGTATATAATATTCAAAAGTGAATTGATTGAAGCAATATGTTGCCAAAGCAACCTCTCTTGTGGAAATTAATTAACTTAGAATATTAGAAGGAATTCGTGTGTATGCTTGTTCATGCGGATATTAGCCGGCCCAAAGGAAGGTTAATATTTGGTCGAATTGTATGCACACTTGTGGTGGTAAATGTGTGACAATTATAAGGTTTCCATGTGAATAATAAATCAATCCAAAGATGGGTTTATTATTTGACAGGATTTATTGTCAATGTTTGATCACTACATCAAGAGTATCACTTACAGTTAATATTACTGTCCAAAGACTTGATATTAATGATGTGCTAGGTATCTTGAGATGGGACGTACCATTATTTGAATAACTTAATTGTCTATACGGATTCCAATGTGAACATGTTTATTGGGAACAAGTTCTCTATTCAGTTAATCCATCCACTTTTGCTATATCTGTCAACATCAACTTCATTCCAGTGCTAAATAGAACGAATTTCAAGTATTGGAAAGAGAACATATTAATTGTTCTTGGCTGCAAAGATCTAGATCATGCGCTCCGGATTGAGCAACCCGCTTCTCTTACGGAAGTGGGATCGCTCAAATCGCATGAGTCTAATGATCATTAAGCGCGGCATTCCGGAAGCCTTTGGAGGCACAGTATCTGAAGAAGTAACTAATGCCAGTGATTTCTTGCCGAAATGAGAAACGTTTTGCGAAAAAACGATAAGGCTGAAACAAGCACGCTTTTGCAAAGCTTGATTTCAATAAAGTATAAAGGCAAAGGAAACATAAGGGAGTACATCATGAAGATGTCTCACATTGCTTCTAAGCTTAAGGCACTAAAGCTCGAGCTGTCTGATGACTTGCTCTTACATTTGGTATTGATTTCGCTTCTTGCACAATTCTGTTGATTAAGGGCAGTTACAACTGTCAAAAAGGGGAAAGTGGACTCTTAATGAGCTCATTTCCATATTATGTGCAAGAAGAAGAAATGCTAAAACAAAATAAAACTGGCATTACTCACTTGGCATGTACTTCTAAGGATAATAAAGAATAACAAAGCTGCATTCGGTTCGATTTAAAATAAACAACAAAAGCCTGAAAATGATAAATTTAGCTGTAACTTTTGTGAAAATTTGGGATATATAAAGAGAAATTGTACTAAATATCACGCTGGCGTGTAAAGAACAGTACACTTCTCATTTTGGTTTGTTTTGAGGTAAATTTAATGTCAATATCTAGACACACTTGGTGAATATATTTCGGTACTACTATTCAAATAAGTGTTTATATGCGGGGTTGTTTGATCTGCCAAAATCAATTGATGCTGAAAGATTCATCTATGTGGGGTGATGGCAAATCAGTTAAGGTTGAGACTATATGGACTTTAGGTTATCATTAAAGACTGGTTATTACTTGAATTTGAAAGAGACATTTACGGTACCGTCTTTTGGACGAAATTTGGTTTCTATTTCTACATTGGACAACTTTGGTTACCCTTGTTCAATTTGAAATAGTCAGGATGATCTCTTTCTTACCTCAAAAAATTGTGGGCACCAGTTCTTTATCCGGTAACGATAACCTATATCAGTTTAATACAATTGTCTCTTATAAAGTATATGTGAATCCGCATGGTATTGAACATAAATTAACCATTGAGAATTCTGCTTTGTTTTGGCACAAGCAATAAGGTCACTTCTCTCAAAAGAGAATGAAAAATCTCGTGTTAGAAGGAATTCTTGATTTCCTTATTTTTCAGACTTAAGCGTCTATATCAATTGCATTAAGGAAAAATAAACAAACATAATGAGATTAAGTGCCATATGACTTCGGACGTCTTAGAACTATGGACCATTTCCTTCGGTTTCTTGGAATGGTCAACAGTCATTTATTAAGTTCATAGACGAATTTTCTCACTATGGCTACCTATATCTCATTTATGAGGAATCCCAAATATTGGACATGTTCAAGGCATACAAGACTGAGATTGAAAATCAACTCAGTAAAAGAATTCATTAAGTCCTGAGATTGAAAATCAACTCAGTAAAAGAATTCATTAAGTCAGATCATACCATAGTGGTGAATACTATGATAGATATGATGAATCAGGAGAACAACGTCCAAGGCCTTTTGCTAAAATTTCTAGAGGAATGTGGAATCATTCCACGATACATCAGAATCTTTCTAGTAAAGATCAATAAAGACTGCAGCTTAAATTCTGAACACAATTCCAAATAAAGCATTTTTTTAAGGGGTTACAATATTTTTAAAGATCCCACTATCAAGTCAATTTTCAAACGGGAAATGTTCGGTTCCTTAACGATGTAGAGTTTGCGGGGGGAGATAAAGTTGTAAGGGTAATGATTTTGTCTTGAATGAAGTATGATACATATTTCTTTTGTTGCAATTGACAATGATCAGGTTCAGGGACAAATTCTTGCTCTAGATCTTGTTCAATAAGCGATTTCGGATCAAGACTTCATTACAAAATCCCCTATACACAATCAAGAGATTGTTCCAGAAATTCAAACTCAACAACATCAAGAACAAACATCATTAAGGAAATCCACTATAAAAGGGAGAAAGACAATTCTGGATATTTTTATAGTCTCTCTCCAATAAAATAAAGATGACATGTATTGGTGAAAGAAGATCTGATCAATCAACTTTCATCAAATAATGCAAAGTAATAACTCTCAAAAGTGGATTGATGCCATGAATAAGGAGTATAAGTCTATACAAGACAATAAAGTTTGGGATCTTGTCTCATTACCAGAAGGTGCGAAACCCATTGGTTGCAAATTGATATTTAAAACCAAAAGGGATTCGAATGGTAATGTGAAAAGATATAAGGCTCGTCTTGTAGCTAAAGGCTTTATACAAAAGGAATGCATTGACTATAAAGAGGCTTTCTTTCCAGTTTCAACGAAAGACTCTTTCAAGACAATTATGGCACTTGTTTCACATTTTGATCTTGAGCTACAACAGATGGATGTTAAGATGATGTTTCTAAATGGTAACATTGATGAAACGATCTATATGGTGCAATCATAAAACTTTGTGTCAGGAGACCAAAGAATATAGTTTGCAAATTAAAGAAATCCATTTATGAGCTCAAGCAAGCTTCCCGTCAAGAGTACCACAAATTTTATCAATTAATTATCTCATTTTGTTTCGAGATGAATGTTGTTGATGATTATGTGTATCACAAGTTCAGTGGGAGTAAACATATATTCCTGATTTTGTATGTTGATGACATACTGCTTGCCACTAATGATATAGGCATGTTGCACAAAATTAAGAGATTTTCATCAAGGAGTTTTGAGATGAAATGTCTTGGTGACGTCTCTTTTGTATTAAGGATTTGGATACATCGGGATTACTTTCGAGGTATTCTTGGATTGTCACAAAAGAGCTATATCGATAAAGTATTTAAAAGGTTTGGCATGCAGGACTGTAAATCAGTTGATACCCCTATTGATAAGGGAGACAAGTTTAGTCTCAATTAAAGTTTCAATGATAAATTTAAAGAAAAGGAAATACGTAAAATTCTATATGCTTCAGCAATTGAGAATTTAATGTATACTCAAGTTTATACACATCCGGATATAGCATTCATTGGAATGCTAGACAGATTTTTAACTAAATTTCAGGATGGAAATTTGGAAAGCAGCCATAAGGTTATTCAGTGTTTATAGAGAATTAAGGATTACATGATCACATTCAGGAAAATCAGACCAATTGGAGATCGTTGAATAATCTGATTATGATCATGGAATTGACTGCAAAATATTGTCACTGTGCTGCATATTTTGGATGGAATTGAAAGGCCATTTAAGTTAAGTTATTATGTGACAATAGCAGTCTTGTATTCCAACGGGAACATGACGATGTCAAAGTCTAAAGACATTAAGTTCCTAGTTGTTAAGGAAAGAAATCAGAGTGGTTAGATTTATATAAAGCATATAGAGACAAACTCCATAATCATGAATCCATTTATTAAATGGCTACCACCCAAGGTCTTTCATGAGTATAATGTTCACATGGGTGATTCATCTTTTGATGATATGCCAGTTTAGTGGGAGTTTGTATTTGGATGTTGTCTGTTTTAGACACATATTTTATCCATGGATATTCGGTTAATTTCAGAAATAAAGTATTCAGTTCAGTTCTACTCTGATTAAAGTTTATGGTTGATCTCACTTAAGAAATAAGGTTGGACCAGTTGGAAATAGACATGGTGGATCACATAACATGTAATTTCCATGCTACACTTCCATGATTGATCTATGTCATTTGGTTATATGGGTGTACGTGACCATTGATGGATTTAGTCACGTTAAATGTGACGAAAATCGCTTTGATCCTATATTAATGACTGATGGACGAGATTGTTTGCAATACCCATAATAATAATAATAGCAAAATTTTGAGCTCATAAGGTTGTGCACATTTGAAAGGTCACATGTTTGGCCCAGTGGGAGATTGTTGGAAAATTCTAACATGATTGGGGCCACACGTAACGTATTAAAATGTGCGGTGCTATTATTAAAGGTTTATTAGTCAATTAAAGTGATCTACCAAAGATGAAATTTGACTATTGGGTATTAGATTTCATGGAATTAAAGTGTAGAGACCGGACGTTTGTTTCAAATTGATGAGGGGCTGATTTGAAACAAATGAAAGATAATGGCTATTCATTATCTTATTCCTATTAGAGGGGTCATGGTCCCCAATTGTTGGTGTTCTTCAAGCTTCTCTACATCTCCATCAATGGAGAGCAAATTTGATAAGGAGATCACCAATCAATTGGAAGATCATAACCAATTCCGGAGAAGAATCAAACATCTATGGATCTATGGTTCAAGGTACGCTTTCGTTTTCATTTTGATATTCTCAATGATTTCAACATGGATGATTACAAGGTAGGTTATTGATTGTTTTAGATCAATAATCCTTAATATATTTTCTATCAAGCGTGTGTATGTGTTGTTTGTCTTCACCATGATGATTGCTGTTACGTCATAATTATTGTCTTTATTAGAGCAAAATTTTTGAAGTATAAAAAATCTTCTCATCCTAAGCTTTTGAACTGCACACGGCTTTATCATTTGTCCTTTGACTTGTAATACATAGTTGATAGAGATATATGCCAGAAATATGTCAAGGAAATACAATCCACCCACCTTAGATTACATTGACTGTTCATGTTTGGATTAGTGTTAAACGAATTTAATGTAATGAATTTAATTCTTACTTAATATTGTTCAGTATTATCTAATCTGGTGTGTGTCTATCATATATGTCATTGTCATTGTGGGCGACTATTGATATTCCACAAGGAAATAGATTTATCATTTCTTAGAATGTCAAGGCCGAAATTAGCGATTTCAAATAAGTAAGGTCTAAACTCATTATTTCTAAAAGCAAAACATAGGCAGGACAACACTATATTTCTCAGCAACTCTGTGTACTCTACCTTATTTATTAATTACCACTTGGATTATTTTTGTTACTTAAATCCATGTACAATTAAGCTCCCGTTTGATCTACATTATTATCTCATTAAAATGAAAAATATGACTATTATCCATCACATCCAGGGATGGAGATAGGGGGGCGACCCCCCCCCCTCCCCCCCAACATTGTTCACGGTCCACTATTTATAGTTGATTTGTAATGTATTTTTCAGTTTCTCCCCCCCCCCCCTCTCCCCCAAAAAAATTTGACTCGTCCCCGCAAAATTTTGAATTTTTTTTATTTTTTTCCCATTAATTACAAAAATCTTGGACTTAAATAAAATATCCAATAGTTACTTAAATAACTCAAATCCAATCCAAAAGTAAAGGACTCATTTATGAATCTATTACCCACTGTTTAAAAATAAAGGAAAATTGGTTCTAGCTTATTGTTTAGCTCATTTGAAAAATGAAAACTCAACCCAATGGTAATATAATTAATTCCCCCAACCCTTTTGAGGAAGCTTGTACCTCTAATTTTGAATCTCTTATTTCAGAAGATAACATTGGTTAAGAACTATATGTTGTTGATTCTTCTCCTCAGAATGAGGAATTCGATTCATCTTCACTGGAACGTGATCCTGGACTATGCAAATCAATGTTGAATTTTCATATTTTCAATTTGTATAGCGTTAGACACATAGATGGACATATTATTTTTGTATCGACAAACTGATTGTCTTTTTGGTCAGTCAATCTAACTCGCCTATTTTGGTACTCAAAATCGTCGTTTTCAATCTTTTTTTAGTTAAAAAAGAATTTCGGGGGCTTCGCCCCCCTCCCCCCCCACCCCAACGAAAAATCCTGGCTACGTCCTTGATCACATCAACATTTAAATTCAAATATTTTATCTCTTGTGTGGGTCCCAATAACGGCTATATTTTTCATTTTCATTCTACAATAATTTGGCTCAAACATAAGTAGGGCATATTTATGGCTCGTTTGACATGACATTTGCTTTTGCTTCTACTTGTAGAAGATGAAGCTCCATTTAAGTCGGCTCTTTTAAAAGATATTTATGCACTCTTAAAAAATTATTCAGATATGTTCCAAAATAAATTTTTAGTCTTAAAAATAATTTTTTTACTTTTTAGAAGTTTGTGGTTCTTAGTACATTAAACTAGATAGAATTGAACAAATAGAAGCTTGTCATGACAAAGAAGTGTTGATTTGGGTTGACCTTGATGAGATGAGATATTGAGAAGATAAGAAAGTTGAGATAGAAAGGAAGCAACAACCAATCCGCCATGCAAATGACCTTTGTAGAGAGAGAAGGGGATGTTATTGAGGGTCCTACCATACAAAACAAGAATGAGTGCTTACTTTATTTGTTTTGATATATTATAAGCACACAAATTATATGTGGAAGGAAAGAATGCGTTGTTTTAAAGCCGAAGAAGAAACATGGATTGGTGCAAAAAAAAATAAAAAAATAGAAATTACAAGCAAACAACAAAACTTAAAAATGAGATATTATAAGGCCCACTGGCCGAGCATAAAATTCAAAAGATTGAACAAAGAGATAGAGGAGAAAAAGTTTTTCCTAATGACAACCATTGCTTTTTTCTTTTTTTTCTATGTTGCTCACGCACTCTCATGTAGTACATCACACCACCTTTTTTCCCTTTACCTTTTTGTTACTTTTGCCTTGGATGCTTTTTTACTATTGATTTTGAGTTACCTTTCCCTGTTATTCCAGTTTTCTGTTTAAATTTTTCATCTTTTTCTTATAAAGAATGAAGATTTATTGGTATACTTTCTAGAATAGTCGAATGAATATCGAGATTCAGGTATACTAAATTATGGATGAACTTATGAAACATAATGTAAATTTGAATAAGGCATGAAAAGGGTGGATAAATATGATGATATCTGAATGTTCTTTTTACTGAAATGCAACCCAAATCCCTATTTCCCAGGAGGCTTCACCATCACTAAAGTACCCCCACTTCAAATTCCTTAATGAAAAGTTGCTTATCATTTCATTATACTTTCCATGGAAGGATATTCTTTTAAGAAGTTGCAAAAAAAGTTTTTTGCTTTTTCTATATATGCATGGCGTGGTTACTCTCTCCTTTCAGAATCTGCTTTAGTTTTTCATTTTATTATTGATGGCACTCAAAAGGCATCAATGGCAGGTGCATCATTCTCATTTTGAACATATCACTACATTTTTCAGCTTTGCCATGTGTAGTCAATCTTCGTTATGCTAACATGATTTGAATAGAATTCAATTCGATTATGTCAAGTCTTAGTCCTTGAACTTTAAGATTTTTACAGTCAATCCTAAATTTATTGATGAATAATTCTTGATTGATTGCTAACTAGTAGTAAACATTTGTTCTATTTTTATTGACTTGAGCGTTAGCACCAATGCATAGACGAAAGTTAGCAAACCCGAGTAATCTTAATACAACACAATCAATGTGCAAAAAGACATCCTTTTAAGCTTTTTGGGTATTTCCCTTTCTATAAAGCTGTTTTCACTTGAACAAATTTATCCCACAAATTCAGAAGAAAATTGTTTTTCATTGGCTCTCGCATATTAGGACCATTCAAGAATTGGCCATGGATCGTGTTGAGTTTCACAGGTATTCGGCAAAAACATGGCTTTGACACAACCCACTTTACAACTCTAGTCAGTATTGTAATATACGTAGTAATAAATTGTGATTCAACAAGGAAGCCAAACTCTCGAAAATGGGAAAATGACGAGGATCACTTCCAAACATTAGGACCATTCGTTTGGTCCACATTTGTTTAGATATCTTTCTCAAGGATAGTAATTGAAGAGTGATGATCACAATAGTGGAATTTTAGTGTTGGAGACGTAAACGTAAGATGAGTTACGAGGATGTAGACATTACATCCCATAATTAATTATTGGTTATCCTATAAAATAATTTTCTCATTTACATGCATGCAAACAAACAAATATCTATTGTCTTTATCAGTTTACTTTTCTCTTTAAATGACAAGCAATCTCTCACATTTTTTTCAATAGCTTTTAATTATCAGTAATCACTCATTCTCGATAATTGAATTCCAACTAAAAGCGCGTAAATATAACTTTGAAACTACTCATGAATTATTTTCTCCTCCATTATTCAACTTGGTGACTTTCATGCTTAGGTAATTTAATTATTTTCTTTGTATCTGACAATATTTTCTTTCATAACTGATGTATATATTTTAACACACTGTATATTATTAAATTATGTTGCACTATTTTAATTCAGGATCTTAACCAACATCCATCCCATAATTAATTGTGTTACAAATAGGCTAGGGGTTTGATATATGTACATCACGGGTTACATAATGTACACGTGGCATTATGTAATTGGTTGGTAGAAATAAAATAATTTTTATCAATCAATTAAATAATGTCAATTGTATACTATTTAACCCTTGATATGACATTTGATGTAAAGTAAAATAATCCAATGGTGGATTACATCTACATCTTAGTTGCAAAACGTTGTGCTTCTTTATTTCATTTTATATAATAAACTAATTTTGTGTATTGTTTTATTTTAGTGATCAAATGCATAGTTTATGAGTTTTTAATTAAGAAAAATAAATTTCTAACCTTAAGGTGTGTTTGATGGATATTATTGAGGAAATAATGTATTTTAAATAGTAATATGATGATAAATATGTGGTTAAAAAGTAAGGAAAAGTTACTGGTGTAATGAAAAATATTTTTTTATTAAAGAATGCATGGTTGAAAATGAGTTTTGAAAGAATGTGTGTCAAACAGGGACTTAATTAGATTCGCAAATCCATGTTTAGTTAAGATTTAGTTAATGTTTCTAGTCTCGAATTCTAAATTAATTTCTATTTATAATTAGACAGTTAGCTTTTCAGGTCTAAATTTTTGCTAAAAATATATGCCCCTATTTGAGTCAAATTAAAAATCTCATTCTCATTATTCTACTCATTTTCAACCACATATTTTTCAATAAAATAATATTTTTCATCACATCAACAACTTTTTCTTCTTTTTCAACAACACATTCTTCATGGATCTACTATTCCATAATACATTCTTAAAAAATAATGTGACTCAAACACACCCAAAAAATGCAATTTGCTCAAAATACTTTATTAATTACTAGGTTTTTAATGGTTATGTGGGGACAACCCATGTGATTCAAGATTTTTTTTTTTGTAAAATAATTGTCCGACCATGTTTATTGTAAAAACATTTTTTTTTTCTATTTTAATTGAGGAGAGGAAATTATTGTGATTTAGGTATTCTTACTACTATAAATAATTTTATTTTTTAATAGTAAAAAAATTGACCTCTTTAATGTGAATTGAATCATTTGAAGGCAACTAAAATATTATATAACTGAGAAGATAACGTAAGCTTGGTCATTAAGATAATCGATACAAGGAGAGATAAAATTTGGAGGAAGAAGTTGATCACTACTTGGTCTTTTCACTTTATTTTTATCTAAAATTATTGCAATTTGTTAATTGGTACAAAAGAAACTTACACAATCAGGTCCGAGTCTATAATGTTATTCATAGACAGTGACAGTAGTTATCATTATATGTGACAGCTTGTTATTTGATACATTAATTTCATGTAATTATGTTGTCTAAAAAATATATTAATGTCTCAAATAACAAGTTGTCACATATGATAATTATTACTGTCGCTGACTACTCAATTTGAAAAGACACTAAACGGACAAGATTTTATGGTGTGTTCGAGCCACAATATTTTGGAAAAATGTATTTTGAAATATTAGATTGATGGAGAATGTGTAGTTAAAAAGAAGGAAAAAATATTGATGTGATGGAAAATATTATTTTTATTAAATAATGTGTAGTTAAAAATGAGTAGAAGAATGATAATGCAAATTTTAATGTGGCTCGAACAGAGACCGAAAATATTAAAGAAGATGGACTGATAAAATAAAATGTTAGTTTAATATTACAAGTATTTGGTTGGAGATTAAATTGCTTTATTTTTAGTTTCGATTGAGGTGGACCACAGATTAGACAAATTGATTGATTAATTAGACACTAATTAGTGATTGAAGGGATTAAAGTGAAATGGAGCCATAGTTAAAGTAGAATTTAACTTTTTATTACATTTATCTATTATAAAGTGATAAATTTAAACAATTAATATCACACCCAAAACTTCATCAACTTTTTTTTTTTTTTTTTCTGCTTTCAATATTGTGCAATACAAAAATACTACTAAACTAAGCCTTTGGCGGATCTCCATTTTTTTTTTTCAAACTCATTTTTAATCATACATTCTCCTTATAAAAAATTTGACACATAAACTCAAAAAAAAATTCCTATTTTTAAACCACACCACACATTTTTTGAAAATAAAAAAAAAATATTAAAAAATTTATTTTCTGAAAAAATGGAACTCAAACAAGCTCTAAATAAGCACGAGGTGCATGTAAATGAACGTCGTATATCTACTTCTCTTATGTAATTCTATCCATTCAGTATGCAAATCCAAAACTCCAAATCGCCCGTAATTCTATTCAATTCAGAATGCAGATCCAAAATTCCAAATCCCTTAAAATGTACACATTTCATTATTATCGTCTTAAACGAAAACTTAAATTTCTGTCTGAGAATAATTCCTAATTCACCCCACCCTTACCCGCATCCCTTGTCATTCAACATATTATTAAGGCCCTGTTTGAGAGTCATTAATCTTGTAATGTATTATAGAATATTAGATTGATGAAGAATGTGTGGTTCAAAAGTAAGGAAACTTTATTGGTTTGTGTGTATAATATTTTATTATGGGCTTATTAGCACAAAACGTCCCTACGTTTGACAGTTAGTGCGCAAAACATCCTAACGTTTCATTTTTTTGCATTTTCGCCCCTATTTCAACGTTTCAGTGTGGAAAACGTCATTTTCACTATTTTTCAGTGTAAAATAACCAATTTACCCTCAAATTTAAATAAAACAAAGAAAATGAAATGAAAAATAAAAAAATAAATTGTAATTATACTCCCAAATTTTTTAAAAAGTGCAGGTGGGTCCAAAAGTCTTATTAAAAGACTTAAACACAAAACGTCCATACGTTTGACACTTAATGCGGAAAACGTCCCTACGTTTCAAACATGTTTGTATTTGCTCAATAGCACAAAATGTCCCTACGTTTGACACTTATTGCGTAAAACGTCCTTACGTTTCATTTCTTTTTACATTTTCGTCCTTATTTCAACGTTTCATTGCCGAAAAACGTCATTTTCACTATTTTTCAATGTAAAATGACCAATATACCCTCATATTTAAATAAAACAAAATAAAAAAAAAAATAATAAATAAATAAATGATGACAAGTAGGAGCTAAATTATGATTTGATTTAACACATGTTTGGACCCTATTTTCTGTTCAAAATGCATTTTGAAATAGTATTTTAGTATAGAGTGTGTGGTTAAAAAATAAAATTACATGTAATATTATTTTCTTAAAGAATGTATAATTAAAAATAAAAAATATATATATTAAAAATAATACAACCGAACATGAGCTTAATAAATGAAGAAGTTCAATGGAGCCGAAAAACGAGTTTAAACTAATAATGTATGGCCTGTCCAATAGTACACAATTCACATGTGATTTGATTAAGACAGCCATTAAAAAAATTAACGAACCCTTAACAGCAACAGCAGCAAATTCAATGTATTAGAATACAAATAAGGGCAACGTGATGGACTACGAAAAGACATAAAACAAGAATTATTAACTAACCACTTAGCGCTAATACCATGATGTTGCCATCAAGCATGAAAAGACAGTAATTCTACAATTATGGAATTTTGGTTCACATACAAAAAAAACCCAGAATTATAAGACACTACTGTACATTTCAATGGACAACATGGATCAAATGAGATTTACCCTATCCATATATCAAAAGAAACAATAGTAGATGCATGACCGATTTATCTCCTAAGCCTTGATTTATCTCCTTCACCAAGGCTCAAGGCAGGGCAGGGCAGGGCAGATGGGGACCGTCAAGAATGCGATTCACCCTTTAAAATACAACAGCAACTAAAACTTTCAAATGCCAATTTCAAGAAGACCTAACAGGAAAATTACTGTCAAGCAAGAATTGGAACATTGACATGTGAGAATTATGAATGAGAGTGTCGAATTTGTGATATATCTAAGAATGAATTCCAAGGCATACCGTGGAATATGAATTTCAGCGCATTTTTACAGTTAAGACAAATATTCAACAACAAATTACACCTTTCAAAAGTATGAGGAGCATTGTAATAGTAATACCATATTTCAAACAAGAACTATATCCGGATATCCAGTACTAAAATGCCTAAAGGCAGAAACAATATGTCTAACCCACAAGTACAATCAGCAAAGGGGAGTCGAGTGCAATAAAATTTGAAATGTTCAAGGGGATCGTGACTCCAAAGGCACATTCACAATAAGGCAGAATTGATAAATCTACTGATGTTTTCAGCATCGCCAAGCGGATGCAGAGATCAGTTCTTTCCGTTGCCAGCAAAGAACAAGTGAACACTGCCTTTTCTCAACTTGGAATCCCCGAACGGGAGTCTTCTTCACCAGACACTCTGCTTGTGATTCTGTGAAATTGCTAAATGTTATAGGGGAGAACCCGGATGATAAAAACAGAGTCCTCCAATGCTGCGTCTTTTCAGGGAATTGAAAACGACCTGTTACAATTTTCTCAATTCCTGGTCGAAGCAAGAAACTTTCAATCTTTTCCAGCACATCCATATTCACATTGACAGCATCTAGGGACTCTAGCAGGTTAGAATAAGATTGAAGTGCATGAATTATGTGGTTGGGAAATGGTAGATCGGTCCTATCACATCCTCTGTCCACAGAAACCACAATTTTCGGCGAAAGCTGCTTAACAAAATGAAGAATGAAAGGTATAGATAACTGGTAACTTGCTAGGGAACCAACCGGGAGATTCACAGCAACCACTTCATTCTCCGGTACATGAAAAGGCATAGACCATGAACCAGAATTCAAAAAGTCGATGCTCATAACCACAAACTCAAATGCAATATTGATTTCATTAGCGAACTGAATAAGATTCTCACGAGTAAGGCCGAGCTCTAATTGATCATGGGTTGAGGATGAGGCAAATGAAGTAATTTTCAGGGACAGTGTGCCAAAACTCCTCAATGCAAGCTCCTGCATCAGTGACGCCCATTGCCCACCATACCCAATATCAAAATCTACAATATGAATTCTATCAAATCCTTCGAACACTTCAAGGAGGGCTTGGTTGCAAGTAAAATTGGCAAATTGTACTACGGGGGAGATTTCTGAGAAGGCTTTGTAGGCACCAATCTTAAATATGAGACTAATCGGAGATGCAGTGACAGTAGAGGAGTTGGCGTTGTCATTAGTACGAAGGAGAAGTTGCAATGCCTCCTTGCAAAAGAAAGCAGCCTTATAGAAAGGCTTACCAATGGGAGAGAGCTGGTGATTGAGCCGCGCCAATATCCCTTGCGCAAGTACCGGATTTCCAGTCTGGACCAGCTCAGCAGCCTTGTATAGCTGGTCAATTATTGCCTGTTGCTGTTGCTGAGGGCAATGTCCAAATTCATCCCCTTCCATTTTTGGCTTTGAGCCTGATCCCATTGCTGCTGGTGGTCTTTGCTGTAGATAATGAGGAAGTAACTGAAGCTGGTGAGGAAGGCACTCAGGCGGTGGCTGCTGATAGTGATAAAGTTGTTGTCTTGCCATTAACAGCTCTTGCCCAGTATCCAAAAAGGGCCCTTTGGGGATTTGGCCGCCCTGCAGCTCAAGACCTACACCACTAGCCCCGCCAGGATTGTGCCTCTTCGCCTGTGGCGGCATGAATAGATTCTCTTCCGGCTGCTGTGCATATGATAATGGCATGAAAAATGAGGGGTTCGGTGGGTGCTGAGATTGGTTCTGATTTAACAGCATCTGTGGAGAATCAAATGCCCCAAGATTGTTGGGCACCGAAGAGAACGCGTTAGTAGGCAGATTTGAAGATGGGTTGCTGGATCTGTTCATGGAGAAATTTAAATTGTGCATAGAGTTGGGAACTGGGGAGATGAAATTTGCAGCAAATCGTCCAACTGGGTGTGCACCAAATGTTTGATCCACAACCCCAAACCCACCATTGAACTCAAAGTCCGCCGCCGGAGGGCCACTACCGATTTGGAGAACCTTGTTCAAGCTACCCATTGAAGGGTCCTCCACATCCCCCATGATCCACCGTAGAATGGACTGCTCTTGACTAGGCGAGGCGGCAACAGACTCCGACAATACGCTCTCCCACTCGTCCATTGAACATTTTGCCGTGTTGGAAGTCTCCGTGGTGGGGGCAGAGATGTTTCCGATCTGGAGAGACGGAGGAACAGGGAGGAGCTCACAATTAGCTCCGGCATTGGAGCTGTTGGAAGTGGTGGAGTCTTGCCTCCATTTGGAACATAGATTGGTATTATTCCCTGAAACCGCCGCCACGCCGGCCGTGTCAGTAGAACCAGCAGCACCACCAGCTGGGCTGCCGGCACCGCCTAAAGATGAAGACAGCGTTCACGACGATGTTAACCCGCTGTGTCTCCTTACAGCATCTAGGACAGATGTCGGCTCACAAAAACTATTCAAAAACCAATTCTCCTTCAAATTATTTCTTCCTCAACAAGATGAATAATTTGTTTCTTATTGACACAAGCAGCTCTAAATTCAACACCACCTTCCCCTCAAAATCAAAGGTCGAGGGCATCCCCTTCACCTAATAACCAAATCTACAAAATCATTCTCAACCCAAAACAGAAAAATAAATCAAAACAACAGTAAAAACTGAAAAAAAAAAAAAAAACCCACAAATACTTGCAAAATGCAGTATACTCAAGAATAATACCTGCATGTATAGATTTTTGAAGATTTAATGCCGATAAATGTTTGAGGGTTGTTTTAGTGTTTTTCGAGAGAGGGAAGGTGGTGGTGATATTCAAGTATATATTTTTCTTTTTCTCGTTTCTTCTCTTGTCCACCAAGTACTCTGTTTTCTGCCATTGATATGTGCAACATTACATTAAAATGTCGTAAGATGAAAAGCACGCGCTACGGAGAAGCGTGAGACTGAAATTAATTACTTTTTTACTTCCTGTAATTAAATACAGTAAAGAACTGAACTGGCAGGGCTATGTCCTTGACTTCCAAAAACACCCTCCCATTTGCCGATGATAACACATCAATGTCAGGGTACTTTAGTACTTTCACGATGCAGCTCTGATGTTCCTGGTTTTCGAAACTGAATCTGACGAGACGAGATGAGATGATGAAAAGGCGGAACATCGAGAAGACAAATTCAACGGACAGGATCATTTGTAGCAGAAGAAGATGAACGGTTCACGTCACGTTTTATTTTGTATTTTACTATTTGAAATTAATTTGGGGATGTTTATAAACCAATGGTTATTTTGATTAACTATCTCTTTCGGACAAAAAGTAAAAGGAGAGGGGGATAGAAAAAAGCAGTTAAAGTACGGACTTGTGGTGTGTGAGGACTCTTTGGTCAATTCAAGGGTGGGTTCGTTCGTATACTCTTTTGTCTTTTTTGGATTTGTGGAGGGTATAATCGTAAAACAAATCATGAAATTAACTGCAACAAATTATTATTTAAATTAATCCGTTGTCTTCGTTAAGAGTGTGTTTGATTCACATTTTTTAGAAGAGAATGCATTTGCTTTTGTCGTGTGATGGTAAATATGTGACTGGAAAAAAAGAAAGAAAACTTATTAATCTGATTAAAAAATATTATTTTATTGAAGAATGTGTGATTGAAAATGAGTTAAAAAATGAGAATGTGGCCCAAACATAGGCTAAATAATTAAATGATGTTACTTTGCCAAAAAAAATAAAAATAATAAGTTACATTGACATAAAAGATATTGACAAAATGTGATTGAATGAAAAAAATTGATTGTATTTTCAATAATTCAATAATAAATTATCATGTGGCATTATGTCGATAATTATATTAATCATTATGTCATTTAGAATGATTGTAAATAATTTATTTCCAATAATGTGAGAGGGGAAGAAAAGATGAATGGCTCTCCACTTTTACTTTTCATTATTTAAAATAGTGCTATGATTCACCCACTTAGTAATTTTCTATTTTTACATTGCCATGATCTTTTCACCGCAAAGACTTTTTAATTATTATATTGCGGCCCATATGAAAATGATTAACAATTCTATTTATTTATCTAGATCATTCGATTGATTGAATGTGTGATTTAACTACGATATTTTCGATTAAATTTAAGCCCTTGTTTGGTGCATATTTTTGCTCCAAGAATGCATTTTTTCGATTGATGTGATGGGAATATGTGGTTGAAAAAAAAAAGTTATTTATGTAATGAAAAATATTTTTTGTTGAAGAATGTGTGGTTAAAAATGAGTAGAAGAGTGAAAATGAAAAAAATAATGTTACTCAAACAGGGGCTAAAGTAGACTTCGATCGTTCAACTTATCTTATAAAGAAATCATGTCATTTGAAATTTCAAAAAATGAGTCTTCTCTTTTATTGGACTGTCTTTAGTTGGAATTTCGATATGAAAAGATGCTAGATTGTTTCTTCGTGTGCCTGGGAAGCCGATTCCAATATTTTCTACTCGGTCTTTTTTATATTATTATAGCTATAGCACTCGATCAAAGGGGAGCATAAACAAAGTTGGTGATTGAAAACATCTATAATCGATGGATGATAACCTCAAAGTTATCTCTAGCCGGAGCAAACTCATATTAAGTACTGTCACAGCATCAACTGGTATAAAGAGGAGATAAGATAGCAAAGATCAAATGTTTCATTCCAAGTGGTAATCAAAAGAGCACTACTCATATGAATAGTTTCTTTTCAATAAAAATATACATTTTCACCTTTTATAAAATAGGAGTAAGTTAAAGATGTCAAGAGATAAAAATTGTATTTCTCAATCTTCTGTTGTTTTTCTCCTGAATTTCGAGACCATTGCTTCCCAACTCCCGAGTAGGGATCGACTCTTCAAAGAGGTGGGTGAACCGTGTAAAGGCGAGCCCCTCCAATGATTGTACGAATAGCTCAAGGCACGATGTCACATTCTATACTAGCCCACAATTGAAGTACTCAATTAAAAAAATGGCAATATTGAACCAAAGTATGTCTTTTTCGTGTCTAAATTATGTGGAAGTCATGGAGTTATGATAAGTGTAAGGTAGAAAATTGATGGTTTACATTCACTTTCAACCAAACTTGTTTATTTCTATTAATAATTTATTTAACCTCGAGAAATTGACCATAATTCCTTTAGCCCCTCTTTGGTGGTCTTTACACTTAAATAAAATTAATGTTTTGAATAGTTTTTTTTTTTTTTAAAAATATGTGGTTAAAAAGTATAAAAACTTTTTAGATTTACGCGTAAAATATTTTATTATATGAATGTGTAGTTGAAAATGTGTATGAAAAATAAAATAATATAAATTAATTGGACAGAAAACTTATAAATGAGCATAGAGACAAAGTAGAAATGGAAAAATCCAACAATTCTCGATTGTTCTTGGAAATTAATTGTTCACACGTCTTAGCCATAATGACTAATAGTATAATTAGAAAGTGACTTTTGAGAGTAGAAAGTTTGACATCATTTAAATGTTGAAACAGTAAAGAGTAAATCCAACACTGTTTTAGGATATGTTTGATGGATATTATTGAGAAAATAATATATTTTAAATAGTGATATGATGAGAAATATGTGGTAAAAAAGTGAGAAAAAGTTATTGACCTGATAAAAATATTATTTTATTGAAAATGTGTGGTTGAAAACAGAGCTCAATACAAAAATAATAATTTGACTCAAATTACTTCTTTTAACCAAATTGACATTTTAATGTCAAATTTCACATATCAAGCCCCCGTTTGAGCCACCTTTTTTGAAAATGAGAATAAAAAATATAGTCGTTATTGGGGCCCACACAAGAGATAGAAAATTTGAATTTAAATGTTGATGTGATGAATAAAGGTCATATTTTTTATTTTAGTGAGGAAAAAATATGGCTCAAACGGGGTACAAATGAATATATAAAAGAATTATGCTAGAAGTATCTAATTTTTTAATTAATGAGTGCCCGAATTAACAATTGGCAGCCCCCTATTGGGAGGCGTCTGGGCCCACAGACACCCTTCAATAGGGGACTATCGCTTGTCAATTCGGACACCCGTTAGGTAAAAAATTATGTACAAGTAGAATTTTCCGATATAAAATGTCATAATTTACCATGCAAATACACATTATCATTTTCTCAAACACTAATCAAGTATTAAGAAAATCAAAGGGCTTACACAAAGTACACGGAATTTGTTTTGTATTCCAGGCAAGAATGAAACCAAGGATGACATATACTTAGGATTCAAAACAACACTTTAGCAAAAACATGGTTTGGATTTGTCTTCAAGAAAACATTATTTATACACCCTCCATGTGATGGCTAGCTAACAACTTCTTTCTTCTATGAAGTGGAAAGTGACCCAATTCATAATTCGATACAATTAATTAATCTAAACTCTCTCTCTCCAATTCATAATTCAATACAATTAATTAATTAATCTCTCTCTCTCTCTCTCTCTCTCAAAGAAACACTTTTTTCTTTATTGGCTTGAAGGGATGACGACATGTTCTTTTCTCTCTTTTTCGAGGAACCCAACTTTACAAGACAACATACAAGAAAACTTCATTATCCAAGCTAGAGTACACCATTTTAGAACCTAGTTTTGTTCTATATATAGTCATTTTCATTAATTGTACCAAATTGCGCCATCTAAGATCCAACCACTCTTGGTCACAATCTATTACCATAATGAAATGGATGTTTGGTACCTGTGATGATTATATTGTTGTGGATAATACTCTTCAATACCGTGTAACAAATATGTCATAAAAATTATTCACACTAAGACATCTAGAGTCCTTTTCATTAATTTTACCAAAGTTCGCCCTCTAAAATCTAGCCACTTTTTGTCACAATCTATTACCATAATGAAATGGATGTTTGGTACATGTGATAATTTATTGTGTGGACGATACTATCTAACTCTACATAACAAACATGTTATAAGAACTATTCACATTAAAAGACTCATCCTCCAAGAAATATTTTTTTGGTCTTTATTTACACAATTGTAAAGTACTATGCAAACATGATCAATAATATTTTTTTAGTTGAATTTGTTTAAAGCAATAAGTTAAATAGAATGATAAGAAGACTAGACAAATCAAATCTTGCTAGTTGGTATTTTCAATTGAAATATAAATTAGGGTTTGACATTTTCATTCATGCATGTGCTTTTTTTATGAATACACGGGCTGGCGTACAGGGACAGAGTTAGGAATATTGTTTAGTGCAGGCAAAATTTAATCAAGGTCGGACTTTGAAATTTCAACCATGTTTGATTACGACAACACTAAAAATGACATAGTTTCTATAATCGATTTTCCTTGAAAGAATCTCTTCATTTGATAACTGGATTAAAACATTAATAGTATTAAAAATGGTTTCAATAAACTAGTAGACTATTAGTGTCCTTAACTTTGAGGATAATGCATATGGATGCAAATACTGGATTTTAATAAACCAGTGCACTATTGGTTTTGATAGAAGGCTAATGCTGCTTCAAACTGGTAGACTGTTGGTTCCAATTACAATGTCTCAACAGAACGGATGCGCCAAACTTCAAGTCCACATTACAGAACTTCATATAATGTTAACAGAAGTCCACAGAATGACAGAAATATAGCTTCTTCTTTTTTATTCAGTTTTTCACGATCATCAGTTAGGCCGGAAACCACATTCAATTTTTCACAATAACATAAATATATCTGAAAACAAAAATCAGTAACTAAGGTAAGCTGTAAGCTTTATCTCTGAGTGTAGTATAGAAGCTTTGAGCAAAGACAATGATATTCCATGTCTGTCAGTATTCGGGTGTAAATTCCTTTTTCCTATTCGTTGCAGAACTTAGTCACACGGTTAATTTCGTTTAATCTTTATTCCTGTTTAACCATTGGCACTTGTGTCAAATTGAGCTTTGAAGTAACAAAATAAATTAATTAAATTGATTAGAGTGTTGTAAGAAAGTATTTCTTATTTTTGTGTTTATTAGCTTACTAATTTTGTCTCAGTTTCTGATATCTAGGTTTTATTTTTGAGTTGGGAGCTTGTTTGGTACAATTCAAAATTCAATTAAAAGTAAAAATATAGACCTTATTGGTCTACTCGTCTAATAAAAGTCAATAATAACGATTAATTTTTCAATTTTAATCTGATTTTAATCTCCACAGAACACACCCTAGATATGTTTGGTACGGATTAAAATCAAATTTTAATCTAAGTTAAAGTCAAACAATCAATATAAAACACATCATGAGTCCCACAACTTTTCAACCATACATTTCAAAAACTTCTATCACAATTTACTAAAAATCTAATTTTAATCTCTACCAAACACTCTCTTGATTCATTTTTTTTTAAAGCTTGAATTTATTCTTGTATAGAGTGCTGTTAGAGATTAGTTCACTAGAAAAAATTAGCGTTGAAACGGGATTGACACTTTAGGTATGTTGAATGTTGTTTTAACTACAATTTATTACAAAAAATGAAATGTAGGATTCACGTTTAATAGTTGACTTTGACTTAGATTTGAATAAAAAAAAATTTAATTGAACCAAACAGGGCTTATGGCACGTATGAAACAAGATTATAAGGTATACGGCAGGAAAATGGAATCAATATCATTAATTGACAGATCTTGAAAAATTAAGAAAACGTGCAATTAATAGATAACAAATTCTCTATTAGATGAAAATATGCCATCAAAAGGTAACAACTCCATTCAATAGTTTTCACTTTTCATGTTTCGCCAAATCAATTTTGCACAAATCTTACTGACCATATAACAAAATTGGATGAAGATATACCATGAATTTACATCAAATAGTTGAGGTGTTCTATGTGCAATGAGTTTGCTTTTGGAATTTGGAATAGACAAAGAACGTTTTATTTTATTTTATTTGCACTGCTCTTGCCGATGACATTGAAATTCTTCAAATGGAATTAGGAAAAGATTATACGATCATTATTTATTTTTACAGTTTTGTGTCGATTCCAAAAACAAACTTATTGAACATAGAACACCTTATCGAATTAGGCTTAGCTACTTGGTTTGAATAATTCATGGCATATCTTCGCCCAATTTTGTTATTTGTTCAATAAGAATGTGCAAGATGGATTTGGCGAAAAATAAAAACTATTGGATGAATTTGTTACCTTTTGATGGCATATCTTCATCTAATAGAGAGGATTTGTCATTTATTACTTGCACGTTTTCTTAATTTTTCAAAATCTGTCAATTAATGATATTGATTTCTTTTTCCTATCGTATACCTTGTAATCTTATTTCGTCCATGCTGTAGCCACTGATTGGTCCAGTTAAAAAAATTGATTCAAATTCAAGTCAAAGTCAACTATTAATTTTAACAATACATATCATAGAACCTACAACTTTTCAATCACACATTCTATCTTTTATAAAAAATTATTAAAAATCTAATTTTAGACACACCAAACATGGCCTAGTTTTGCTCTTCTAGTGCGGCAACTTTGTAGAATCCCACCAGGTGTTTGATAAAATGTTGCAATACTATTGATAAGATTGATAATGTGACAATTATAAGCAGTGACGGACCTAGCACCCGGCCGAGGGAGCGGCCGCTCGTGCTGGGTTCCAACGGAGGAGTTTTGGGAAGGAGACCGTCGGCGCCTGGTTTGGTTTGCCTGTTCTGTTGTTCACCTTCTTTCTCTTTTTTTTTTTTTTTTTTTTTTTTTATGTTTTGTAATTTGATTGGGCCGTTGCTGCCAGCCCAAACGTTTTTAATATTATTGGGTTGGGCCATATGTTATTCGGCCCAGTACTTAAATTAAATTAAGGCCCAGCCCAATTGTTTTCTTTTTCCTTTTTTTTTTGTAATTGGGTTGGGCACTTGGGCTATTTATTTTTTAACCCAATACTTAATTATATACTCCAGCCCATGAGCCCAACCTATTTTCCCCAATAGAAATTCATTTCCTTCTTCATCCTAAGGCCACGCGATTTCCTTCCTCCGCTCCGGCTGTCTTCAGTCTTCCCCGGTCTGCCACTCCGCCTTCCGGTGCATCCAGTCACCACCGTCGTCCACGGACCGCCAAGTGAACGGCTGCATCTCCTTTATATTGCGACCGAACGGCGACGCCCCTATTGACCCGTGAGTTTCCTTCTTAATTTTGCCCATATTTTTTTTTGTTTGTTCGTTTTTTTTTTTGTTTTTTTGTTTGTAGTGTTACCATCTATTTATGAGTTATTTTCATGATAGTTTCCTCTTTCCAGTGTTGTTTAGGGTTTAGGGGAATTAGAAATTTGGAATTGGGGGAAATTAAAATTGGAGTTGGAATTGAATTTGGAATTGGAATTGAATTTAGGTTTATGGTTTGGAATTGGATTTAGATTTTAGGTTTTAGGGTTATGTTTACTGAACAAGCCACAAATGTTACTTTTGACATTGATTGCATTTTTTACTTTCTTTAACAAACAATCGAGTAAATCAAAGTTGGCTTGGCGCACAGGCTTTACTAGCCTTTTAAGATTCTTCCAATTTACTAATGAATTTTAGGGACAGACGTCTCCCTTCAAATTTTCATTGAGACTCTAAATCTTAATTATTTAGAAAGAACTAAAAATAGTTGTTTCCTTTAAATTGACTAACTTCTGTTACAACTTAATCGATATTAAATTAACTTTTTTGATTTGTCATTTTAGTAGTTAATTAATTTATAATTTCCAAATGGAATTAGTTTGATGTACTATATGCTAATGTTTTATGTACTTGTTCCCATTATGATCTCATAGAGTATCTCCAATGCATTTTATGAATGCTTAGTCAAGTGGTTAGTAAGTTGAAAGATTTTGGGATTATATGGCATTGATGTCTAATAAATAGGCATTTAAATTTAAAATATATATATATATATAATTTTTACGTTTTAGTACGTTTACATATATATTGAATAATTTTTAATATTAATAAACGACCTCGCTCTTATGATCGCTGATGGTCGACGTTGACTAGTCAATGTCCACCCAGGTTGAGCTTAGATCCTGAGTCCACCACTGTCTCTACGTGAGTGTATGTATGATATAGCCCCAAAACTTTTCATATTCTGCCAATGGAGTTTTTTGAATGAAATTAATAAATGTGCCTTAAACATTTCTCTAATTCATAAGATGTTTACCACAGATTAACATTGAGAATGATTTGCACATAACAGTATCAAAGAGCTTGGATAAATTCCTAAGACCTCATCAATGTGGTCAAGCTTCCATTTTTCTTTAATCTAGGACTCTATAACAAGTAAACTAATATTAATTATATCGAACAAATAAATAGATCACATGTGTTTACATAACCAGAAGATGTCTTAATTCACGGCCATGATGCACTATGCTAACATTCACTGCTCCCATTACGCACTATCAGAGAATGGGAAACAAGAAGATGATGAAGGACAGTGGCAACACTCCTCACTGCTCTGCTACTGTATTTGTTGCCAATTTACCCTTTTCTTTCACCAATACTCAGGTATAAATCTCTCTCTCTCCCTATATACACACACATTTGTGAGTGTATATTTTTTTATCACAGATTAAATGCTTATTCTTGTTGTCTTAAACTTGTTTATGTGAATAATTAAGCTTGAAGAAACATTCAGCGAGGTTGGACCGATCAGACGGTGCTTCATGGTCACCAAGAAAGGTATATTTTCGCAAATTATCATTTCGAACTGACATAAAATAAATTGTGGTATTATTCATTACAATTACTATTTATGTAAGTGTTTTTCTTTATGAGAACATTGCACTAACTCTCTATACGAAATCAAATACATTATCATTAAATATAACATAATTACTTTCTTCATAAGCTTTAGTAGCTAATTGTGGACTTTTTTTAATTACACGTGTATATCAGGGTCTAACGAACACCGAGGCTTTGGCTTTGTTCAATTGTAAGTGTACTATTTTCTTTGATTTCTTCACCCTTCTGTAAAATTTCGAGGAAATGTTAACACCTATGCTTGATTTTTAATGCAAATTCAGTGCCGCCGTTGAAGATTCTAACCGTGCAATTGAGCTGAAAAATGGCTCTACCATTGGAGGTAGAAATATTGGAGTGAAACATGCTATGCATCGTACTCCTCTCGAGCAACGTCGAGCAAAAGAAAATCAAGGTCGTAGTTGCATTTCCTTTTTCTGAATTTTCGACTTGAGTTCACAGTATCTGCTACTATATCTACCAGAAGTTAAAGATTTCAATACATTTTTGAATTTAATTTGATAGTACTGTTTTATGCCATACTCACTTGTATTTCATGCTGAAGATGTTGTCGAGACTGACAAAGACGTTTTAGTCACAAGGGTAGAAAAGCTTGAGAAGGCACCAAACCCTCATTTAAAAGGTATCAAACTTCGAGATAGCTAACATATGTTTTCTTAGGTTTTGACTCATGTTTACAATATGAGCTACTACATTCACCAGAAGGTAAAGATGTAAATTCGTTCTTGATGTTATCTTGTTATGCCTTTTCCACTTGGTAGTTCAATCTGAAGATGTTATTGAGACAAAGAACGATAAGGACGTTTCAGCCACAAAGGTAGAAAAGCTTGAGAAGGCACCAAACTCTTGTGTAGAAGGTATCTAACTACGAAAAGGTTTACACATTCCTTAAGACTTTGATGTTCTTTTTCAAATTTTTCATACTTAATATATGTTTTTTATTTTTTTTTAAATAGTTAAATCCATGAAGAAACGGAAAAGAAGTGTGATTTCGAGTAGTCTGCCTGATGAAGGGATTGGTTCAGAAAAACAAAGGTACCTGGTTATTGGCTTGATATTATTATATGGACAGGAATAAAAAGTTTGATATTTCTCCTGTGATGAATTTTTATGCTAAAGTACCACATTTAGGTTGCACCAAATATTATCAATCACATTCTTCATCCCTTGAATTGTAGTTTGGCTTGTAATGATATATATAGGTCGTATCAAAGTTGTCACGTCCATTCTTAGATGTCCCCTCGATATGTAAGATAATTTCGTTTTATTCACATTTTTGTCATTTCTTGATTATGCTATTCTTTTGCTAGCTCCTTTTTCTTTTGTATCTTTAATTTCAGATTGATTGATATGTCCACATCAATCTCGTTTATACTTGTTCGAATATATCCGTTGGCTTATTTAAGACTATGTTCTGTTCCCAATCTTATCAGCTCAGGAACTGGTATCAGTAGTGAAGTCATGATACAGCACCTGATTTGATATAGGGATAACCATGTGTTCCCTCTCGAAGTTAGATTAGTAACCCGAGTCAGTTTTAAACTGGCTGGCTTTCTTTTCAACTGATATTTTCTACAAAGAAGGATTCTCCAACCTTCAACTTAGTAACTTCTATATAAATATGTTTTCAAGTTCTAGTTCTGAAGTACTATTTTCTAAATTTGTAGTTGTATAGTTTAAATTTATAATATTATTTGCTTACAATTAATTTCTTGTTCAGCATATCTAACACGAAGTTCTCTTCATGCTAAATAGGGTTGCTAAGACAGTCGTATTTGGTGGTCTTCTTAATGCTAATGTAGCAGAGGAAGTACACCGTCAAGCAACGGACTGTGGCAAAATATGTTCTGTCACCTACCCTCTACCCAGAGAGGAGCTTCAGCATCATGGTAACTACATTTACATGTTGCAGCTCCTAAATTACGTTAACAAGTTTATTTTGGTCTCGTCGTGAGTAACCTTCCGCACCCACTGAATGAACGTAGAAAACGGATCCTTAAGTTAGTCTAGCTTCTGGAGTTAAGAGCTGAGTGAGCCCTTACAGAGCCATGGGCTTTGCGTCACTTTCATTTCTCTGCTTTTTTGAGGCCAGAGTTAAGGTATATATGTCGAACAGATTCACTATAAAAAATCATCAAACACGATTGAAAAACATAAAAAAATCGCAGCATATCCATTTATGTTGTGTGTGTGACAGATAAATGGCTTCAATGCTTCTTGCAGTGTAAATCCTAACATGTAACAATTCTATCACATTCTATTTTGTCCCACTTATCCATATCGACAGTATCCTTCTCTACAGGTCTTTATTAGGTATACTCTGACATGTATACGAAACTTACTTTCTAATGTCTGCTTCATGCTCCATACGTATATTTAAGTTCTATTTGTCTCACCATTGTCCATTTTACTAGTAAAAAGTTTGATATTATCCTCGTAACATTCTCCATTTTTGTAGGAGGATTTCTAATTTCTTGCTCAGATATCTCTTTGATAGATCTTCTATCAAGGATTCTACTTCAAGCATCACCCTCTCTTGACCAGTATACGTTAATGCAGTAGGGAGACGAACCGTAGAAGAAAATTTGTTGGCAATAGTTAACATAGTAACAAGTAGTTGTCAAGAGGCGATGCTTGAACTGAATTATCGATAAGGGTGAAAAATGGTTTTACAGAAATTAAATGTTGTAAAACTTATTGCGCCTTATTTCATCTCCACTTCTCCAAATACAGAAGTTTGAAAATTCTCAACTCCCTTACCTCTTAAAGTTAATAGAACCTTAGTTTTTAGTTGCCTTCAATTTGGGTTTTGAGCTTTTCCCCTGACATTACTTGTAACTTTATGTGTATGAAGCTTCCAAGTAAAGGTTGATCATTGAGAGGGAGCAGGAAGGGATAAAAATATGGTATTATTGATGTCTTGAAAGACATGCATAGTTTTATTATTTGAATCTACGCATAATATTATTGATGTCTTGAAAGGCAAGCGTAGTATTATTGATGCTTGTCCAAGAAAATAGACATGGAGCACTGTTGAGCTGCCCTATGGTTCTGAAATGGAACATAAAAGAAATTGAATGTAAAACCATCTTACTGTTCCTTTAACTTTTATAATGTATTTTGCATCCTTTTCCTGGTACAATTCTTGGATTCTGCACTGCCTCCCATAACTCTTGCTCACGCTCTAGTTGCCATAAGGTAGGAGGGAGAGTAGCCCAATAAAACAGTTATAGAAACATGGGACTACGTTCACATGCTTTTCTTTGCCGTATTGTTGTTTTTCTGGTTTTGGTTACAGGTTTGTATGTACTTCTCTCTCAAAATGCTTGTGAAGGATCTAGTTCCATTGGATCTTCTATAGTAGCGATGGACCAAACGGAATGGAGAAAATAAATTCATGTAGTCGACCCAAATATTACCGGGATAAGACTTAGTGGGCTTCTTGTTGTTTATTGATATATTTTTGTTTTAATTTTGAGTATTTATTGAAACTTTCTCACAGTTACGTAAGTTTTAATTAATTATCTTTAGTAGAAAGCTCAAGTATTGTTTCCTCATTGTGCTGTTGCTTAATTAGCTGACCAACTTATATGCTCCTCAGAGGGATTGAATATATTTTGTTTGGGATGGTGATATGCCCTCCAATAAATGATCGTGTGCAGGGCTAGCTCAAGATGGATGTAAAACGGATGCTTCTTCTGTACTTTTTACGAGTGTAAAATCAGCCCGTGCATGCGTTGCCGCGTTGCACCAAAAGGAGATACACGGGCAATCTATTTGGGCACGTCAGCTTGGTGGAGAGGTAGGGTTATTGTCTTTGGAACGATTTGTATGCCTACATGAAGCAATTGACTAACTAATTTTTGCTTATTGTGACTAGTTGTCAAACTTCATTAAAATCAGCTCATCAAAGATGAAATCACAGTGTAGTTCACTGCTTTCCAGTGATTTAAATGGTAGTCTCACAATTTGAGTCTGAAGTCTGAACTTCCAATGTTTCAAATGCTGCCTACGATTAGTCTGCCACACCTTTTATTTTGTAAAACAACTATGCATTGTTCGTTGAGTAACAATGGCTTCCCTGCACTTACTAAATATGCATCAAAACTCACGGACCTCAAAAAATGAGTGAAGGTCTTGGCTTCCAACAACTGATTCTCTGCTGCCTACCTCACTCATAGAACACAACAAAATTAGTTGTCTGAGTACACACTACCAAATTATTTACTCTCCTCAGTAAATCTCTAGAGTTCATATCTAACTTATGGTCGAAGTGTTCTAGGTTAAGCACCAAATACTGGTGTGGAAGCCATTGTGTCAAAAGACGCAATCTTGATTATATATGGATATATTAGCATGGTGCTTTCTGGGGTGCAAGTTGTACAATTATGTCATTGACTGTCAACTAATTTGTTTGAAGTTCTAACATAACATACTTGTTATTGTATCCCTGACACTACCGTGATTAACATCAATCTGCGTAGAATTTTTTCCTCCATTTATTTGTGATTGAGGGACTTAAGGTCCTTTTATGCTTGCATGTCTTCACTAGGGCTCTAAAACTCAGAAGTGGAAACTCATAGTGAGGAATCTCCCATTCAAGGTTACTTTCTTCTCTTGAAATTTAACAATTTACAGTGGGTCACACTCTTTATGTTTATTGTTTTCAACAATACATGATAAGAGAAGATTTCTTCTGTGCATTATTGATTGCAGGCTGAAGCTGCTGAGATAAAAGATATGTTTGCTTCTGTAGGATGTGTGTGGGAAGTTTTTATTCCTCGAAATTCCGAGACTGGGTAGATATATAATGACATGCAATTATTTGTAATTCACTCCCAATGTACTTATGGTTTCAGTTTTAAGTTTTCACTCTTGATTTACCTCTTGCAGGTTGTCTAAAGGATTTGCATTTGTTAAATTCACGTCGAAGGGGGAAGCTGAAAATGTATGCCCTCTTTTTAATGAATACTGTTCTATCTGTTCTTAAATGCCAAAGATAACCATGTCCTTCTGGTGATGCAAGCCCCCTGCCTTGATTAGTAGCTTGTCTGCTGCTTAATTAAGAAATTTTAAGAGATAAAAAATGGTAAAAAAGACTAAAATAGATCAATATTCAGGAGAAATGTGTTGCAGAGATCTCAATATAAGAGTATCTTTGGGCATGCTTCTTCTAGTCAGTCTGGGGCACACTTATGCTGAGATTGAGATCTCTTTTACTAGATCTTGATTTGGAATTTCTTGGGATATATTAGTACAAGGAAAGATGATATCAATATTGAAGATTTGGCAATGGAAAGAATTTGAAAATAGAAGATTTTAAGACCCACTTCCTGTGGCATACTCTTTGTTTCTTAAAGTTCTGAAGATATACATTTTTATAGCTTTAGGAATACCTTTGTAGCTCATGTTGACATCTAAGGTACTTGAATACCGCTACTTGGATTCTGAGAGCATTTATATGACTCCTGGCCTTAGCTTGGCGTGACCTTTAAGGAGCCTCCAATACATTTAATTAGCTTTCATCATCATTACTTTTTCTAGAACCAGCTTCCACTGGCGGACAATGATTATCACTCTGACACTCTCATTTACTCCATATACAGGCTATCAAGAAATTTAATGGGAAACAGTTCGGTAAAAGACCCATTGCTGTTGATTGGGCTGTTCCGAAAAAGGTTTATACATCTGGCAGAAATTCTGTTGCCGCCTTAGAAGACGGTAATATGTCCTTTAATTATCTAAATCCTTAACTTATGCTACACTTTCTGTTCTATTTTTGTTTCCCTTAATTGGCCAAATACTAAAAATCTGGGTGCTTCAACAGTGTTGTAATCTGTTATCAATACACCTTGTTTAAAGTTTGAAGTCTTATCAATCTTTGCTGGCGCTTTTCAATATCAATCAAGTTAGAGAAACAAAATCAAAGCTTTTCTTCTGATCCATCTTGTTTAAAGTTGATTGGTTGAAGTACACAGTATTTAATAATTGACTGAAGTCTGTTTATTTAATCATGTGCAAATTTATGAGCTTTGGAGCTGTATTTCTTAATTGAATTCATGAAAATTCCCCAACATTTGTTGGGTGACACATTCAAGGTGACTTGATATCTTTTGCTATGGGATTCAAGATGATTACATTATACTCTATTTAAATTGTGGTTTCTACAGGACAGCACGACACTGATGGAGAAGATGGCAGTAGTGATTCGGAGGATGATGATTTGGAAGTCACAAAAAACTCACAATCTCATAGTGTTGATGATGCAGCTGATGAGATGGATTCAGTTGAAGATGATGATAATGAAGTTGATTTTGATGTGGAAGCAGAAGTTGCAAGAAACGTACTCAAGAAGTTCATTTCATCATCTTCTAGAAATGCAGCCACTTCTGGCAATGATGACCCAGAGTCATCTGAGGGGAAAAGGGGTAATGAAATGGTTCAATTACAAGATAAATCAGTTGATGCATCCAGTTCCCATGCAATAGAACAAGTGAATGCTTTGGGAAGTGAACAAATTAGTCCGGCTGAAGCAGAGGAAGACTTGCACAGCACTGTTTTCATTACCAATCTTCCTTTTGACATTGACAATGAAGAAGTGAAACAACGTTTCTCTGCGTTTGGTGAAGTGCAGTCCTTTTTTCCTGTTCTTCATCAAGTGACCAAGTAAGGACAAGGATTTGACTAAATCTGCTTCAAGATCTTTTTATTTATCATTGTTCTTTTGTGAATATCCGGCTACACTTCTGCAGGCGACCCAGGGGGACTGGATTTCTTAAGTTTAAAACAACAGATGCTGCTAATGCTGCATTTTCAGCAGCCAATGCTGTATCTGGTTTAGGTATCTTTCTAAAAGGAAGACAGCTGAAAGTTCTTATGACTTTGGACAAGAAAACGGCTCAGGATAAGGCACAGGAGAAGGCCCAAAAAGAGGGTCATGACCACCGCAATCTTTACCTGGCAAAGGTTGGTTTACAAGTCCGCGCTTTTCTCTTCAATCCTTGAAAAAATGGATGCATGACATCTGCTTGTCAAGTGATTTAATATTGTTTCTGCTGATTTTGCTGTCACATATCTATAACTTATAATTGAATTCGTGTTTGGTCATTTCTTAACAGGAGGGTCTTATCATGGAAGGGACACCTGCTGCTGAAGGAGTTTCAGCAAGTGACATGTCAAAGCGCAACAAGTAAATGAAATTCTTTCTTTTAGTAGCAGCATAATTGAATGACAAAAGCTTGCCTTTGCCAGTTGTAAGAGGCCATCTTGGTGGCCCGAAATTCTTATTTTAGTGGAAATGTTTTTGGTAGGGGATTCGCTAATGAATTTGGCCATCTATCCCCATGAGCAAAATGTAATCTTACAGAATTCCAGTCCCCCCCCCCCCCCCCAACAGGCCCAGTGGGAGCACCTGCCCCCACTGGGTATTTTGGTTTTCTTAGAAAATTGAAATTCAGCCCTCTATATCCTAAGTTCCTAATCCCAGCCCAAACAACGCTTCAGCCTAAATTCCTAATCAATCCCAAATTCCCAATTATTTAACCCTAGTTTCTAATTGGTATTCTGGCAACGTTCCAGCAGAAGCCGCACTCAACAGTCCACACTCTTACACTATGGAAGCAGAACTTTATAATTTTACTTGCTCGCTTTTTGTTTTTCTGTCTTAGACTTCATCATTTTTGCGCGTTAAACTTGGATGAGTGGTTTAGGCTCCCTGTTACCAGAGGCTTTTTGCTCGTTATCTTTTGGTTCAAAGATGGTTTGCTAAGCTGAATTGAATTGCTTAAAGAACAGTGATTAGATAAATGTGAATAGAATCTTGGACTCCAATTTAATTTATATTTTATTTAACCTCTATAATGCAAAAATCATTCCATACTCACACTTCAGGATATAGAAATTATTTCATTCTTTATTGGGCACATTGGACTTCTCTAGATGTCTAGGCTAAATATTTGCTCTTCTACAAATCGAGACTAAAGACGAGGAACATAATCGTACTGCTGATGAGCATTCATAACTTTAAGAGAACATATTATTCTTGAATTCTAATTTTACAAATTGATGTTCTTGATGAGATTTCTTGAGTTCTATTTATTAGTGTTCTTGAATTTCTGAATTCTACTTTCACGAATCACAATTAGCGTTCCTGAATTCTGATTTATTAGTTTTTATTTCCAGATGCTTTCTTCAAGTGATTGATTGTTTATGCACATCGTGTTTGGTTTATAAGAAGAAATTGAGAGATTTTTTCTTAGTGACACGAGCAAATATAAAGTGTAGGTTATATGCTCCATTCATCCAAGTTAAAGCTAGCTTCCTTCCTTCGCTCTCTGTATTTATTCTTGTGTCCCTTCTTTTTCATGACACCACTATCGTCGAGCTAAATACAGCTCAACCAAGAATATAAGCATCAGGCATGAATGTCAGCGCTAAATCTGTCCAAGTTACTGCAGTGCCATTCTTGCTGTAAACTAGCAAGAAAAGGCAACCTTGAAAAAGAGCTCGTCTTATTGCTACTGCAGAAGTAATGATTTGGTTATTTTTGGGGAATGAATTAAGATCTGAGGTTATTAAATGCCGTTTGAAAAGCTGTAGGGAATAATTGTAAAATATATTATTACGTTTTTAATGTTATCATTATTAACTTGTTTAAATTTTTCTTTCCTTTTTTTTTCCCCCATTTTAAGTCTTGCCCCACAGAACCATAATCCTTGCTCTGCCCCTGGTGGGATTGTTGTGTATCCACTGAGGTTTGTTACAAAAATGGTGCTCGCAATTTTTGAAATGTGAGCATGACCAATGGTGCCACATTCTAGAGGCACAACCATTTTGATTGATGGTGCCACTTTGATTCTTTCACCTGAAATCATTGGAAGGTTCCCTACTTTTTGTTGGGGAATTGAGTCGAGTTTCTGGAATTGCAGATTGCAAACCATAAAAAACATTCTAGTTTGAGAAGAACTGAATCAATATGCAGAACCTTCTTGAAAACAAATATGGTATTAAGAGATTCTCATGATTATTGCGGTTGATGTTGCCTATGTCCGTACAGCTGTGCGTGCTTCAATATTACGATGCTCTCTCTTGAAGTTTTTGAATTCTTGCATGATTATTCTGTCAAACTATTCCACAGGTTGCACAATGAAAAGATGACTAAGCTTCAATCTCCAAACTTTCATGTATCAAAAACAAGATTGATCATATACAATGTGCCAAAGTGGATGAAAGAAAAAAGTCTCAAGAAACTTTGTATAGATGCAGTTACTTCTCGAGCTACAAAGCAAAAACCCACCATTCGGCAGGTCAGATATGCTTTTCTAATGGATGTATATATTTTTTCCTTTGACATTTCTGTATTTTCTAAAACATTATTATGCATGTGCAGTTGAAATTATTAAAGGATAAGAAAGGAAGGGAAGGCGAAAAAAGTCGTCCACGTGGAGTAGCCTTTGTAGAGTTCACGGAGCATCAACATGCACTTGTGGCCCTGAGAGTTCTTAACAATAATCCAGGTAAGGTTTCTTCCCTAATATGCTTCACGTTCTCTTATCAGAAATTGTAAGCATATGCTGCTCCAAAGTAAATCCTGGTGTAAGGTTTACTTTCATAATATTCCTTTAGTACAAAAGCCAAAGAATTTTGTGCTGTGTTTTATCGATGCAATTATTCAATTTAATAGAATGTGCTGGTTCGATGATTTGCAGATACTTTTGGTTCTGAGCTTCGCCCAATTGTGGAGTTTGCTTTAGATAATGTCCAGACACTGAAGCTTCGTAAAGAAAAACTTCAAGCTCAGAAGGCAGCTTCTCTTGATTATGTTGGAGATTTACAGCAAAATGACCCTGTAAACACCGGGGATTCCCTTGCAAACAAGAATCCCAGAAAGAGGAAACCAAGAGTGGACAAGACGTTAAAGAATTTCGGTAGTAAGAAGGGAGGGGAATCAGAGAACAAAGCTATTGAAGTAACTACAACTGAAGTAGGCGGGGCTACCAAGAAGCAGAAAGGTTCTCCGCGAAGTAGGATACATGGTACATTACCAGAGAAAACCTTAAAAGGCTCAAAGCAGCAGGTAGAGAACCAGCAGAATAGAAGGAATCCTGATGGTGGAGAATCATTACCAGTGGTAAGTACCCATAAGCAACAACTGGTGGATGACTCAAACTTAAAAAGAAAAAGAAGAGAGTTCCAGGATCTAATTAAACGACCCAAAGAAGGTAATAATCCAAGTAAAAGAGGTAAAAAGAATAATGATCCATTGGGAAGAGATGTAGTAGATAAACTAGACATGTTGATCGAACAATATAGATCCAAATTTACGCATAACAATACTAATCCAACTGATGACAAGAAGCAAGGCTCCAAGCAGCTCAAGAGGTGGTTCCAATGATTTTTTTTTTCTTGAGTTATACTCGGGACTACGGTATTTATTTCTTTGTACTTTAGAGCTGACAATGTACTTGTTTCCTTTTGGAATTTTTGTGTTAGTCCAATTGAATTGGATTTTTTTGACCTATTATGGTGTTTTATGTAAGATGAAAGCTTGACAGTTTCCAGTGATTCAGTTTTGGATTTTGTACGTTGAAAGTTGGAGTATAGAACGTCTTTATGATTTGAACAACTTACAACAAACAATTAACAAAGAAATTTTCAACACTATTACAATTACTGGCAAATTAATTATAATATAAACCACATAGAATTGTTGCAAGAAGATATATAGATAACAAACCTATTCGCACACAAAGCCTTCAGGAAATTTCTTACCACAATAATTGATAACCAAACTAATGGCAACTGGTATTTCTAAGTTTACAATGCCTAATACATTTGCCTTAATTGCGGTACATAAACACAATGCAGCTTCAAGATTGGCCAGACCCTCCAACAATGCACAACATTTGCTGCTAGGTTTTGCTCCAATCTCCTCGTGAACCAGCCCTAACCAGTCACCACAAACACCCAACTTTAGGGTATCTTTTGGGCACTTCTTCGGAGTAGCCGGAGGAGGGCATGGAACGTTGTTGGAGGAGACACAAGTGAAAAATATGATATTTAGTAAAATTAGAAGAGAAATAACATTTGAACCAAACATTTTCTTACTTGGTAAAGGAATTGTGCGCCCTATGACTATTTGCTTGTGTTTTATAGAGCAGAGAAACGTGAAATCGGTGGCCAATTTTTAATATGGATTGGATAGTGTTGAAGCTAGATTTTTATGAATTGGTGATTGGTATGGACCATGGACCACCCGTATCGGTTTGTACAAATAATGACATATTCTGTGTTTTTCTTTATTTTAGTTTTTACGCAATTTTTTGTCATCCCTAATTGTCTTTGACCTGATTTTGTTGAGTTCCTTTTGCAATAATAATTTCTATATTTGATTATAGAAATATTTATATTTATACACACTTGACTCGTCTTTTGTACGTGTAGTTTGAAATGACGATTGAATAATTATATTATAATATTTATGTCATGTTCAATACATAGTATGAGACAATATTATAAAGTAAATAAGAAATACGATTTTATCTATTTTTAATATTATCAAACCAAGGTGTATACAGTGAATGAAAAATATTTCAAAAAATTGTAATGAGTTGACTCTTGGAGGAGGGGTTAGACGATGGCCTTAACTCTCAAGAAAAATATAATAATATTCTTGCACAATACGACACCAAAGCCAACAGATAAATTACCAACCCATCATTCTTCATCAGTTATCCAAAGAATTGTCTAAAATACTATCTAAATTCTCATAAAACCCACAAAATCAATCAATTAATCAGACACAAAATGGGCATAATCGGAAGCAGTTTCGCAGTGATGATAGGCATGATTGGTGGAGTCTACATTGCACAGAAGTATGAGGTACCAAACATCAGAAATATGGTTGAAACTGCTGTTTGCAAGGCCAAGGTGGTGGAGGAGACCTATCGGAAACCCAACGCCACCCCCCGATGCAAATACTGGAAGGCCAAACCGGCAGAGGCTACCAACCGGCAACCCAACACCGCCACCGCAAGTGAACATTTGGAAGAGTGATTTTATATTTTCTACTTCAATTAGTGATTATGTCAGCTTTCAAATATGTATGTGCGCGCATGTGCTTTTTGCCTTTTTCATCTATTTACTTTTGTCATTTTTTTATTAGATTAACTGTTTTTTAAGTGTCCGTTGCGTATTGTGTAATGTATAAGTATACTGTTTGGGAAATAAATTCAAATATTTTGCCTCTGATATATTTGAAACTTTATTCTCTATGTTGGGAAAAGAAATATTAGAAAAAGATTTTCAGAATACATCAATTCAATGTGTCGAGCAGGGTTGGGCACTGTTTAGGTTATAATCCGACCACAAAACCGACCATTCGGATTGAGTAAAAATTCAACCCAAAATTCGAACCGATAAGAATCAAAATAGACCTCTTTAAATTCAATAAAAATTCAACCATTAAAATCGAGGTTTCAATTTGGGAAATCCCAACCCATAATCGAATCGACAAATCGCGAACCCAATTTAGTCGATTGGGTTCGACGAGGGTTCACGATTATTTTGTCAATGCATAGTGTCTAGTTTGTAAAACAAAATGACATAGTTCGCGAAGGATCAATATTTTAAATTGTAATATTTTAACAAGTTGTTGGTACTATAGTCATTTCCTCAATCCATTCATGTATACAAGGTCATAATTAAATAAATATAACACGAATTCGTAAACTAGGCCTCTATTTGGGAAGAATTTATAAATAATTTAAAATACAAATAGATAAAAATGAATTTTAAATGAGTGAATAGTATTTATATGTTAATTACAATGTGTGGTTGAAAATAAAACTCGATTATTTATAAATGATTTAGAAAATTTGCCAAACGAATTCTTAATCTTATTCTTCTCCAACCAAATCTACTGTAATCTTTGACGAGGACGGGAATGAGGTCTTCGAACTAAATTTGCTCCGTTGTCATTCCTAATCTTAAGCCAAGATTCATTTACACAACTTTTGTTGGTCTCGTTTAGTAAAAGTATTTTGTGAGCATGGGCGGACCTAGGGGGTGGCTTAGGGGGGCAAGTACCACCCCCACTTGCTTCCATTTTTTTTCACAATTAAATATTCTTTGTTTTTATTTCAATTTTCAAAGTCATTATGGGATGTAAAACGAAATTGAAATATTACATTCTTAATATCATTTCGAAGTGCTCACAGTTTAGTTTTCTACGTCGTTAATGGCGTACGAAACTATCAATCATAGCAGATGTTACGACTTGTCAAAATAGGCCGTTCAAAATTAGTATTTCGAAAATTTCGATAACATGTTAACTTTAAAAATAATTCGATGATCGTACGTTAATCGAATTTACAAATTACTTATGTCATTTCAAAACTTATTTCGAGAACTATATTATAGGCATACCGAATAGTTCAAACATATATAACAAATAGTTAAAGATGCGTCAAACGTTAGTCTTAAAAAAGACGTCTAGTTCACATTTTCTTTAAAAAAATTCAATTATTTTATTAACATTTGTTATTTTTGCGATACAAAATTTTCAATATAGTTTTCATCATTTTATTAGGAAGTTTATATGGAATATGACATCAAAAAATTTCGAAATTTTACATCCGAAAAAGTCATATCCCATGTGAATTTTTGGATGCAAAATTTCATGGGGTATGATTTTTTTGGACGTAAATTTTTAATTGTAAAATTTCTCCCAATTTTTTTGTAAGTTCGATTGTGCCCCCTAACTTTTAACCTCTGCGCCCGCCCTTGTTCGTAAAGGTTTTGAGGTCAATTTTTTGGTGCTCATTTGTATTCTTCATTGTGATACTAGTAAGATTTATCCTTGTTAAACTACACCAAGTTTATATTTTCAATTGTTTTTGACTTGTTAAAAGCTTATCCAACTCAAATAGGAAGAAATAAAATAAAATAAAATCCAATTCAAGTATTTTCTTGAAAGATTATGTAACATTAATTAATTTATTTCTTGTTGCCCAAACAATAAATGGGAGTTGACCCTTGGTCATGTTATGAGCCTTGTGCAAGAAAAGGCTTGAAAATAACATCATTATACACCATCCAAGTACTATATGTATTCAACATTAATCTTCAAATAAAAACCAGAAAAACTCAAAAAACAAATAAACATTCTTGTCTCTGTCTTTGGCCGGGTACCCAGAATCCATTCCAAAGAGTTATACAAGAAAATGGCAATAATCAGAAGGTGCTTTACATTCATGGTGGGAACATTTTTTGGTGTATACATAGCACAGAATTATAATGTACCCAGTGTCAAAAAAATGGTGAAAACTGGTTATGTGATGGCCAAGAAAATGGAGGCGACCTACCGGAAACCGATCAAGAATAAACCCGAAGATCACGACGAATAAGCATCAATGGTCCAGCAGCATGTTTTCACATACTGTGTGTATATATATGTAAATGATTGTACATAGATCTGCATGCATATTCTCAACTTTGGTGGTTTCATTAGATGTTGTGTAATGGCAGCAATTTTGATTATATAATACATTGCAGATATTTACTATTAGAATTGTGAAACAATTCAATTATCCTAAAGTAATACATAATGGACATATGACATATTGCACGAAAAATCTCAGTTTCTTAAAACGAAAAATGGAAAAATGTCCGATAAATAACGACTGCATCAGCAGCCCAACGCCGATTTCCCTTTGATATCATGAAAAATCTTGATAGTAACAAATTTAATTGCGACAGTGAGAAATAATTAATACACACACTGAAAATTGCATTAATCAAACTCTCAAACAGTCAATTAAAATGCATTTTTAGCTAAAAATAAGACTCAAACAAACGTCTAAATAAAATTTGGTCTCCTTTGGAGACGAAATGTGTAAAAAGTGTATATACCAAATCTTTAGATTAATAAAAATCCAAATCAGAAGAAGTTATATCCATCAAAAAATGTTTACATATTTTTTTTGAGGGCCCCCACCACTCCGCCCCTAGAGCATCGTGGATGAGGTAAATCACGGGATGTACCTGAGCAGACCAATGTATAAATAAAAGCTGTCATACTGGTGTTCACAAAAAATCAAATTCCAAACTTTGTTAGAGATAGGAGTCGAACCCTCACACTGCGACTGCCAGCTCAATTGAGACTACCTCACTCTTGTCCTTTGCACTACTGAGCTATGCCCTGTGGGCAAATAACTTCATAGTTTAATTACATGGAATCTTGTCTCGAGTTTTGATGGGAAAACTTTTGAGATACAAAATTTTTAAGAGTTTAATTATGTATTATTTTACAGTGGAACTTATATGTAATATCGACAACAATAATAATAAATCATATGTAAACGCTGATAATGCTTTTGTATATTTGGAAAGATTTTTTTAATATATTTTTTTGTGGTCGTGTACATGGTGAATGAAATCTACTCAAATACAACGAAGCTTTACTTTTGGAAACACATTTTGAGTATTTTGTAACTAAACAAAAGTGGGTCAATTCTATTTTAGTCACGGTTTTTTTTTTAGGGTTCCCACCGCCCCGCTCCTAGAGCATCATGGATGAGGCAAATAACGGGGATTTGCCTCAACGGACCAGTGTATAAGAACTATCATACTGGTGCTCACAAAAAATATAATTTCGAACCTTGTTAGAGACAGGAATCGAACTCTCACACTGCGACCATCAGCTCAACTGAGACTATCTCACTCTTGTCCTTTGCACTACTGAGCTAATGCTTGTGTATATTTGGATGGGATAATCAAAGATTTTTTAATATTTTTTTTTTGTGGTCGTGTACATGGTGAATGAAATCTATTCAAATACAACGAAGCTTTATTTTTGGAAACACGTTGAGTATTTTGTAACTAAACAAAAGTGGGTCAATTCTATTTTAGTGACAGTTTTGAAAGAAGACATGAAAACATATTATCTAGCCACGAGACATTTCCAAAATGCTCCGCATGTGGACAAGGCGCAAAAAAAGAAGACTCTTGACGACTTCTTACTTCGAATGTTAGAGAAGGCGTGCTCAATCTTGCACGACTCAAAATGGCCATGCCATGTATTTGAATTTAACTTTTCCAAGCAAAACCATACCACAAGACCGATAGGTTGGCCAAATTTATAGTAAAGTTGAAGAGGGACAATTAACATTAGTCAAAAGATGGCTGTCGTACCAGACATTTACTAGTATATAAACTGAAAATAGGTCAATTTTATGGAAGGAGAGGACTCTACAAAAATTGGGGGGTCAAATTTTGATCCTAAATTATCCTTAAAACAAAAAATAAAATACCAATTCTGTCACCAACCCCCCACTCCCTCTTCCATACTCTTTCATCACTAGTCCGTACGCAAATCAATAAAGTGGAGACCGGTGTGGGGTACCCTTCCTCCGGTTCATCATTGCCTCCTCTGAGATTTCCATAACCGGTCGAAATGCAGACCGGAACCCTGATATATTGCTCCTCTTCTTCCTCACGATCTCCGTCGTGGCCGTGCATGAAAGAGTCAAATGATCCACCATAGCAACAGCTCCACCGCTGCTGGAACCGGTTGGTTCAAGAACTGAGTCAGGAGTCATTTGACCATCGTCAAATCCCGGTTCTGGCCACGCAATAAGCTCATACTTGCGAATATACTTAGAGAGATTGTCTCCAGTTCTCAGTACGTGTTGAAGCTGCAGAATGAAAAGAGAGAGAATACAAAAACAACTAAAAATATGAAACGGGTCGCCATCAGAACTTGTTGGGCTGTGAAAATTCAAGAACTTTTCTAGTGTGTGTGTGAGAAAGAGAGGGAGAGAGAGAGACAGAAATGTATGGACCTTGCAACACAGAGAGCAGAAGAGGTATGAGTCTTGCAGGGCTCTGTCACAGGTGATACAGAGATTGCCAGAGACTCTGGACGGCCTTGTCTGTGGCCTTTGATTTAAAAATATAACTTTCGCGCTGTTCGTTGTGTAAGACTGCAGAAAAAGTTGAAGAAACGCATTACAAGAATAATAATGCTTCAATTCTTTCTATTTCATTATACTACTTACTTGGACATGAGCACAATCCATCAATTTCTCAGCATCCCCTAGCCTTATAACATCATGATAAACATATCTTCTTATCTGCAAAGCAACCCAAAATTTATCTGATTGCAGTATTGGAGAGTTAATGGAATTAGGGATTTTCAAGAAAACATAAATTTGTACTTGCAAATTGCAAAATGATCTTAAGAAGGAGGATTTTAAAAACTTTTGTGAATTTGAAAAGAAAAAAATGGGATTATTTGGAGAATTATGAAAAGGGAACCTGTAAGAGGCGGTGAGAGCGATGAAGAGAGAGACAGTGAGGGCAAAGGCCTTCACAGCAGTCCAAGCAAAAGACATTCTTTTCATTCTTCTTAACACCCTCGTGAATTAAGCAGGCGTTGAAGAACTTGTCTGTCAAGAGGGCCAAAAGCCACCGAGGAAGCTCGGATGAATTATCCAACTGCAACAAAAATAACCAAAAATCATCAATTTAGAGCTGAAAATTAAAAGACTGGGTTCTAAGAGAGAGAAAGATACCCACCATGTTTATATTTTGTTGATTTGAATTTCTGATAGGAACTCTATATATTTGTAGAGTACAAAAGCCTATAGCAGGATACGAGGGAGAGGGAGAGGGCGGCGCCTGCAAAACTTATACTATTACCAAGGAGGGGAGGAGAGTGGTGGATGAAAGGAGGGAATGGCCTCAGGGCTGCTACTACCTGCTCATGCCATCTGTATATATTATGGATGGTGCCTGCCTTGTCTTATTATATTGAAAATTCTGTACTGCTACAACTACTTCCCATTTTGCTAACCCAAAACAATTTGAATTTAGCCCTGTTAATCCTGGATTTTCACCAATTTGATTTCCTAAACCTGTACTCCAAATTCCAATGAACTTTTCTTCTCGGCTATTCCGATCATGTTATTTAATTTAGTAATACTATTCATCTACACCACTAACATCTAAATATTTATCGAATCCCTACATTTAAGAGGCCTACGAAATTAGACTGCTGATGATACTATCCTGATTATTTGAAATTCACTTCTGAAATAAAAAAAAAAAAAAAAAGAGGTCTCCCCAAAACCCTAAAACTCCAACCAGGTGGCCGTACACGTATGGCTGCTTTGCTGGCAAATCCAGTAACATCCCACCCAGCCCCTCATTCTCTCTCTAAGCCGCTAAATGACAAAGAGTAAAGATAGTGACCATTCTCACATATCGGAAAAAAATAATATTCCATAAAAAGAAATTAGTTTTAATTATATTTACAAATTTTAAGTGACAAATGTTAAGTATTAAAATCGAATCAGACCATATCGATTGATTCAATTGAGAAAATTGAAAATCGAATCGAAAATTATGAATTTATAATTACTTTAAACTGGTGACATGAATATTGTTGTTATAAATTTCTTGTAGTGTACATTTGTTCATTTAGGGATATGCCCAAATATAAGGGAAGTTTATCAGATAAGAATTAGTCTGTTATGTAGGGTTTCAAATTTTACAAAGAAAAATTTGTGGATAATTTCACCACTGTTCTATAATCTATTTCCCTAATAGCAAATTAGTCCTGACTTTTAATTATTTGTGTATAAAAAGTCCCTGTTAATAATTCATAATTGAAATTGTCTTAAAAATTAGACATTTGAACGAATTTCGACTGACTTAGGTTTTTTTTAATGATTCATGTGCAAATATATTGTCCGGTATCCAACGTACCAATCAAATTATAGAGATGTTTGACAAATGTTGTGTAATGAATTTTGCTTAATAAAGTAGGGTTTGAATGGAGAGCTGCAAAATCAGTGTATTAATTTGTTGGAAATTTGAATTTACACTAGAATGTACCCAAAGGCAGAGGCTAGAGGGGTAATTCATTTTTCCCTTTTCAACTTTCTGTACTACTCTTGCAGCCCAAATCTTTACCTTGAAACCATACATTTACCATTTTAGCCACTTCCCCCATTTGTTTCCTTCTCCCATCATCTCTTTTTTGTCTGTATTGTGTTTTCTAATTTTCTTTTTCTTGGAAAGTATGCATTTATTTGAATTTGTTGCTTCAATTCAGTTTTCTTTTCCTTTAGTCATAAGTTTTTTTTTTTTTTTTTCACTTATAAGTGAAATTCTCATTTTCTTATCCACTTGTAAGTAAATTTATGCAATTCAATTTAACTAATCATTTCTTAATTCATAAATGGGTGAACTCGCATACTAATTTATACAGTTGAATAAAGGAGAATAGACACCTCTGGTTAATTTAACTCGAATACCAGATATTGATTATTAGATTATTTTAATTCTTATACGTAGATAATCATTTGACTATGAGGTCATCCATCTTATGGTCAATCATTTTATGATTGACCTTTTTTCTTCGCTTATTTTGATAATCGAACTTCTACTTATTAATTCATATGTGGAGAAGTGTGGATAATGCGTCATTGAAGCATAATCAAAGCTATTCAAGGGAAATGAGCTATAGTTGTAAAATTCACATATTCCTCCCCCATTTCTATTTGTGATGTTTCATTTTGTAATTGCCAGGTTTTGTTACGCATAATCTCTTTTATTTATTTCGTCCTTTTGGTAAATTGAGTTTCATTAATATTCTAGAATACGACGAAAGTTTGAATTTTTTAGAAAATGAAGGATTCGAGTTTTGATAAAAAAGAGTTTCATTTATATATATTTTAAAATGTGACGAAAATGTAACACTTGACAACAAAATATCGTAAGAACATGCGGCGTGGTCGAAAATAAGAGGCACCATGGAGTTTAATGGTGCAGCACTACGGTGCCTATGACAGTCGACAATGCATAATAGCTGGTACAGATAGAATGCATTTGGAGAAAATAATAAAATTATTTATTTTATTCAAAAACTATGTTATTTTCTAAAAATAATTGAAGAAAAGAAAAAAAACAATTATGATCGAATTAAAGAAAATAATTAAAAAAATCAACCATATTTTTACGATTTTCCGATTTCTAGTTTTGAAATAGAAAATAAAGAAAATATTATTACAGTATTTTGTCAACTTTATCCTTGTAAATTACAGTATTTTGTCAACTTTATCCTTGTAAAACACGAGCAAATTTATGATAAAAGAAAGTTAGGTATTTGAAGTCATAGTCGATGTTAATTAGCAAAAAACAAATTTCATTTGTTGTCATTTCGTAATTAATTTATTATCAAAGGACTCAAATTTTGGTGACAGGCAAATTTAAGTCCCGGGTGGCTCCATATCTACATCATTTAATGCGAATAGAATGGCACAATCAACCAATTAACGAAACATTTCCCCATTCTATTTTCAAATTAAATTATTTGCATTAGCAAGTTGCTACCAAGCAATTTATTCCACTAAACTCAAGGATCACAAAAAAATTCGTTCAACCCGTCAAACATGACAAGGATTACACACCTAAACGAGTAGACGGAGTAGGGTCATTGTCATGAATCGGGTATGAAAAACATAGTTTTAGTACTGATACATGCCCCGTTTAAAGTTAATTTCTAATTTATATTTTTTATTAAATAAAAAAAATTATCATCATTTTTAAAGAGAACATAAATTATTTTTAGCAATTTTTTTTTTTTAAAAAGGTAATAACATTTATTAACTAAAGACAAGGAAATAAAATAAATAAAAAATAAACGAGACAATAAATGGGGTAGGGCCCCGCCCCGATCCTACCCGTCATGTCCCGCTTTAATTGTGTATGAAGACGGGGCAATGTGATAAAAATATTTGACGAGATGGGGATGAGAATGACATACTCGCCCTATACTCATTCAGTCGCCATCCCTAACTATACAGGGTAGAAGGGAAACAAAAAGTATGACCTAACCTTGTAAAATTATTTATTGAAGATATGTTATTTAGTCAATTTTTTTATAATTCCTATGTATAAGAATTTAATTGATTGGTTTTATTTTCCTAACCGACCTTTATAACTTTTTTCCAACTTTCCCAGGTCGAATTTTCTCTTAGATGGGTAATTATATATTCAAACCATCTTCATTGTTTCCATCTCCACACTTTAATTGCAATAGAGTTCCTTAAATTTTATTCGTTGTCGTCTTTGTGTCCTTTATTTTTTACTTCATCGTATTCTTGTCACTAACTTTTTATTAATTAGTACATTTTATTCTCGACAAGTCCTAAAAATCCATTAGAAGGACATAGTAAACTTATTTTCCCTCGTATTTTTAAACAAGAAGCATACAAAAGTTTGACATAAATTTTGCTCTTCATTTCAAGGCATATCAATAGATTATTTGAACAAAATTTTTTACTATCAAATATCTTGTTTACTTTATTATTTTAGTTGCGAACAGTCAATTTCTTTTTTATTATTTTAGTTCAAATATTATTTAATTAATGAGTAGTGCTATGGGTACATCGCCCTTTACATAAGGGTGTCCATAATGGAGACCCGACGCCCCCTATTGGTAGCGCCTGGGGGCCCAGGCTCCCCACCAATAGGGTGGCGCCGAGTCTCCATTATGAACACTCTTATATAAAGTGTGATGTACAACTAGAATAATCCTTAATTAATACAAGCATGAATGTTATAATAGGTTATGATTCATTGAATTATTACGCAATCACTAAATATAATATAAATTTAGGATGTCATTTGATTTGACCTCAAGAGAAAGTTACATATAAAAACGTATTTTGAAATAATAGACTGATAGAGAATGTGTTATTAAAAAATAATGAAGAATTTTAAGTTTACGTGTAATATTATTTTACTAAAGAATGTGTGATTGGGAAAATGAAAAAAAATGTATTTTAAAAATAATGAGAATCAAACAGAGTATAATGCAAAAGCTAAAAAAGCTGCACTTCATTCGTCATAGTCACGATGCTCCTTGTCATCATACATTTAGTGTAGTATATCTCAAGCTTTTCACATTCCGACTTGCTACTTGAAGGAGATTTCGTAAATTCGTTATTGTACCCCAAAAAACGAAAAGTTCATAACTTCGTTCCAATCTCCTCTTAAACCAAAGCATCCTCGACGTATTCTCTCATGCTCTTAAATTATTACCAACTTGACTCAATATGATATTAGAGTTTAAAAGTTCAAACGATCCCGCTACTTGTACAGAAATCTTTGACACCTTCGTTGACAAAATGCCACATGGCGGCCCCCTATTGGGGGGCGTCTGTTGCGGGCCCCCCGCCGCAGGCGCCCCCGATAGGGGGCCGCCATGTGACATTCTGTCAACGAAGGTGTCAATGATTTCTGTATAAGTAGATTAATTCAAGTTCAAATTGGGGATTCGTTCAATCTAAGGATCAAAGAAGTTGTATTTCGACAATTGATATTCTTAAATCAGTAGCATGTTGTGGGTAAAGAATCTACCGTCTTAAATATAAAAATAAAAAGAAAAATCGAAATGATGTTTCAATTCTGAATTGAGATTTCTACCTTTCTTCTCAAGCGGTCAAGCATGCTTCTCATTTATGGGTATTGTTTTGGGAAGACAAATTTAGAGTATTTGACAGAAAAGTCGGAAAACACAGAGAAAGCACAGTGGCTGTAAACCGTAAAAGGAAACAGATACAGATTTATGGAAGCGGTCTTGCACAATATTGTCTGATAGAGACAAAGTGGAGATTGTGAAAACGACATGAGAATGAGAGAGAGAGAGAAGGCGGACTGACCTGATCATCAATGCACATTCCACAATATATGCACCGCTGACCTGAAGCATGTTTGGCTGAATATAAGCTCACTTTTAATTAATATACTTTTTATGTGCTAGTAAACATATTCAGTTTGACAGAAGGGAAAAATATGTGCTTTCCACTTGAAGAAAGGGGTTTTAGGGTTCAAATACTGATGGTTGTCCAAAGGGCAAAACAGACATGGCTGCTGGCGGGGAGCCATTCGGGGCAACAAGGGTGATTTACTTGAGTTTTACGGCACGGTATTCTAGTGTAGTAGCTGAACTTAGAGCACTTAGCATTGGTTTGAGGATTCTTGCCCAATTTAATATTTACCAAATTGTGGATTCAAAAGTTACCCTTCATCTTATATCTACGGATATCAGAGGAAATAAATCATTGGCGAAGGCAGGTCGAATTTTCTTTTACTTACATTTGGAGGGATGGAATTGGTTAGCAATAAGGAGATAATGTTTAAGACAACACTTCCTCGAGATTTTGCTGGAGAAATCAAAGGACCTCTATGATGCGACGAATGGGACTTGCTCATTTGTGAATGTTAATATGTATTTTTCCATGTAACATCAGTGGAGGTAGAATAGTATTATCTGTGGTCACACTTAATAAATTCAATTAAATGAATCAAAAGACATCACATTTAAGTGAATCTATCATTTAATGTCATGCAATTATTATCTAAATTGGTGTTCAATAGCATTACTCTTGGAGATAAGGCCATCCTCATCGTACTAAATTTGAAAATCAATAAATTTGGGTAGGGACAACACCAAATCCCAATTCAATAATAAGGTAGAGGTGGCAATTGAGCCGAGCGGGCGAGCCGAGTAGAGGTGGCAATTGAGCCGAGCCGCTCGGTCTCGTAAAAAAACGAGCCTGAGCACGAGCCGAGCTCGCCCAAACGGGTGACGAGCCGAGCCGGCTCGGCTAGTCACTATAGACGAGCCGGCTCGTGGATAATATAAAAAAATAAATAAATTACGAGTCACGAGCCGAGCGGCTCGTTAACGAGCCACGAGCCGCTCGACTCATGGCTCGTGTCCACTAATTATAAATAAAAATAAAAAATAAAAAGGAAAATTCAGTGACCGTTCTGGTCACTGAACGGTCACTGAATTTTCCTGACCAGAACGTTCACTGAATTTATTCAGTGACCGTTTTGGTCCTCGAATTTTTTTTTCTATAAATACCCATCTAAATTAAACTTTGTTTTCCACCAATATCAATCTCTATTCTCTCATTCTCTACTCTATACAATTTACATTCTCAAATCTCCATTTATTTATCAACAATATCATTCATTCATTCTATAATCATCTTCTACATTTCTATATTCAATTTTTATTATTCTTAACAAATGGATTCACGATCATTTATTGAACACTTGTTCGGTATGGAGAACGAAACACAAACACCTGCCCAAAATCAATTTGGGAATGAATTCTCTGGTCTCAATGAATTACCAATTCCAGAAAATATTAAAGATTACGACGTTCATGAAGGTAGTCGTCCAATTGATTTGGATGACGTTGATGTTGATCCTAGTGTTCCAATTGATTTGGAACAAGATGAAGAGCATACGTCAAATATTCTCGATGCAAGAGGGAAAAGAAAGGGGAAGAACAAGACAAAATGTTGGGACCATTTTAAATTGGTTCAAATCGGTCGTTTGGTCGATGGAATCCCCGAAACTAAAGCAGTATGTAAATACTGCCAACAACGACTGGCATGACAAAGAGGCATTGGAACTACCCACCTCAATCGTCACTACAAAGCATGTGTGACCAAACATGGATTTCTTCCAGCTGGTCAAACTCAACTACAGTTTGGTTCTCCAGGCGCCAGTGGTACTACGCCACTTTCTACATGGATGTATTCAGAGGAGGAAGCTCGAACGGGAATGGTGAAGTTTGTTGCCGCGTCTGAGTTGCCACTAGCAATAGCGGACAACCAACATTTCGTGAACTACGTCAAAACACATCTTTAGCCGAGGTACGTTGGGGTAAGTCGAAATACTCTCCGTGTTGATACAATTAAATATTTTCTTCATGCAAAACAACTATTGATAAATGATTTAGAGAAATATGGGGGTGTGATATCTTTAACTTCTGATATGTGGGAAGGGATTAATAAGAGAGGTTACATTGCTGCAACTGCACACTATATAGACCCACTTTGGGTTATGCATAAAAAAATTATTGCTTTTAAAATTGTTGAGTACCCGCACAACGCCCAAACTATATTTAATGCTATCATAAATATAGTTAAAGAGTATAAATGCGAGAGGAAAATTCGTTCTTTTACTTTCGACAATGCTACCGTAAATAAAGTTGTTATCGATAAATTGCAGAGTACTTCAACCCGATTTTGGTGGTTATTTATTTCATATTCGATGTGTATGTCATATTTTTAATTTAGTAGTACAAGACGGTTTAAAACATGTTAAGGATGAAATTGACCGAATTAGGAGTGCACTTATATATATCACGATTACACCTAGTCGAAAACAAGCATTTGAAGAATTTTGTTCAGAAAATGGAATGACAAATACAAAAACATTTATTACTGACGTAGGCCATAGGTGAAATTCCACTTACTTATTATTAAAATCATGTGAAGGTTTCGAACATTTAATTACTGAATTTTATAATAATATGCATGTTAGAGATGAAGACGAACTATTTTGAATGAAACCGATTGGAATATAGTTCTTAAAATAAAACATTTTTTGTCCACATTTTATGATTCTACAAATATATTGTATGTCGTTTATTATCCTACAAGTTGTATGATTCTTGAACGTTTTTATGCAATTGCTAAGACTTTTAAAAGATTTCAAAATGACCCCGATTTTCATGCAGTTATATATTTCATGGAATTAAAATTCAGAAAATATTGGGAAGAATTACATATATTATTTCCTTTAGCATGCGTCATGGACCCCCGATATAATTTATCGAGTACTAAATTTGTAATTGATAAAATTTCAAATTCTTTAACTTTTAGTATACCTATTACTTATAGGAATTTGGAAGAAACATTACGTGAAATGTATGAATTATATGCTTCACGAATGTGTACACATATTACTCGTGTACCTACATCTACTCCTCCCACTAATCCAACGGATGACGACGATGTAATTTTAGATTTATTCGAAAGCATGAACTCATATAGATTTAATTCATTTGCATATGCATGTGGTTCATCTGGTGGTAGTAGTAGTAGTTTGTCATCCACTGCATGTACTCAAACTTCGAGTAATAGTCCAAATGCGTTGCCATCTGAATTAATCGATTACTTTTGTCATACTTTGCCTACTAACAAAGAAGTTAAGAAAAATTCAGAAGAGGTAATTAAATTTTGGCGAGATAATGAACGTCGATGGCCAGGAGTTTCTGCAATGGCAAAAGATCTACTAACACCTCATGTTAGCGCTGTAGCTTCGGAGTCTGCTTTTAGTGCAGGGAAGAGGGTTCTCTCTGAGGTCAGGAGTCGACTCAAAGAAGATATTTTGGAAGCGTTAATGTGCGTGAAAGATTGGGAAGACACTAGTTATCGAATTCAAGATAAATATGCCGAAATTGCCTGTAACCAAGTAAGTGATATTTAATTTCACTATAATCATCACAAAATTTAATTTTCATACATTTATAATATTTTTTAAAAAATTGTACACGTAACAAGTTGTTCGTGTATAATTTTTAACTCCGCCTACTAAAAATTAAAGTAGCCGGTCCCAAGCCCGGATAAAGGAGGAGGGTCTATCTTTATTTTTTTATTTATAAAAAATAAAAATGTTTTGAAAAATGTATATTTAAAAAATGGTTTATAAAATGTGTTTATACTTTACATATATATTATTTTTAAGTTTAAGTATAAAATGGTAAACAAAAAACATATTACATTATTACTCAAGTAATTTAGTAACTCAACAAAACAATTTTTGTTCTTATTTTTTTAAAAATTATAATTTTTTTTGAACATGTATATTTAGAAATTAATCACAAAATGTGTGTGTATATATATATATATATCTTTTACAATTAAATTAGTGTGTTATGTGTATTTAAAAAAAAAAGAGCCGAGCCGAGCGCTCGGCTCGTTTGGGTGAGCTCGGGCACGAGCCGAGCTCGCCCAAAATCCCACGAGCCGAGCCGAAGCTCGGCTCGTGCGTAACGAGCCACGAGCTCAGCTCGTGCTCTCGTCTTGGCATGGGCCGAGCTGGCTCGGCTCGGCCCATTGCCACCACTAAATAAGGTAACATTACTTCCTATATAAGAAACGTTTTTGCTTTTAACTATAACCGTTAAGGGATAAAATTTCATATCGAATAAAGATAAAAACATAGACTAATCTATAAAGATTTTGTATACTCTTCTTAATAAGGTTGACCTTTTAAGATGAAATTCCAAGTCTTAATAATAATTAACAAAAAATTGTTTATTTGAGGATTTATGTCTTTACTATTAAGTAATTTTTTAAACTTCACCAAAATGCAAACTATACATAGTTTTAAGTCCTCCACCAAAACAAAAAATTAAAAAATTAAAGCATCTCTAAGAGACTTTTTTTATTTATTTATTTATAAAGAACAATGTAAGAGTATATTTAAATTTTGAGAGTAAAACATTTTATACACTCCAATAATTTTCTTCTATTTTCAGGGATGGTAATGGGGAAAGGGCAACCATTAACATCCTCGACCAGTCGGCGAATTTCCAAAAAGCGAGTGGAGATTAAAATAAGGGAAAAATTCATAAATCATACTTTAAGTTTACCATATTTCAAAAATAACAATATATATATATATATATATATATATATATATATATATATATATATATATATATATATATATATAACCCACCCACCTACTCCCTGCTGTTCCGACGATCATTCGGCGAACGTTCCGACAACAATTTCGGCTAACGTTCCGGCTACTGCTCCGATTCTAGTGAATATTCCGATGATCGTTCCACCGCCAATTTATTCCGATGATTGCTCCGATTACGACAATTGTTCCAACTCCGACGAATATTCTGGTAACAACTCAGGTCACAAGTCATAAGACATGCTTTTTTTGTTTATAATGATTGATAACATAATAATGCTCATGTCTCACATTTTTGTTAATAGTCATGAGTTATTTTCAAATGGTCACAGCACAAGTCACAGAATATATTGCACATATCTCACGATTTTGTTCATAGTCCCATTTTATTTTCAAATGGCCACAGCGCAGGTCACAGAATATTTTTACACATGGATCAGGTTCTTGTTGATAGTCACATGTTTATTTCAAATGGTCAAAGCACAGGTCACAGAATATATTTTATGGTCACAGTTCAAAAAACTTATAGGTCGCAATTTTTTTATCGATCACAGATCAAAAATTTTTTAGGTCACAAATTATTTTATTGATTACGGATCAAAAAATTATATGTCACATGTCACGTGTTTTCAAATTTGTTGGTCACATGTTCTTTTTTAGTTACAAATTATCAATTTTAAAGTCACAGTTCAATAACTAGGTCACAAACGCCAAAAAGAACTACCACTGCCGTTGACCTCGCCACAACACCGCCCAGTCAAATCCACCATCGCCGCCGCCACCTCACCATCACCGCCAGCAGCTCCATCGTCACATACATAACCGCTGCATCCTGCTCCAACAACCACCCACGTCACCACTATCACCATCACGGCCACCAGCATCACAACCTCCACCACCCACGCAAACATCACCACCGCACACAACACACCGTACCTACAGCACCACCATGCCACACCACTGCCATCGCCACAATCGCCCACACCAACTCACCGTGACTTCCAGCAACCATCGCCACTACAAAATCGTCCCCTGCCACTGCCAAATTCAATAAAACTCACCCAAACCGTCGATCCACCACCACCACCACCACACAAAACACCATCCAAACCGACAGATCCACCATGCAGCCTAGCAAACCATCAACGATCAAAACAAAAAAAAACCCATAGCTAATTGAATTGTCCCTACCAATCTGCACGACGGAGCTGGTGGCCCGTTTTGATGCCAGACACCAAACCACTAGCCACGGATCACTCGCTTCCCTTCCAGCTCTTCACAGTTGGGCCTTTCGCCGTTGAGCCCCACAAGAACGTGTCGTGCCACCACTGATCTGTGTAGAGTCCATCAGATCCACCGCCTCCACGTTCGCCTCGAAATCCACTGTCGATCTATGTAGAGCTGCACACAACGACTTCTCGTGCCTGAGAGTGTCTTCGTCGACGGCGATCTTCGACGGGCAACGGCAGTTCACGTGCGACAGAACTTCCGGTGGTTTTCTGTGAGAGTGAATGGAGAGAATATAGAGAGAAGGGGAGAGTGTGAATTAATTACGGTTTGAAGTATATATATTTAGTAAAAATATTTATTTTATAAATGAATTGTTATAATATTATTATTAATATTTAATTAAATATAAAAACTCTGTATCTATATATAAAATATCTGATTTTAGAATATAGATCTCCAAAAGTAGGGAAGATGGTAATTTCCTCTTAAAATAATCTCAATTTACCACCAAAAGGGCTAAAGGCGCTAAAGCTTTATAATATATTGTAATCAAATAATGATATTTAGCAAAACCAAAAGGGCTAAAGCTTTATAATAGATTATAGGGAACAATACATAAATCCTATATATTGAAATTACATTTCAAAATTAACAAACTTGTTAAATTATTTCAAAATTCAGGTGTTAATTCCAATTAAATATATAATTAATTATCCATACCCCACCCACCCCACACACGCACGCACCCCACCCACAATTTTTTTGTTTTTTTGTTTTTTCAAAAATTCAAATCTGAAATTCTGACCCACCCCACCCTACCCACATATTTTTTTTAAAAAAAATTCAAATATGAAATTCACACGCACCCGGACCCACGCCACCCCCACCCCCACCCACACCCACACAAATTTTTTTTTTCAAAAATTCAAATATGAAATTCACACCCACCCGGACCCACCTCACCTTACATTCTAAAAAATTTCCAAATATAAAAAATGGGAAACCACACCCCCAACCCAAAATTTGTCGCAACCAGTTACAACAAGTCACAATTAACACAGAATTGGTCACAATCAGTCACAACAGGTCACAATTAACACAGAATTGGTCACAACCAGTCACAATCGATCACAATTAAGTATGGAGACACGCCTGTGTCTCCGTGCGGCACGGAGACATAGACAGTGTCTTCGTTAACAACCAGTCACAAACAGTCACAATTAACACAAAATTGGTCACAATCGATCACAACCGTTCACAATTTAACACATAATTTGTCACAATTAACACAAAATTTGAGATCAATTGGCTTATTAATTGCGTTATAATAATAATAATCAAGTTTATAGTTTCTAATATTGATTGTTAGAAATTTATTTCAATCTATATCTTAAACTTATATTTTGAATAAACAAATAAAAAACTTTCTCAATTAAGAATGTGTCATCTGTGACTAATTGTGATCAAGTGTGTATGCAATGTGACTAATTGTGACCAAATTTGTGTTCAGTGTGACTGGTTATGACCAGTTTTGTGTTAATTGTGACCGAATGTGATTCAAGTCACATTCGGTCACAATTAACACAAAACTGGTCACAACCAGTCACAGTACACACATATTTGGTCACAAATGGTCACCACGAACAAATCTGCACACACTAAAGACCAACGCCACAACCCACGACCACTGACCACCACCTCCACTCCAATTCACCACCACCACCACCTTCAACTCAAGTTTACCTTCACATATCAGGAAATCAGCGGCACCATTTGCAAAACACCAACCATCCCAAAACTCAAGCTAAATAACAAATTTTTGAATACAATTGAGTCATCCATAGTTATAATCATCACTCTCAAAATCCCAAGCTTGCTCAACATGCTGCCAATAGCACTCCTTGAATATTTATTTAGTTGAGTTGTATTTGTTCAAGAAATAATATTTCCCTTTTTGAATACGCAAACAACTACTTAGATCCAATTAGCATTTCGTTTGATCCTTCTTGACAATCCAACCACATTTATATCTGAAAAAAGTGCATGGCATTTGCCATAAGACATCTAACAACGCTAAACAGGACAAAACTGAGCATAATCAGCATATATGTTGTAGAAGAAAGGAACGTAAAGATGAACCATTCTTTCAAACCAAAAATGCCACTGGTTGGATAAGAAAAACTGCAAATACACAAATTTCTTATTTTTCGTATCTATAGGTGCAGAAAGGTACAATGGCATTAGTCCATCAATCACAACCATGATCTTGTTATCATAAGCATTCATATGCAGAATCCACCATCTCCATGTCTCCTGATGTCCAAGATGTAAACACACAAGTTATTCTCCAAAAGAATTAAACAATTAAAGGTCTGACTGGAGATCACACCTACCATGGGGATTCATAAAATTGTTGGCATCGGTTGGTAGTATGGGAAGCCTACAGTAACTATCCAGTAATTCTGAAGGAGGCACAAAGTCATCATCCTGCGATTTGCTAATAATCGTGTCCTCATCAAAAAACTTAACCCAATCTGGAAGCGCGGCCGACTCAAAAATAAAGTATGAGCAATCACCACTAATTGTCTCAGCCATTGTGCAAAATCCATTGAACAAAAAAATCATTGACTCCAATATTGTTAAAATAATCTTGTCTAAAAGTACTCAAACGCAATGGAGTTCTCAGTTGCCAAATAGAATAGAAATGCTTTGACTTTCGGAGCATTCTTAATTATCCTTAAAACAATTAAAACAAAGACACACTAATCAAAACAAAGAAAGAGATAAACAGGTGAATTAAATGTTTGGACTTGGGCTCAATCGACAAAGGTTCATGTAATTTTGGTCCAATGTTGTTTAATAATTTGGGGTCAAGAATCATCGGTAGAGGCGAAGCACCCAGGGACGACTGGTTTAGACTTTAGGGCTCGAATCGAACCGAAACAAGTGCTGACTGATGTCCTACGGAACTTCACGGGCGAAGGTGGTGAAGCAGCTATGGATTCATAGGGATGGAGATGGTTGTGTCGAGACGAAGCAGCTACAAGATGCGCAGAGAGAGAGGGAGGGAGGGAGAGAGAGAGAAATAGGGCTTATGAGTTCTGGGTTTGGTAATTCAATTAATTGGGCGTGGGGGTGGGGGTGGGGGTGGGGATGATGAAATTGGTAGATTTAAAATTTTATGAATTACAATTAATAATCATAATTACCACCTGATTTTTGAAATGTAAACTTTATCACCGGATTTTTGAATTGTAATCTTAAAAAGAAGGGTTTTAGGTAATTTTCTCTAGATTATAGTCTATAGGTGGTCTTTGCATGCTTGGGCTGATCCAAGTCCAAGCCCAATCATTTCTCAGGCAACGAACTAAAGTAAATCTTTTTTTTTTTTTTTATTTATATGTCAAATTTCATTAGAAAGATTCCATGTTGAACAAATTTTGTTTGGAAAAGGTTTCTTGAGCGCTTGTTTATATACAACAGGTTTCCTTTATTTTATTTTATTCGAATAGTATGTAGATTATAAAGTATAATATTCCACAAAATGCCTACAAGTATGCTATCAAGCTCATTTAAACGTGTTATAAGTCGAGTTTGAATAATAAAAAAATCGATATGAGAATATATGCACCCCCAGCTACCATTCTTAGATTAATAGTAAGACTGGAGTATAATTTGCACAAATACTCTACCTTATAAAAACAACTTGAAAAATACTGAGTTGTCAAAAAAATCGATAATATTGTGTTACTTTGCATTAAACTCTTGTTTGGGAGAGCTTTTATAATCCAAGAAATTTGTTTTGTTGATCGTTACTTTCTAGCAAGAGCGTCCCACATAGATATAGAAAATTCAAGAAATACGGCTGCCTCACTGAAAACAATTAAAATTGGCTGAAAATGAAACTCCGCACAGAATATAAATCTTAGTCACAACAAAAAAAAAAAAAATGAGCTTATGAATCCTTCTTTTAAAAAGGGGAAATATATAAGAATAGCCTAAATAAGGAGGCCATTTATACACTTTGGCATTTGACCATTCAAAGGTAGTAAATTACCAGAAATACCCCTAAATATAAGATTTACAACCAAAGTAATCATAATATAAAGAAAGTAACAATTTAGTCCTAGAAGATTTATTTTAATAATAATTTCTTTTCAAAAAACTAACTAAACTATGACTAATAATTATAAAATGAAAAGACCTAGATCTAAAAGAGGTCCATATAAAATTAAAACTATTATAAAAAATAAAAAAGAAATTGAATTTGAAAATGAAATCGATAAAATAGGATATCAAGAATAATTATATACTGCTCAAGAAATATTAAAATGTTTTAAAGAAAATTTAATAGAAAATTTTGCTAGAGGAATTGTTAGATCTATAATTGTAAAAGATATACAAGATATAATAGATAAATTAGAAAAAAGGAAAAAGGAAAAAGAATATCTCAAAATATAATATCCCTTTTGAATCAAATATAGATATAATAACATATCTTGACATTATGAATTCTCAAACATTATTAGACTTCGAAGATTTAATTAAAAACCTATAGATGAGGAAACCTATTACAAATAGATTACCACAAGAATATAAGAAATTAAGATTTAATTTAACCCTGAGATTTTATATATCTATAACTAATAATAGATTAAAATTTGATAAATTAAAAGAATACATAGAATATACGACTATTTAAAGATTAATTAGATTTTAGATTTTAAGTATTATTTGATTTTTTTCGCTCTAAGTAGCCCCCAATTGATGGTATCAGAGTCATAGAGGTCATGGACATTACAATTACAAAAACAGATTAGTATTACAAAATAGAAGAAAGTAAATGAAGTAATATATTTTTAGAACATATTCCTAAGAAAATAAAAACAATAACATTAATAATAATTAAAGAGTTACCTCAAGAAATAAAAGAACAAATTATAGAGAACCTTATAATAGGAACATTAAAAGATGAATATATATATGAAAAAATTATTATTGAACTTGAAAAAGAAGAAATTATGTTATATTGCAAAAATTATGAGTAATAGAATTATAAAAATAGATAATTATTATAAATTAGAAACAGAAAGAGGAAGTTATATATTTTTAAAACCTATACCTGATAAGTTAAAAATAATAACATTAAGAATAATTAGAGAATTACCTATGGAAATTAAAGTACAAATATTACATAAATTAATTATAGAATCAATAAAAGAAGGATATATATATGAGAAAATAATAGAAACTTTTGAGAAAGAAGAAATCAATTTATATTATAAAGAAAAATATGAATCAAATGATTTGTAAAAATTAATGGAAATAAAAGAAATTTTAGATAAAAAATTAGTAAGAGTAAGAGAAATAAATCTACAAATACAAGATGAACTTTTGAAACCTGGAAATATAACAAACTCACAACAAAAACAAATATTAAAATTAAAACAAGAAATATATAAAATAAGAGCAAGCTATTACGAAAAAATGAAAGAATTAACAAATAATAAGTATGTAAGACAAAAATGTGATAAAGTAATAAAAGATTGTAAAGATACTGAATGTAAAACATATTACTTATGTCAATCAAAGAAAAGATAAATGTCAATTGGTGAGTATATAGAAGAATTAAAAACACTAATAAAAATATTAATAGATAATGTTCAAAACATAAATAATGAAATAAAAGAAGTAAGAAAAATAAAGGAAAATAATAAAGGAAAAGAAAAAATAATAGACAAAAAACTAATAGAAAAAGAAATGTCTAGAATAGGGAAAAAAACATACTGAACAAGAAAATATAAGAATAGAAGCAGGAAGCATGGATGATGAATTTAAGAAAAAGATTTTACCAAAAATAATAGAAGAAGATGAAAAAATGGAAAAATCTAAAGAAAAAGCAATAGGAAAATTAGAGATCAAAGAAAATCAGGATAATATAGAAGACAAAGATGAATGAAGAATTAGATTTACTTATAGAAAATTTTGATCAATTAAATCTAGAAAATATAGATGAATATCAAGTCCTAATGAACACTGGAGGAGGACCAAATAAAGCAGAATCCTCTAATAAACAATAAATATTAGACCCAAATGAAAGTTATGCACCTATATACATTAAACCATATAGACAATATTATGAAACAATAAGAAATAGACAACCACCAATAGGAAACAAATATAGTAATAAATTTGAACTAAATGATAATTATGATAAACCTGTCAATCATGGAGGAGCAAAATTAGACTTAGATTGTAAAATAGATATTAAAAAAGCCTTAGTAACTTGGGCAGATTCAATGATATTATTTTTTTTATATAACAAAGATGATACATGGGAAAGTATTGAAAGAAGGATAGACTTTTTAGTAGCATCTTTTGAAAGAAATGTTAGAAATTGGTGGGATGGAATAAATAATGATACAAAGACACTAATAAGAAAAAATATACAAACAGAAATAATAAAATCAGATAGAGAAGGTATAGAAAGATTAGTAAACTATATTTTAGATGAATTCTTAGGAGAAGATTGGATAAGAAATTTTGATGGAGAAACAATAAAAGAAAAAGAAAATGTTAGGATAAAATTAATAAACCTAACAATATGTGATATGTGTAAAATCAAAGAATATACATGTGAATTTAAGGAATATTATTATACCCAATTTTATAGTAATGAAAATCAAGATGTGTATAAAGATATGTACTATAATAAGTTACCAAGAACATGGAGAATATATTTTAAAATAGAATTTGAAAAGTATATCAAAGAAAATCCTGAAGCACCCAGATCTTTAGGATCAAGAATAAAATTTTTATTTGAAAGACTTGCATACATATGTCAACAAAGACAATTAATGAAAAAATCAGGAAGATTAACTAAGATATGTTGTGAAGATATGGAAAAACCTACACAATGGGGATGTAATCCTGAAAGAAAAAATATTAAGAGAAAATTCAAAAATAAAAAATTTAGAAAATTTAGAAATTTTAAGAAAAAATATATAAAGCCTAGAAGAAGATATTATAAAAGAAAATATAATCCGAATAGACAACAGAAAAACAGACCTTATAAAAAAGATAAAAGCCAATACAAATGTTGGAATTGTGGAGAAATATGACATATAAGCCCTGATTGTAAAAAGAAAAATGTGAAAATATTACAAAAAGAATATTTAGAAATAGAAAGTGAATTAAGTGAAATATCAGATATTGAACAATATTATGATCAAGAAGTATATATAAGCGAATCAGATTCAGAAAAAGATAATGAGTCAGAATCTGAATAAAGAAATTGAAGAAATAGAAAAAGATAATATAGATAAACAAGAATATGAATGAATAGAAGGTTATGGATTAAAAGTAACATTTGATAATAACAAATTCAAGAAAATGAGAAAATTATCTTTAGATTTAAAAATAGGAAAATGGGAAACCTTAGATAGAATATGGAAAAGAGAAAGAATAGCAATAAATGAGTATCATAAAATTGAAAAAGCTATAAATGTTAGAACAACTCAAGGAACACATGAATTAAATCTTTTAACAAGAAATACAGTAGATGAATTATTAACAAAGATTAGTAAAAAACAAGGAGAAAAAATTCAATATGTCTATTTAGCAGGAATACAAATAATGTTTAAATCCTTATTTATAGAAGGAATAGATTCACCTTTAACCGTAAGTCTACATGATGGAAGAATAATAAATTTAAAAGATAGTCATTTGGGAACTATAGAAGGAAACTTGGCATACCAAAAATTAATATTTACTTGTTACCCAAAATATTGTGTCTCAATTACAGATAAGAACTTCAATGAAGTCTTAGGACTACATTTTAAGTTACATAGAAATGATATAATGGAACCAGGAGACAAGATTATGACTATAGAATATAGAGCTTTGTACACATTTACTAACTCCAATTATGGAAATATATACTCTAAAAAACCATACATAGAAGTTCACAAGGAATGCAAGGATATTAGTAAAATAATAGAACCAAGCAAACAAACAAGCTTAATTCCTAAAGAATATGAATTTAGTATACTCAAGGATAAACCTGAAATAGCAGAAGATAAAGAAGAAGATTATTCTGATAAAATAATGTTTAGAGATGGAAGGTTAATTAAGAGGTCAACAAGTCTTAAATTACCTAAAAAACATTTAGAAGGAACTAGTAATATAAAAGAAATCAAACTTCATAGAAATGTTGGAAACATGAAAATAGAAGGAGAATATTATAATGGAAGAGAATATATTGAATGACCAAATATACTAATTGATACAGGAGCAAGTGAATGCCATATAGCTTCAATTAGAAATAAAGGATTAATGACTCATAAGATTGAACCATATAGATATGTAAAATTTGATGGACAAATACATACTACAGAATTAGAAGTCAAAGTACCAATAAAAATAAGAGGAATTAAAATGGTAGTACCATGTTACATGGATAATAGTATGAATACAGATCCTCATATATTATTAGGAATAAGTTTTCTAAATGGATTAAAAGATTATAGTATAAAAAAAGAAGGATTATATATAACACATAATGATCAAACTATATTATGTGAGAAAAGATAAATGAATAATCAAATAAGTTTTCCATTAGCCGTATATATACAAGTTACTATAGTAGAAACAAATATAACAACATGTGCCTTAATAGATACAGGAAGTGATATAACAATATTTAAAAACTTCTTAATAAAATCATGGAATGAAAATAGTAAAATAAAAATAACAGGAGTAACAGGAGAGAGTACACAAATAATTAATAGCGCTGATAAAGTTAGTATAATACTTGGAAGTAAACAAGTAATAATAAATAAAATATATAGTTATAATAAATTAGATTGTGATATACTATTAGGAAATGACTTTATCCAACAATTTCAATATTACAAACAAAATAATTATATGATAATGTTACAAACACCATGTGCACACTTATTAAAAATTCCAAGGGAATTTAGACCCTATAGTTCAGCCAGCCCAGCGTGGTGATAAATGGGAGAAAAAACCAATCATAAACAAAGATATAAATACAAAAATTCTATACAAAAAAAGTATTAAAGGCAGAAATAGAAATAAGTATAGAAAAAATTATAGAACAATTAGAAAAAACATGTGGAGAAAATCCATTATTATTTTGGAAACCATACCATCCTAAAGCCAAAATAGAACTAACAGAAAATGTTATAATTAGAGTCAGACCAATGATGTATACTATACAAGATACACAAGAATTTAAAATCCAAATAAAAGAATTACTAGAACAAAAACTTATTAGACCAAGTAATGGACCCCATAGTAGTCCAGTCTTTATGGTTATGAAACATTCTGAGCAAGTTAGAGGAAATGCTAGAATTGTAATTAATTATAAAGAATTAAACAAATATACTAAATTTGATGGATACTTTTTACCAAATAAAGAAGTTCTAATAAACCTTGCAAAATGAAAGCAATATTATTCTAAGTTTGATTGTAAATAAGGTTTTTGGCAAGTTAAGATTGAAGAAGATAGTATACAATATACTGCATTTAGTACACCTCAAGGTAAATATGAATGGTTAGTAATGCCTTTTGGTTTAAAAAATGCACCACAAATATATCAGAGAAAAATGGATAATATATTTAGAAAGTTTGATGAATTTTTAATAGTATATGTTGATGATATATTAATATGTTCTAATACTAAAGAAGAACATAGAAACCATTTAATACAATTCATAAATGAATGTAAAAATGAAGGAATTGTTCTTTCAAAAAAGAAAGCTAATAGAAAAACAAGAAATTGATTTTCTTGGATTATCAATAGATAAAAAAGGAATAAAATTACAAACTCATATATCTAAGAAAATAGAAAGCTTTCCAAATAAATTAGAATCAAAAGAACAAATACAAAAATTTTTAGGATGTCTAAATTATGCAGAAAGATTTATTGAAAATCTTTCAAAAAAGAGATATAAAATACAAGTCTTACTTAGAAAAATAAATACTAAAGGATGGAGTGAATAACATACAGAAGCTGTTAAATTATTAAAAGAAGAATGCAAAAATTTACCAAAATTAAGATTGCCAGATGAAAAGGATAATTTGGTTGTTAATACAGATGCTTCTGATAAATATTGGGCAGCCATATTAAAAACAGATTTAAATGAAATCTGCAGGTATTCAAGTGGAACTTTTAACCAAGCAGAAATAAATTATACCACTCATGAAAAAGAATTGTTAGCAATTATTAGAGGAAGTACCATGTTACATGGATAATAGTATGAATACAGATCCTCATATATTGTTAGGAATAAGTTTTCTAAATGGATTAAAAGACTATAGTATAAAAAGAGAAGGATTATATATAACACATAATGATCAAACTATATTATGTGAGAAAAGATAAATAAATAATCAAATAAGTTTTCCATTAGCAGTATATATACAAGTTACTATAGTAGAAACAAACATAACAACATGTGCCTTAATAGATACAGGAAGTGATATAACAATATTTAAAAACTTCTTAATAAAATCATGGAATGAAAATAGAAAAATAAAAATAACAGGAGTAACAGGAGAGAGTACACAAATAATTAACAGTGCTGATAAAATCAGTATAATACTTGGAAGTAAACAAGTAATAATAAATAAAATATATAGTTATAATAAATTAGATTGTGATATACTATTAGGAAATGACTTTATCCAACAATTTCAATATTACAAACAAAATAATTATATGATAATGTTACAAACACCATGTGCACACTTATTAAAAATTCCAAGGGAATTTAAACCCTATAGAGTTCAGCCAGCCCAGCGTGGTGATAAATGGGAGAAAAAACCAATCATAAACAAAGATATAAATACAAAAATCTTATACAAAAAAGTATTAAAGGCAGAAATAGAGATAAGTATAGAAAAAATTATAGAACAATTAGAAAAAACATGTGGAGAAAATCCATTATTATTTTGGAAACCATACCATCCTAAAGCCAAAATAGAACTAACAGAAAATGTTATAATTAGAGTCAGACCAATGATATATACTATACAAGATACACAAGAATCTAAAATCCAAATAAAAGAATTACTAGAACAAAAACTTATTAGACCAAGTAATGGACCCCATAGTAGTCCAGTCTTTATGGTTATGAAACATTCTGAGCAAGTTAGAGGAAATGCTAGAATTGTAATTAATTATAAAGAATTAAACAAATATACTAAATTTGATGGATACTTTTTACCAAACAAAGAAGTCCTAATAAACCTTGCAAAAGGAAAACAATATTATTCTAAGTTTGATTGTAAATCAGGCTTTTGGCAAGTGAAAATGGAAGAAGATAGTATACAATATACTGCATTTAGTACACCTCAAGGTAAATATGAATGATTAGTAATGCCTTTTGGTTTAAAAAAATGCACCACAAATATATCAGAGAAAAATGGATAATATATTTAGAAAGTTTGATGAATTTTTAATAGTATATGTTGATGATATATTAATATGTTCTAATACTAAGGAAGAACATAGAAATCATTTGATACAATTTATAAATGAATGTAAAAAATAAGGAATTGTTCTCTCAAAAAAAGACCACCCAAGCCACTCCCCAAACCCCCCCTAGCCCCCCCCCCCCCCCAAAAAACAACGCAATTGCCACTCTTTCTCCCCCCCTCGGCACATATATCAACCCCCCATACGCACTAACACCCCAAGGAGGAAACCCCAAACCACCCCATCTTCCTAAACCCTCACACCCCTATACTCCACTAAGGAAGAATAGAAAGTTTTCCAAATAAATTAGAACTAAAAGAACAAATACAAAAGTTCTTATGATATTTAAACTATGCAAAATTATTTATTGAAAATCTTTCAAAAAAGAGACATAAAATACAAGTTTTACTTAGAAAAACAAATACTAAAGGATGAAGTGAAGAACATACAGAGATAGTTAAATCATTAAAAGAAGAATGTAAAGATTTACCAAAATTAAGATTGCCAGATGAAAAGGATAATTTGGTTGTTAATACAGATGCTTCTGATAAATATTGGGCAGCCATATTAAAAACAGATTTAAATGAAATTTGCAGGTATTCAAGTGGAACTTTTAACCAAGCAGAAATAAATTATACCACTCATGAAAAAGAATTGTTAGCAATTATTAGAGGAATAAAAAAGTTTTCATTATTCCTATTATCTAAAAAGTTTATTGTTGAAACTGACAATTCTAATGTTACAGGATTAATTAAAAATAAGTTGCAAATGGAGCCTCAATATAGGAGATTGCACAGATGGCAAGCATACTTGTCATTCTATAATTTCGATATTATTCATATTAAAGGTATAAACAATTATCTTGCTGATTTTTTAAGCAGGAATATCGAGTTTGGAGATGGATAATATCAAGCAGGAGATATCAGAAATAAAATCTGCGGCAGCATATGCCAAAGATAAAGCTGATGATATAAAAATTGGAATGGAGGCATTAGCTGAAACCTTAAGTTATAATGTCAAATTATTACTTGAGATCAGTGCGTCCCATACCAAAGTTACCAATGAATTAAAAGACCGAATTGATGCTCTTGAAGCACAATTAGAGTCTACAAATACCAAAAATACAGGGATTGATGTTTTAGCACAATCTCAAAATACCAAACAGGGAATACAAACAGGTACACCAAGCGGAAGCAGCAGTGGACCCAGTCAAATAAAAAGAGATACAATCGTGGAAAGTCCCTGAAAGGTGACAATAAAAAATGATGACAAACATACAAGGGTGATCAAAATCAGAGCAGATGAATATGATGAGACCCCTTTAACACCAAGAGAAGAAGAATATAAAGCTTTTGCAAAACTTGTTTATGAACTACAAGATGATGAATCATATTTCATCTCCCCAGGAGAACATGTTTACCCAAAGATGATCATTACAAACGATGGAGACCCTAACATGGTTAAAATGGCAGCAGACTATGGATTCTTGGATTTAATTTATCCAGGAAAAGATTTAAAAGAAATTGAAAAATTTGATGATATCTTCCGAGGAGAAGTTTCGAAATTTGCCAAAGGAAGACCAATATATCTTAAATTTTACTCAATCAGTCCAGAAATTGATGGAAGGATATATTATCCTGCAGAACATATTATTACAGTCGGATATGTAGGCCGAGATTTCCAGATTGAAGTAGGCCAAAATAGAAAGCCATTGCCAAACATTAACAGATCATGGATGAAATCCCGAAGAGTCTTAGGGATGAAAGTTCTCTACAATATGGCAAAAAATCTATATGATAAAAAATTCCAATGCTTATGCCAATATGAAGGATGGACACTCATGACAAATAATGGAAAGGATAAATCATCAATTTTAAAAGAATATATCCAAAAGTTTGATATCCATCAGATCCATGGAAGTCCATCAACCATACAGGAATCGTGTCAATTAAGGGAATGTCCCACATGCTATCCAAATGAAAAGAGGACAAAAATATAAAGAGATAAGAGGCCCCGCCACTATGAAGAATCTTGACAAACTCTATATGAAGATAATAGAGGAAAAGAAGATGTGAAAGAAAGGTGGACAGTTGGAAGAAATAATAGAGCTATAATTATGTAGTGAAGGAACTGTTGTAATAATAGAACTCCATTAAGTGGAGTATGAGGTAATGAATGATGTAAGAGGCCAATAATCGAGCCTCATGTAGTAGTATAAATAGAAGCCTTTGGGCTAAGATAGAGGCAGAATGAGTTGAGAAAAAATACTTGAGCCTTAGAAATTGCAAAAAACACTTCTGTCTTTTGATATAATCTTTGAACCAATTCCAGAATATCAATAAATAATCCATTTCTTACATAGAAGAATGAGTTTCTAAATTTTCATTCCCATAGATTCTTGATAGATCCAATAAGAAATTTCTTTCTTATTTTTAACAACAAAAACAGTTTTTCTTTAATCCAAGTCTAGGGATTTGTTCTTAGAAACGATACAGTGAAGGTAAAAAGCTGAATAGCAAGAGTTCCGTTAAGGCAGGAGGCCGTTGAAGGAAACAATTTGCACATTCAGAGCTTGAAGGTCACTCGATTCTAAGAATAAAGAGCCAGATTAAAATTAAGGTAGAACTACTATTTCTTGTTAAATTTTGAAAGAATTTCTTAAGATCTTAGAGAATCGCAGGGATTATAAATGTTTATGAATATTCATGATGTTTGGATTACTGTCTACCATGATGTTTATATTACTATGATGATGTTTATATAATATTCAGTCATGCCAGGATATACAGTTAAAGGATTAGACGATTTGTTAAAAAGAATATTTGAAAAAGTAGAAAATATTAAATCTCAATTAGAAAATACAGATAAAATATCTGAGGAATATATTAAACTTATAAGAGAGTGTGAACAAAAAATAGCAGATTATGCTAATATACTAGATCAAAGAATGAATTTATATTTTAAAAATCAAAATATAAGAAATACAGAACAAATCCGAAACATACTTTAAAATAGAAGGATATGTCTTGCAATAAAGAAACATATTTCATTAAGGGTAAAATAGACTTTTCTACGAAAATCCCAAATAGACTAAGTCAACAGGCCAGTTTGAATAATCCCCCCTTTTAAAAATCAACGTTTTACATGTTTATAATATTCTCGTATTATTTTCTTGCACCAAAATTTTAATTCAGTTGAGTAATACATCTACTGGACTGAGCGACTGAATTAATAAATAAAATTTTTATTTTCAACATTTTATAACAAAAGTAATAAATTATTTAATTATTTTTTAAGGCATCTAGAGTAATTCAAGTTGTGGACAACGTTAATGACCGGTCACAATCAAGGGCGGATCCAGTACCCGACGAGGGGGGCGGCCAACCGTGCTGGATCCGTCGGAGCCTTCAATTTCGCCGGGCGCCACCGAGTCATTGGCTCGTTGCCTGTTGCAGTACACAGAGAAGACAGGAAGAAGACGATACTGTGCTAATCAAGTGGGTCTGTCTTTAAAAAAAGAAGAAGTTTTGGCCCATTCATTGGCTGATATAGTTGGGCCCTTTTTTAAAAATGGGGGCCCAATTAAATGAAATAATTTTCATTAATCATAGCATTAACCCGGCTGAGGACTCCCACTGCCTTCACTCCTTCACTTCTCCTTCTCCCTGCTCTGCTGTTGCTTGCTACCGTAGCCTACCAGTAAGCAGCTTCTTATCGGCAGTCGGGCAGCTATGTTTATTTTGTCCTTCTTGATCTAATCTGGATATTGTTTATTTTTTTTTATTTTTGATGATTATTGTGTAACTGGGTATTATCTATTTGTATGCATTTTCTTAATTGGAGATTGAGAGTGTTTTTGGATACTGAAAATAATGAGGAGTCATGGGTGATGGATCTTGATCATAATTTTGAAATTAGGAAAGTGTTGGTGGGTAATAATTTTTATGCTTTTCTCATTTCAAGTTCCGAGAAAAGAACCAATTTTTGGTGTGCCCTTTTCGTTTAATTATTGCTTTTTAGGGAAATCCAAGTTCAAGATTGGCCAACTTCTTGATTGATAAGCGTTTTATCTTGTTTAACTCTTTTCCAGTATCGGTCTCGGGCTACGCTTTCTGTTTCAGTTCTTTTATTTTTATTTTTTTAATACATTTATAAATTTAAAGAAAACAACAAAAATTAAGAAGATTAGCATTTACATGTATATTGAATAATTTTTAATATTATTTGATTATATATTAATAAACGATCTCACTCTTACGATTACTGATTGTCGACAGTCAATGATCAACATCCGCCCTGCTGAACTTGAACATTGGGTCCGCCACTGATCACGGTCCATAATCCTTTGAGAAGTATAAAAAACAATTGAGAAATAATATCTGGGAATAATAATCTACTCCTCTATTAAAAGAGGGAATCCGCAGTTTACTGTTCATTTATGGCCTATTTTGGTTTTCCATGTTTATCCCCAGTTTCTTAACAAATTCCTCCTCTATATATTAAAAAGAGTTACTGTTCGGAGGACAAAAAGGATGGCGCCGAGAAAAAAAATAGGCGCCGAGAATTTTCTTTTACCAATTAAAATGTAGGCGCCGAAATTCACTGTATTTTCTTACTTTAGTCGGTCGTCGATTTTCGCCGCTTTTTTGGAATTGGATATTAAATATAAATAAGAAGAAAAAAAGCAGCACAAAAAAAAAAAAAAAAAAAAATTTAAAGCCTCCGCGTGCGGAGGTTTGGGAAAAAAAAAAAAAAAAAAAAAAAAAAATTTCAAGCCTCCGCGTGCGGAGGTTTGAAGAGGGGAAAAAAAAAAAAAAAAAAAAAAAAATTGAAATTAACCTCCGCGCGTGCGAGGTTTAAGAGAGAGAAAAAAAAAAAAAAAAAAAAAAAATTTTTTTTTTAAGGCCTCCGCGTGCGGAGGTTTGGGACTCCGCGCGGAGGCTAATTACTTTGTTTCTCTGCCTTTTTTTTTTTTTCTAATTTTGTGCTAATAATTTACTCAAGGGAGATGTGATACTGGGTTTTGTATGATTGATAAACAAGGATTAATTGGAATGGCAGCAGATTGGAGCAGATATTGTTAAGAGAGCATTCAGTTATCCATTGAAGTTAATAGCCAAAAATGTTTGGGTAAATGGAAGTGTTGTGATAGAGAAGGTGAGGCTTGACTCAACTGCTTTCGTGCCATGTTCAAAATTAATCGTTCTAGAGCTTGTATCTGAATTGTGTTCAATTGACATGAGATTCTTTGTTTAGGTGTTGGCCAATGATAATCCTAAGTATGGTTACAATGCCGCAACTGGAACATACGAGGATCTAATGACCGCTGGCATAATTGACCCCACAAAGGCAAGTTCCTTTACTGCATCTTGTTTCTAAACATCAAAGTGGTATGAATTTTAATTAATATGGTTCAACTAACTTGTTATTTAGCACGTTAACTCAGTTTTGATGTTTATTTGTAATTAACTGAGCATTGACATTTAGTGTCCCATCCTTAAATCGTCAACGTGTAGTTTAATGAAAAGTTGGGCATTTAGTTACTTATTTCTTCATGGATCATGTAGCATAAAAAAGTCTTGATAGCGATCTCCATTGGAAGAAAATTGATAGATTTTGGTGTTGATAATACTCGTGTTATGTTCTCGTATTCTGAGGCCTCTTTCAAATGATTAGCGTATTTTCAAGGTTAAAATATAGTTATTTCGTTGCGAAGAAGGGGAATTAAAAGCGTTGTCCGATCAATAAGGGTTAATATATAGAATTGTGTAAAACGGTTAAAGGTCGGACTTTCTGATGATGATTGACGGCGGGGGAGGGACCTGAACCCTAAATAAGTTCTGTTTGCTTTTGTTTCTTTTCACTTACTACATCTTTAGAAATTCGATTAATGCTCATTGGAAGTGAAACATTAATTTCGTTTTAAGTAAATGATTTGGATACTCATAAATAACACAATAACCTCTTACCTTTTTCAGATTTTGTTTAGAAGTAAGAGAGTATAATGTTGTCTAGGATACGATATATAAGGCCTTTTACTCCTAATGTTCAGCTTTTGGTCCCATGATGAAGATGGGCTGAACTGATATACACTGTATTTATGTTTTTTTAGCGGGCATGCTGATGTTTCTGGGACTATAACTCATAGGCTCATGTTTTTCATTCGTGATTTAGTCACTGGATATGGTGGAACTGTCAGAAATTCTTATGCGAATGAAATTGTTCAGTTCTCCTGTAGTTCTGATATTTTCAGCTCTTTATTGTATCTCCTAATCCTGTATTCTATTTTGATCAATCAATATGATATTTAAGGTTTTTATTTTACGTTGTTATTATCATTATATACACGCTAATAAACATATAATAAGTACAAAACTCGTGCATCGCACGAGGCGCCAACTAGTATATATATATAAAAAACAAGAACAAGAACTTACTTCGAATACACCAAAATTTGCATTTCATGAATAATGAACCTGATAAATCATCTCCCCGGAATGTTTTAATTACTGAATTTTTTATGACATCAAAAACTGCCATGGCAGTGTAATGTGTTCCTGCTTCAATGAATCCTTGTACGATACTTAAGCTGACTCGTACTACCATTGGCGACAGAAAAAATTCTTCAGTAAAACCCTACATTGAGATTTGAATCTATAATAGCATTTTGATCCTTTTGTCCATTAATACAATTCTGATTATTAGATTTAATAGATGCTGCAGCTACAGATTTTCTTGGACAAGAAGTTCAATGACACATACAGGGGTGCACAAAAATAATCGTGAAACTACAAATCAAATCGAAACCGTTGGTTCGGGTCCACGTGGACCTGCGATTCTTTTTTCCTTCAAACCGAACCAAACCGTTTCAAAATGGTTTGGTTTAGGTTTCAATTTTCAAAAACAGCATAAAATCAAACCGAACCGTTTTTTAATTTTTTAATTAAAAAATTAATTTTATTAACTTACAAATTTTAAAATTTTCACTTTTTAGAAAAAATACCAATTTTGCAATACAAATTACAACTCATTAAAATAATCATATAAAGTAAATTAAGTTCATCATTATTGACCGATAGTTTTATAAGTCCACAATACAAGTCATTGCCCGATATCTAATCTAAAGTAAAAGAAATCCTAAATCAGATGGAAAAAATATATTTATTTTCGACAATCCAAATCATAATACAATAAACCTACGACATCAAATCATGCCCACAAATTTTAGAAGCTACCTAAACTCTCATTTCTCAAACATTTGACACTTGTCTGCCACTGTTGAACAAAATGTGATTCTCAATCACAAATCGTTAGTCGTATTTTGCTTGTTAGTCTACTAATTTCTATCCGTATCTCCCTTTCTCTCTAGATAAGTCTTAGATTTTCATTCAAGTCATTTTTTTCATTATTCTTTCTTTTATTTGTTGTTTTTAACTTATTTTATACTTGTGAGTTGTGATTTGGATTTAAAAAATGACTATTTGTCTGTCTAGGTGATTAATGAACTGTTTGTCGTTTAGAAATAACGAAGGATAGAGCATATTGATCGTGTGAAAATATTAAAGTTTCCTAACTAGTACTACTACACTCTACTTTCGTAAAGTCGTTAGAGAATAAATTTGTCAATTTCCAATAAATCTAAACTCTATCGTTCTTTGTACAATTAAACATATCATGTTCAGTCTTTGTTTATCATCTCATTGGTAGGACAAAAAGAGTTTTAACCAAACTATTATAGCAGAATGTAATTCTATCTTTACCAACCACTATATGACAATATGAAAGACAAACAAGAAAAGGTAAATAAAAAGGAAGAAAAATATATTTGTTCTATTAACATCTTTTAATAACTAATTTTGAAAATAATTTATTCACGGGTTTCGTGGGAAAGATAACTGTATTTAATATTTAACATTATTAGCTCTCGTTTAAACTTATATGTTAACTTATTTTAAATATATTATTATAATGTTGATAGGTAAACCGCGGATTAAAACCGAACCAACCCACAAATTATGGTCTGGTTTGGTTTGGAAAAATTTCAAACCGCATGAAATAGTTTGAGTTGAAAATATGGCACAAACCGTCCAAATCGAACCGCGTTTACCCCTGGACACATATTAGCAATACATTGCATGAGAAATTTAGAAAAATAAAGTAATGAAAATTGTTTTATATATTCATAATTCATAGCCTTATTTGAAAATATAACCGTACTGAAGTCCATCTCTTGTCAAAATTCCTGGATTTAATTTCATTACCACTTGTTAAAATTTAGGAAATGCAACTAGCTCGAAATTATAATCCATGAGAAATATTAACATATGCAAAGTTCATTGTGAGATGGGTTTCACAAATATTAGTAGTTAGCATTAGCAAACAGACGACATCAAAATCCTCTCTCACCACAAGCATTTGAAGCTAAGAAACTATAGCCAGTCCACTTGAAAGAAAGCATAACATTAAACCCTAATTGCAGAAACTAAATATATATAAAGACTGATTAGCAAAGAGAGAACAATATCCAAACAGCTTCTTCACTTTCTCAGTAGGGAGACAAACCCACATTGGCAGGAGCAAGAAACCCATCTTTCATCAGAACATCATCTCCTTCCTGCACAATACAATAATTAAGAACAATGTTTTATGATTTTTATTCAAGTATAAAAATAATTGCAACCTCAAAGAGGGCAACGCCCTTCGAATATAATTTGCAGTACGATGGTGGTGTCGCATGGTGGAGATGTGTGGGAGGAGGTGGTGCAGATTAACTTCTTGGGTTAAGCCCCTTGTACAGGGGAGAATGCCAGGAAGACAGGTGCATTAACTAGGATAAAAGTTCAATGAATGCGCGTCATTTGTCCCCTGTAATGGAGTCTAGCAATTCTCTTCTACATGTAAACTTCTTTATTCTTATATTAACTCATTTTTTATATCAAACATGCTATCATAGCCTGAAGAATTAGCAGATTTTCTGTGTGAACACATTATAAAGTATGTAAAAATTAGACCAAATACATCTAGGGTTATGAGATACCTGTTGGCACACATTAGGTTTCTTCACGGGTTGATCAGGCATAAGTCCAAAGTGAATGTGTGGGAAATGGGCCCACTGTGAGCAAGAAAACAAATGAAAGCAAAAACAAGAAACATAAACCTTTTTCTGTCAAAAATATTAGACTTCATGACCAAAATGGAACCCTAGTTAAAGAAAAGAAACCCTAAGAAATAGAGGGTATTGTTTTTATATTGGATCTTACATTCTTTGCAGCAGCGCTGAAGGCTTCCCTATGGCTTATATCTGGGTTTCCTGCTTTGATTCGTTGGATCTCGTCTCTGCAATTTCATGATACAAGTCAAAATCATTCTTAGTTGCTTCAGAGATTTGTTTATAGGCATCCTCGTGCCTTTGTTAATTCCCATACAAATTGTAAAATTATGTTGTGTTCAGAACTTACCACAAAAGAAACTGTTAAAAGTAATAATAAAGCTGTAAGCCTGTAACTATTAATAACCCCTCCCCACCGCCCTAATGAAACACCCAAGTTGGGTTAGTAGAGGGGGTGGGGGAAGGGGTCTTTTGGGTGTATTTGCGCTTACAATTGCATTTTAATTTTCTTACTTGATAAACCGGTTGTAAGCAGATGGCACTCTCTGTCGCTTCTCCGGGGCTGAACATGACAGAAATACAAACAAACAAAAAAAGACATTAACTTGGCTGAGTTTCTGCATTCAGTGTCCCTCTCTTTCATTACTTCATCATTATCTAATGATCTATCTTTCTATTTCTCATCTTGGATTCTGCTGTTCCCACATTATCTTTATTTCCGGGAGAGAAATTAATTTTGCTTTTACATGGACAAATAATAGCAAAAAAAAAAAAAAAAAGCAGTGGCTATAATGAATTGCTGAAGTAGTGAAATTTTGATAGACAGATTTTAGGGTTTGACAAGATTTGGAAAATATTGCTTAAATTGGAAAAAAAAGCTACAGATTTTTAGCTGCACGTCCAACTCCAAAGGAGACTTTCATAAAGCAAGGGATATGTGACTGTGAGCTCGGAAATCATTGAAGAAAGGAAGTAAATCTTTAAAAAAAAAAAAGAATAAGAAGGTAAAGTTCAAGATTGTTAAAGAATAAAAATAGAGCGTTTTAAGTATCAACGTTCTTAGTCTGTTCTATCAGTTTCTTAATTAGTTGACGAAGTACTGTATACCGGAAAGTTTTGACTGTGACTTAAAAGATTCAAAGGGTAAAAACAAAGAAAAAAGACATGAACCCTAGTGGTAAATTTCAATATATTCAGATTTAACTATTAGAGATCCTCTATTTGGTGAAATTAATTTGGGGGGAAAGTAAAAATAGTATTCATAATCTTACGTCTGTTAGCAACTGGAGGCTTTGGAAGCTCATCTATTCCTCGAACTGGATTCAGATACTCGTTCGGATTGGGCTGATTGATCAACACGTTGGATGGCGAGTTCCGAATCTCCTCCTAAAAATGAACTTATCAATTATTGAAAAATACATAAAAGTGAATATTTAACAACACCTAGCTTGATTTTCCAAGATAGCATGGTTATGATTAATTCTATGACATTAAAATTCCAAGAAAGAACTATGCAAAACCTTAAATCTGTAAAAGATCAAAATTAAGATGCTTAAAAATTAAAAGTACACTATGATAAGGAAAACCTAACGATTTCAGATCATATACCAGAAGATTCTGAGGAGAGAAGAACGAGTGTCCAAACTGAAGCTGATTTGATGTGGGAAGAAGCAGACCACGCATGTTCACAGACAAAAGGTTGGTGCAATGGCCGCATCGCACTGTCACAGTCTTGAACAAAATCGTGCAAGGAACACTCACCTAATTAAGTAAGCAGAGCACAAACATAAGGTAAAATCTCACTCATAGATCACGAAAACCCCATTTATAAGAACATTGAGAAAAGGGGTTGATAGAACTTGACATAAACAACGAATAGAAGGGTGAAAAGACAGTGATAATTGATCATAGACAGAGGATGACAAGTGATATACCGCGAGGACAGTATCACAAAAGTTGCAATGGACGTAACATAGCTGCTCCGAAGGGGAGAGGTGGTGGTGGTCCGGTGTAAAAGCAGATGAAGAAGACATATTTTTTCTTTGACCTTTTAACTTTCTTTTTGATGAAGATTCCCTGTGTCTGATTTGATTGATTTAGACTGACTGATCGAGGTATTTATATATGGGTGAGATCGACAGATTAACCACCTTAGATCTGATTTTCGGAATTTATTTTTTTAGATATCAAAGATAACAAGTCGAGGAAGAGTGAGAGAGAAAGAGAATTGGAGGTGCCCACTAATACAGCTGCTAATTTTCAGTATTCATGTATATATATACATGTATAGAAAGGTCTACAACTTGTTGATGTACATTTGTATGTATATACACGTACTGGGACCTTGGGGGGGGGGGGGGGGAGGAGGAAATGTATGGTTGCCATTCCCGATTATTTGTGTGTGAGTTGGAAAGGGGGGTGGGGTGGCGGCAGATGAGGGGAGAGTAGTGAGAAAAGGACGTGTGCATGGGGCGATTTGCTTTGTTACATTCAGCTGTAGTTTTCATAGTTAGGGGTGTAAACCTTTTTTTATTTTTTTTCACTGTTCCCAATTTCCTAATGGTAACTGATGCGTATAAATGTAGTAGCACCCGAACTCGACCTTGTTGGCCCGAACTCAGCCCACTCTCGTTGGGCTAGATCCAACCTCGACCTCGACCTCGACGGCCCGACCTCAGCCCACTATTGCTGGGCCATTTCCAAGGTCGGGCCACCTTCTGGGTCGGGCCCAATAATTAGGTCGGGTCTTCTATCCCCTTCGAACTTACTACATGTGTCCTAGGAATGTCAGTCCTACTTAAACACAAACTCATCGCTCAGATTGTACAATCTTAATAGGACTCAAATTGACTATGGGAAGATTAATCCTTCTAGAACTCAACCACCACCCTCTATAAATATTGCCCCTTCTTCATCATTCAGGTACGTTTTTTTTAACAGCATTCAGCATAAAGTTTCTCTTGAATACTTAACTGACTTAAGCATCGGAGGGGCGACGAGGACACGCCTCGACGCCTTTGTTTCAGGGATTGGAGAGCAGATCACGTGGAGTTCTTCCATCCGGTTCGGGTTGACCCAGGTACGAATTTTGGTAGCATCATTGGCGCCGTCTGTGGGAACTCGCTACCAAAAGCCATGGTTAACACACGCTCAGGACATCTTCCAACCGGCTCATCTGCACCTAACCAACCCGACGTTACAGACATCCCCGTCCCCCAGGAGGTTACGTCTGGAGCACCACCGCAACCCCTAACGGCCATAGCTCCGGCCGCGTTCGAAGAGCTCCGCCAACAAGTAGCCATATTGGCTCAGTTACTTCAGGAGAGGTGTACCCCGGTGATACCCTCTCCCTTAAGTGGTAACATCCCGGACGATAGGGTCCCAGCCCCTAGCCATGGTGAGGCCGACACATCAGGACAACCTCCGCCACATGTGGGTTTGGGATCAATTGCACTGGATTCAGCCGACCTAGCAAGGATTATTCAAGAGGGAATAACGGCCAGGATACTTCAGAAATCCCAAGCAGCCATCGGGTTCACCCCCAACACTCCTTTTACCCCCGAAGTTTTGTCGTATCCTCTACCAGATCGCTTCAAGTACCCTCGGGTGAAAGAATATGATGGGACCACTGACCCTATCAACCACCTCAACATATACACCGACATCATGAATCTACAAGTTGCACCCGACGCTGTTATGTGCAAAGCCTTTCCTCAGACGTTAACTAACGCCGCCCGGGATTGGTTTTCCACATTGGAGCCCAACTCCATATCCTCTTTTGCGGACCTAGCCGACAAGTTCTCTGCGTTCTTTGCAAGTAGCAAGCGTATCAGGAAGACTGCCACATCACTCATGCAGATGCGTCAAGGACCCAACGAGACTCTTCGTAATTTCATGACCAAGTTTAATAAGGAGAGACTTCTGATCCCAGACCTACATATCACAGCCGCGGTCTCCGCCTTGACCTACTCCGTAAAGTGTGAGGCGTTTAAGATGTCTCTGTCAAAGACACCTCCCAAGTCGATAACCGACCTACTTACACGAGCTGAGAAATACATCAACATGGAGGAGACCATGTTCCCAAGAAGAGATACCCCGCTATCAAGTAAGCTCGAACTTAAAAGGCCACATGAGTCTAACATTCGTCCGGATTTTTTTCGGAGCGAGCCAAGGCAAGACCCCTCTCCGACATCTTTTACCCGATTGAACACCACAAGGTCTAACATTTTGATGGAAATCAAAGACCTTAAAGAGTTGAAGTGGCCTCCCAGACTACGTGCTCCTCCTGAAGCCCGTGACAAAAGCAAGTACTGCGATTTTCATCAAGACCACGGACACACGACCGAAGAATGTTTCGCCCTGAAGCGGGAAATAGAGGGTCTCATCAAGAGGGGTTTCCTGGGCACTTACGTGAGTCAAGACAAGCGTCAGCGGAACAACCAGAATAAAGGTAAGGTTCTCGAAGATGGGGGAGACAAGCAAGATCAAGGCTGACGTCGTGAAACTTTCAGAGGTCGAGCTCGAGGGGATGGATGATGTCGAGCTCGAGCCTAGTACAAAAGTTACCATTGGCCAAGATCTTGATACTACAACCACGGTCGAAAAATAGCTGGCTACGCCTCCAGGTATCTAGGTTGCTTAGTTCTTTTTCGCTCTTCTTTTTTCAATTTGCATTATGTTAGGTTGAAATTCTTTTGGTAGTTTCTAACTTGGGCTTGCATGCCCCTAAGTTGTTTTCCTTCCAGGGCCTACGCCCTCATGTACCTTTACGTTATTTTATGAGACATTAAAAACTCACATCGAACAACTCTATTTAGAATTTACATCAAATCTAGCGTAAGGCCGTGCTCCGCGCATGCAGCTAGTACATCAAATCTAGCGTAAGGCCGTGCTTCACGCATGCAGCTAGTACATCAAATCTAGCATAAGGCCGTGCTCCGCGCATGCAGCTAGTACATTCAATCTAGCATAAGGTCGTGCTTTGCGCATGCAGCTAGTACATCAAATCTAGCATAAGGCCGTGCTCCGCGCATGCAGCTAGTACATTCAATCTAGCCTAAGGCCGTGCTCTGCGCATGCAGCTAGTACATTCAATCTAGCATAAGGCCGTGCTCCGCTCATGCAGCTAGTACATCGAACCTAGCATAAGGTCGTGCTCCGCGCATGCAGCTAGTACATGACCTAATTACCCCGACCTTGAACACCAAATACTTTCCGTGACAAAGGATTTTTGGGTCTCGAGCTCGAGGTGATTACCAATACAAAACTCGAGCTCACTGGTCAAAAATTGGCCAGGTACAGAGCTCGACCTCCTTATTTCATATCGAACTCGAGCTCACTGGTCAAAAATTGACCAAGTAACGAGCTCGAACTCCTTATTTCATATCGAACTCGAGCTCACCGGTCAAGAATTGGCCAAGTAACGAGTTCGAGCTCCTTGTTTCATATCGAACTCGAGCTAACTGGCCAAAAATTGGCCAAGTAACGAGCTCGAGCTCTTTATTTCATACAAACTCGAGCTCACTGGTCGAAAATTGGCCAAGTAAAGAGCTCGACCTGCTTATTTCATATCAAACTCGAGCTAACTGTCCAAAAATTGGCCAAGTACAGAGCTCGACCTCCTTATTTCATATCGAACTCGAGCTCACTGGTCAAAAATTGACCAAGTAACGAGCTCGAACTCCTTATTTCATATCGAACTCGAGCTCACCGGTAAAAATTGGTCAAGTAACGAGCTCGAGCTCCTTGTTTCATATCAAACTCGAGCTAACTGGCCAAAAATTGGCCAAGTAACGAGCTCGAGCTCTTTATTTCATACAAACTCGAGCTCACTGGTCGAAAATTGGCCAAGTAAAGAGCTCGACCTGCTTATTTCATATCAAACTCGAGCTAACTGGCCAAAAATTGGCCAAGTAACGAGCTCGATCTCTTTATTTCATACAAACTCGAGCTCATTGGTCAAAAATTGGTCAAGTAACGAGCTCGAGCTTCTCATTTCATATTGAACTCGAACTTACTGGTCAAAAATTGGTCAAGTAACGAGCTCGAGCTTCTCATTTCATATTGAACTCGAACTTACTGGTCAAAAATTGGCCAAGTGCAGAGCTCGACCTCCTTATTTCATGTCGAACTCGAGCTCACCGGTCAAAAATTGGCCAAGTAACGAGCTCGAGCTCCTCATTTCATATCGAACTCGAGCTTACTTGGCCAAGAATTGGCTAAGTAATAAGCTCGACCTCTTTATTTGATCCAAAACTTGAGCTTATTGGTCAAGCATTGGCCAACAAGCTCGGACAACATACTTAATAAGCATAAGCAATACCTTCAGCTTGATACGTTCACCTCAGTGCATCTTATCCCGCAGCTCTAACATGGGGTTTTCATCTGCGACCTAGATGCACGGGGGCCTGTGATGCGTATAAATGTAGTAGCACCCGAACTCGACCTTGTTGGCCCGAACTCAGCCCACTCTCGTTGGGCTAGATCCAACCTCGACCTCGACCTCGACGGCCCGACCTCAGCCCACTATTGCTAGGCCATTTCCAAGGTCGGGCCACCTTCTGGGTCGGGCCCAATAATTAGGTCGGGTCTTCTATCCCCTTCGAACTTACTACACGTGTCCTAGGAATGTCAGTCCTACTTAAACACAAACTCATCGCTCAGATTGTACAATCTTAATAGGACTCAAATTGACTATGGGAAGATTAATCCTTCTAGAACTCAACCACCACCCTCTATAAATATTGCCCCTTCTTCATCATTCAGGTACGTTTTTTTTAACAGCATTCAGCATAAAGTTTCTCTTGAATACTTAACTGACTTAAGCATCGGAGGGGCGACGAGGACACGCCTCGACGCCTTTGTTTCAGGGATTGGAGAGCAGATCACGTGGAGTTCTTCCATCCGGTTCGGGTTGACCCAGGTACGAATTTTGGTAGCATCAGTAACCTTAGGGTAGGGTTTATAAAGCCTTGAATGGCGGGCACCTATCCTCTATACTTACTATTAGGGTCCGTTTGATTGCAAGGGTGGAAAATAGGTAGAAAGAAAATATTTTACAGGAAAAAAAAATTCCTAGAAAATATTTTACAGAGAATTGTAATTAAGTGTGTTTGATTGGTATAATTTTTCATGAAAAATGCTAAAAGTTTGGAGTCTGTTTGGTTTCTTTTTTTATGAGAATTGTCCATTAAAGTGATAATATTTTCTACTATTGGGTCTAGAATTTGTTTCAATTGTCAAAAATAAAAAATAAAAAAATTTGAAAAAAAAAATAACCATACCGAATATCATTCGTTTTGACTTTGTTTTGCATGAAAATTGTCAACAAAAGTAAAATTTTTTTTTACAATAGTTGATAGAATTTGTTGTCATTACCTAAAAAAAAACAAAAAAAAAGGTGGAAATTGCTTTCCCACCTAATAGGTGGGAAAACAAAATCAAGAAAGTGTGCATCAAATGGTTGTACCTAGAAAAAGGTAGAAAACGTTTTCCATGAAAAAATTTAACTATCAAACAGCTTTTTAAGGGTGAAAAAGGAAAATGTTTTCATTTTCCATGGAAAACTAAGGCTATCAAACGGAGCCTTATTATTTTTGTATTCCAAGTCAAGTCTCTAGCTCCTTCATCGGATTCCAAACCCATCATCCTTTTATTTTATTTCGATTCATCTGCACTTTTTTTTCCCCTTTGTGTTTTGGGAGATTGAGGAAAGATATGTTTTTAATCAAGCTGATTGAGGAAAAAGGACGAGGTTTAAGTAGAGATGGCTCAAGTAGTTTGGAGCTTTAGACAAAGGCGTAAAGATATATTTTTTTAGAGAAATAATAAAATGATGATTAATGGAGCAAATGATGAGGGAAGAAAAATTTATTGCTGGTCGTCGACGATATAATTTTTAATGTTTCTAATTGAAATCAAAATATTTGATTAGTGACACCGGTAATTTGGGTGGTCATCGACTCATCAATGCATCTTCATCGACATTTAACGACTTAATTAGTGATACTGTTTGAACCGACATGAAGCTTAGGGCCTGTTTGTCTCTGGAAAAGAAATAGAGTTTTGAATGGTATTTTTTGAAGAATGTGTGGTTGAAAAGTAAAGTAATTTTTTTTTGTTTGTGTGTAGAATATTTTATTGAGTGAATATGTGGTAGAGATTGTTTACTGTAGAAAACAATGTTTAAAAAAATGAATGACAATAGGGGCTTAACTGCTACTAACAAAATTTTATGTTTTTTTTCACGTAATTTATTTTTATGAGTTCAGATATTTTTATTATTTCCTTGTAATATTACACATTTGTAAATTTTTTCCTCTAGCGGCTATTTAGTTCCAACGGAATGATCTTTAGTTAGTATTTAATTTTTATACTGACAATATTTTAATGATTTATTTATCATTTTTTTTTTTTTTGAATTAGGTGTTTTATTTCATAATTGTAAGAAGTCCAAGCATCTTTTGAGTTTTTAATATTAGGAAAAGAAAAAAAGGGAAGAAGAAGAAGATGAAGAAACATCTTGAATGTTGTTTTGGGCTATATATGTTTTGTTTCATTTTCTCAACATTAATTATTAAAAAGACAAATAAAAGGAAAAATGAATGTAATTTCAAAATTTTGAAGTCCTTCCATGAATCGAGATGGAATGTACAATAAAAATAATAATAAAGAAACTATACTTCATGCACTAAGTCATACTTTTTGTCACCATACAGAGAGTTAGTGTCTCTCCGACTTCTTCTGATCGCTTTCAAATTCACTATTTGAAGGTGATTGTATAAAATTATTACCATAAAGTCCATAACTTCCTCAGAAATAATGTAAGATATACTGAAAAACCTAAATGTATGTACTCAAAAAGTTTACAAAATAATGTAAGATATACAGAAGGCAGATTAGAACAAAAGCAATAAAGCTTGCAATTTGTGTGATTTGACCCCTCAGGCTCTTCTCTCTCTCTCTCTCTCGGACACACATACAACAGATACAGAGATACGTAGTTGTCCGTGAGTGCAGACAACAGATATATCTTACATTTTCATTTATCCATGCTTTTGTCCTTGCATTATTTTCAATATATATAATCGACAAATCAATTCACCAGACTTTTTTCGTTTCGTTTTGTTTCCTTTTTTCATTTAATTAGAACGAGAGAGAGAGATCTTGCAAAAAGAAACCCTAATGGGTTTCACTGTTTGTAAAACAATTGAAAACTATCACATCCAAGGTTGAATGCTGAAAAAACGGGTTTCTTCATTCAAAAATCTGCCTTTAAATTATACTGTTTCTCTGGACTCCGTTACACTGTGTGTTGTGGTCCATTTTTATAGCAGCAGCAGCAGCAACTTAATTTGTTGGATCTCAATGTCTCCGTGTTTCTGCATGTGTGGTAACAGATCATGAAGGTACCGCTTGTGTGGTGAATCCACCTCCTTTCTTTCAACTCATGCTACTAATAAAATATTAGCTGCTCAATCCAATCAAGTTTTCTAACTGAGGGGCTGTTTGACTGAGGCTTTTGTTAAACATTAAGTAAATTTTGATTAAATTTGATGAAATGTGTAGATGAAAGAAAAAGATAAAACATTTTGATTTAATCAAATGTGTAATTAAAATTGGAGTTTGACAAACAATCACTATATGCATATAAATAGAAGTGAACATATTATATACTTTTCTTAAAATCAAATCAACATAGTGGAATAATTATTGAGTCTGAATAAAAAATAGAAATCCAGAAAAGAAACTAGTACAGGAGAAAACAACAATCAATCAATATTGTTAAAACTCCTCTAAATCTACTTCTAGTCATCTAGAATGTTTGGACTTTGTTTTGGTAACGTTCAAAATCATCATTATTTTTTGGATTGTGCTACACAATCATAGGCCCACCGGCACTCCCTCCCATAGAGGGGGCGCCTGGTGTCCATAATGGACACCCTTACGTGCCCCCTATGTTCACCAATCATTTTCCCTATTTATTTACTTAAGACTTCAGTAAAAGAAGTGACACTAAATTATGGAAAAAAAAATAATGATATTATAAGTGATCTTGGTTGAATGATAGATCATGATTACAGCACATTAAAATTGAGTAATGTTATTTATCCTTACTGGAGTTACAATCTCAGTCTATGTGACGTTAATGTGAAATTAAATGATAGGTAAAATTAAATAAATCATTTAATTTCATATTTAATTTAACTTATCATTTAGAGCCACCTAGATTGAGGTTGTAACCCCAATGGAAATGAATAACATTATTCATTAAAATTACCCAAACTATGAAAGATTATGCTACATGTACATAATAATTTATATACACATTAATTTTTGATTGGTTACAATTTCTTCAATCAACTAAAAAAAACATTTTTTACTTTCTTTTTGGCATATCATCATTATATAATATCGTTGTGTACAAGGAGCATTATTCAACTAGGAATATGTCCATCTCAGAAATTAATGGGATCATCAAAAACTTTTTGAATTTAGAAATTTACATGAAAATCATTTTTTTCTGTTTTATAGGGAAAAGAAAAAGTGAAATTAATTGAAAGAAAAAAAGAAAAAAATTAATTTAAAATTCATTTCTCTATTCTCTATCATTTTCCTTTATTTATTGCTAGGAGTACCTTATACTTTTAAGAGCATCTTCAGGAGACTCTTTCAACATAAAATGCTCAATATTTTGAAGAGTCGGCCCTTAAAATTATGCTCCAAGAGAGTTTTTAATTTAGCCCATGTTTTATAAAAATTAAAATTAAAATTTTAATTTAAGTCAAAGTCAACAACTAATTTTAGCTACACATTTTATGAGATCCACAATTTTCAACCACACGTTTTATCAACTTTTATCAAAATTCACTAAAAATCTAATTTTAATCTCTACCAAATAGGGGCATAGAGAGTGAAGGAGTCAAAACACATTCTCTATAATTAAATGTATTCAAAATATCTCAATTTTCAAATGAGAAAAATTAATATAATAATTTGAAGGAAAGCTAGTAAAAGTAAAAGATAAAAAAATAATAAATATTTTTTTTTGAAGTAGTAAAATTGATGATTAAATATAAAAAGTATGTTGGAGTACTTAAAGATTTTTACTTTCTAAATTTATAGATGCTTTCAAAATTATGAAACATACTCTTAAAAATTAGAGTCTCTGGTAGATTTATTTGTTACTTTTTAGAATGCAAGACCTTACAGTACTGTGAGTCTATTGGTAGCATGTTGCACTCTAAAGTTTTAATTTGATTTTAATGTACGTAGATTGACTTTGTGTTTACTAATTTATACCCAAGAAAAGAAAAAGGAAAAAATATTGTTATTTGCATTTCTATGAGGGTCTTTTTAAGGGACCCCTATTGGATTTTCACGACTTCATGGTCATTTGAGGAAAAAGTAATGTCGTTAAGCCTTTGATTGATGGTTATTCTAAAGAAAAATTGGGGGAAAAAGACGTTTTGATTAATAATAATTTTTTTTAGAATGTGTGGTTAAAAAGTATAAAAAAGTTTTGAATTTATTTACTGTATGAATATATAATTAAAAATGAGAAATGAAAAGTTTCGATTTAAAAAGAGTAAAACATGGACTTAGTATCAACGTTGCTAGAACATTAGTATATGTAAAAGAACACAATATGTGCAATTTAATCTAATATAATGTAAGAATATGAAACTCATTCAATTGACATTATCATATTCTTCCACTTAAACTAGCGGTAGATAGCATTATTTTTTAGGAATTACATGGTTGTTTTTCAAGAAAACGAAGTTTCTCAATATTTAGGAGAATATATAGAAGGACAAGTTTAATATGAGGAAAATTAACATTTAAGGTCAAGAATTTCGAACTTTAATTATGTTTTGTCATTAGAAAAGAAATAGATATTAATTTGTGTTGTTTTTTTCCTTTTGGCGTTTAATATAGCGCAGGGGTACGGCATTTACATGCATACAGTATGGATGTGCGAGTGTACCGGGACCTTACATGAATGTGACTAGAGATAACACTACATTAATTTTGTAAATTTTGTTTTTGAAGCAAGGGAAATGAGGATTATATACAAAAATATCATTTTCTTCTTACATTATAACTGTTGATACCAAAAATCGTACATGTTGATCATGAGGTTGACGACTGAGAACGAGCACGAGCAAGGTCCTCCGGTACCTGAAACAAAGGCAACGAGGGGTGTTCTCGTCGCCTCTCCGATGCTTAAGTCAGAGAGAGACTTTGAGAAAAGATACGTGCTTGTAAAATTATGTGAATGAAAAAACATACCTGAAAAATGATCTAATGCTCCATATTTATAGAGTTAGGTAGTAGTGGACTCCTAGTTGGACTCATCACCTTATTTTTAGGAATTATTGTTGGGATGAGTGTTGGATTGTAACTAGAAGTCTAATTCTTCATGATTTGAAGTGTTCCTCAAGGTAAGACTTCTTTAGGACCTAGGATACCTCAATTGAGGTAATTGAATAGGGCTAGAGTCCTTTCAGGATGAGGACTAGCAACTCTCGATCACGGAGCACTTTGAGGATTTGGCTAAGGCAAAATCCCGAGCACATACCTCCGAGGACTACTAAAGTGATTTTGGAGACATTCTTGAGGGTTCATCCTCGAGATATCTCGAGGACTATACAAGTTCGAGGACTCAGGTCCTATAATCGAAAAGGGAGAGCCATGACAGACCTCATGCTCGAGGAATCCATAATAATGACCACATCAATAACTATTTCTCTTGGAAGATAAATTTATCGTATATATAATAATGGTTGTTTAATTAGAAAAATCTAAAGAAATTATTTGAATGTAAATTAATAAAAAAAGATTAGGTTTTAAGAAGTCAATAAGTAATAGAGTTAAACCCTTTGTACATGATGGTTTGCCAAAATGTCAAAATTCCAGTGGCAACAATGCATTGGACGTTGGACAAAAAACAAATTTAAACTGACCAATCCAGTGCTACCACCTAAACCCCCGACAAACCCCCTTGTACATGTAGCATATCCTAAGTAACAAGGCTTCCTCCATTGGTAATAGCGGTCAAAGATATCCAATATTGTTAGACTATTCATCGATACTTTAAAGACATGTTGACAGGACTTTTGAAATCCTAAAGCTCCTTCTGTATTAAAAAATTGGTTTAATTTTAATCATGTTCGAATAAGTTTTTGAAAGTGCTTCGTCTAGTTAAAGAGTTTTTAAAAATATATAGACTAAGATAATTTTCTAATGAAGCTCACTTTTAAGTAAAAGCAGAAGAACTATCAAATGAATTAAGTATAACTATGGATCATTATTCCCGTTTCAGATTTTCGACATGAATCATTTTTTCATTAAAGTGAATGTTTGTTCACATTTTTGTAGACCAAAAGGGGTCCTCTAATCGACAATTTAAATCAATATTACAGCTTGTCTACTGACATTACAACATAAAATGAAAAAAAAAAAAAAAATTGTTGAGGCGTTAATTTTAGGTGTAAACAATTGTCAGCTTCCGTAGTTGACAAACATATTCTTTTGTAAATCCATGCCGTTCACAAAAGTTCTTGCATTCATTCAAGGCAACGTAGGTTTTATTTAGATTCTTGATTTCCATGAGATGAATAACCCTCGGAATCGCCTCATGACGGCCCTCTCTATGGTCTGCGTTTCTTCATTCTCTTTCTATTATAATTGGTCCATTTTTCTTCATTGTAAAGCTTGGTTGCTTGGAAACTGCTAGAACTGAAGTGTATTGCAATTTACTTCAAAAGGATCTAACAATGAAGAAAGTATGTGTAGAAGTAGAACTACACCTCTCTTAATGTATATGTAGAGTCTACCAGTAGGGTAGGGGTAGGGTTCCATGCAGCGCAGTCAAGATTTGCAGATTTCCCCAAAAAGTGACGAAATTGCATCGAATCCAGGTAGTGTGTGTGCGTATTTGAAATTTCCACGCTTCGACGTTTGTAAAAAATAATTTACAGACATATTTGTGGTTGTGGAGGTGGCAAAAGTTTGGGAAAGGACAGTGTAGCCTGCCTTTGTATATACTAGAAATGTCAGCAAGCCTCATTCAAATCACCTCGCATCTGCCCCCCCACCCCAAGAGAAGTTCAACATAGACGTAGGAAAGAGAGGCATCTAAATTCCCTGCCAGGAATCTTGATTCATTATGAAGCCCCCATTTTGATAACTATTATTTTCAAACTATTTTACTCATTTTTAATCCCATAAAAATATTATGCATGTAAAAAAATATTCTTAACTTTTTATTCACATATTTTATTATTAAATTTACTAGAATTCGCTAAATGACACCTTACTCGAGTTTTACCAATTAATAAATCCTTAAAATTGTTATTTCCACGATTATAATATTTTATCCATCAACGAAATATTATATGCTTCCAAATACATCAGATTTTCAGAGATTATTCATTTTGCTACTTTATCCTTTTGTGTTGTACAAAGTTGTCATTTAAAATATAAATATATTATTTTTCTACATTTTAAGATAAATTATGTTTAAAGGCCTCAAAAATTATTGCCCAGAGCCTCAAAATTCTCATGATCGACTCTGAATCGAGCTCCTCATTATATTTGTAATTGCATGTCCATGTAAGGAAGCTTGGGATTTCCTGTCATGTACGTGGTAGACAACTCCGTTTGTAAGTTATCTCATGTTTGAGTCACAATAAAATTTTCATTTTCATTATTTTACTCATTTTCAATCACACATTTTTTAATAAAATAATATTTTTTATCACATCAATAACTTTTCATTTTTTTTAACCACACATTCTCCATCAATCCATTATTCCAAAATACATTCTTCCAAAAATAATGTGGCTCAAACACACCCCAAATCATAAGCATGGTGAAAAGGAGTCTCTTGGCAACGACAAAATACAAAGGCCAAAACCATATGTACAGAAGAAGTCCTTATAGAAGTTTTTCAACGTACATGTGGTATTGTTCAAATACAAATGGCAGAAATTATAAACCCATCCTAATAGAATAATGATGATTGAACAGGCTAAAAGACAGAGAAATGATGGACATACAGACTTGGCAACACCAGTTTAGGTGTTCGTTTATGTTTTGTTTTTCAAAATGTTCAATCATATTTCGACACGTATCCCTCCTATTTTTGAGTCTATTTATGTAGCGTGATTGATCCTAATATCTCTACACGCATTTAAAGTCTCTACAGGAGTTTGTACTTGTAATCTTCTCTCATACAATGACTAGTTAAATTATTGTCACATCGCTCCCCCCATTTCTTTAATTACGCTAAGGATATCAATTTGACTAGTCGACTCGAGTAGCCCGCAACCCGACCTCTAAAAAGCTTACGACTCAGTTGTACCGAGCCTCATTTTTGAGCGATGGCCCAAGCCCGAGCAAGCCCATGTCACGTGTTGCCTGCTTCAAGTAGGCTAGCCACTATAACGATTTTTAAAAAATTAATTTAAAAAATCGAGTCGACTAGGTAAGGCCAGAGCTTAAAGCCCTAATCGAGCATTGATTTTTCGACCAAGCTTTGTTTCAGCTCGGCTCAGGGCCAAAAAAGTCCGAGCCTTTTTTTGTTCGGACTGAATCTGAGCCACAATTTTCAGCTCGTGAACTTGCTCCACTCAACTCATTTACATCCCTTTATTACACATAAAAAATTCTCACTCCTAGCCTCCATCCAGTCACCGAGCTTGAGGCACCATTTCCCTTTTCTAGTAATGGAATATTGAATAATTAGAAGACTGCCATACAAAATCTGTTTGGGTGAACTGCAAATTGTCAAACAAACACGTTTTATTTGTCGAAAATAAATTTAGGAAAGAGAGCCAAACAGGGCATATTAAATAAAACTGAATTGAGTGATAGAAATTGAAATTAGAAATAAGAAAAATATAAATTAATTTCTCAAGCAAAACGGCATTAGAAAATAGGGAGATAATGGGCTTACAATTATTGGGCAAGACTGTGGGATGGGAGTGGGATTTGGGTCAAGGATGAGGTTGCTAAGCGGACGTCTGGGTCCTCTGCGATGGTTATACTAATTGGGCTGGACCAATAATAAGCTTGTATCGGCATCATGTATTAGCACATTGCAAACTCTGCCCTAGTTTAATAAAGTATTTTGAAATTATAAGTTAGTCTGTCAAAAGTAAATAAAAATTGTGGGTTCAATAAAATGTATGATTAAAGCTTGAACAACTTATAATTTTCCCTCTTCTATTAAAAGGGGCAATCCATAGTTCACTATTCATTCATGACGTATTTTTCTTTCCCATTTTATTCTCACTTCTCTCTCCATTTCATCCCCACTAATTAATTGTATCCTCTGCCATTTACTGTTCAATTATGCAGATTTCCATCTTCTCCTCTCAATAGTCCATATACCTCAATTGTTGACTTCACTTTGAGATTTACATGGCAAAAAAAAAAAAAAAAAAAAAAAAAATAACCGTCTTTATCTTCATTGATACGTGTAATTATAAAAAAAAAAAAAAAAAAAATCTGCAAACCGACTTGACAGAGTAATATTAAAAAAAAAAAAAAAAATTACTCGGCACAATTCGAAGGATTGCTCCGTGTGCGGAGACACGGGACACCCCGTGTCCGAGTTTTTTTTTTTAAATAACATTTTAAATAGCATTCTCCATTTTTTTCCTTTTTTTTTTTTACTTATAACTTACATGCCTATCTTATGGTTAACTGCTCATTTTATGCTTCAAATTGATTTTGTCCTTTGTATCCCTCTTATTGCTAAAAAAAAATTGCCAACGTAATCAAAAAAATCTTTTCGAAAAAAAATTTGCGGAAAAAATTTGCCGACGTAATTTCTGTTGATATTTTAGAAATATCTTTTGGTATTTCAATTGATATTTTATAAATAACTTCCCCTCACAAAATAATCAAAACCCAACAACAAGCCTCCGCATGCGGGAGAGGAAGCGGCCTCCGTGTGCGGAGACTTTCAGGTTTTTTTTAATAATAACATTCTCCATTTTTTTTTCTTTTTAAGTTTCTTGTTGTACATGTATAAAATTAGAATTTCTTGCGTGTCTTCGCATCCGCACCTTTTTTGCTAATAATTCTACTTATTTACATTTCACACAAACTATAAATACAATTCACGTATTAATAATTTCATTTAAAAATATTAGAAAATATTCAATTCCATACATACATAAAATCAAAAATTCTTTCGGGAGCGTGCCCCCGAGCCTCCACAAGGGGAGCTGACCGGGCAGATCGATCCCTGTCGGGGGCATTGCCTCTGAACCCCCACAAGGGGGCGCTGCCCCCTCGACCCCCGCGAAGTTTACCTTTTTTTCCAATTCTACTATTTTTTTTTCCAATACATCATATCTAAATTTACTCTGTTCAATAAAGTTCATTTTCCTAATTTCATTTTATATATATACACTACCATAACCTCAAAAATAAGACAGCCATGCATTGCATAGGCCGAAAACTAGTATTAAAAAAAGAATCATACGTGGGCTTAATTAGTTTGGATTAGAAAATGTTTGGTATTTAGCCTCTGTTAGGTACATATTAAAATTTTCATTTTCATTCTTCTATTCATTTTCGACCACATATTCTTTAATAAAATAATATTTTTCATCACATCAATAACTTTTTTTTTTCAATCACATTTTCCATCAACCTACTATTCGAGAATACATTCTTCCAAAATAATGTGGTTTAAACTAGGAATGACAAAAAAGTTCGTCGGCTTGGGCTATATTCGAAAAAAGCTCGAGTCGGGCCAGGCTAACTGAGCCTCATTTTTTTCCCGGGCTTTGCTCCGGCCCAAAAAAAGCTCGAGTCTTGCTTGAGCCTTTTTATTTAATTTATAGTATGTATAAATCATACAAATTTTAAATTTTTTAAGTAAAAATATAGATTTGACATTAAAAAAAACAAAAAAAAAATCATTTTTTGGCCGGGCTTTGCCCCGCTCGGTTGGGGCCCGAAAAAGCTCGAGTCGGCCCAAGTTTTTTTTTTTTTTTTTTTTTTCAGGCTCGACTCGACTAGACTAGTTGACATGGCTACCTGAAACAAACCCTTAATCATTTATGAATATAATCGATGCTAATAATTTTTAGAAACATTGTGAACGTTTATGTGTCGTCACAAACAGGAAACCTTACGAATTTTTGCGTTGCATCTAGTCGTGTAATCTGAATTTACTTATATATTTTTTCCTAAGCGCGATTCAATCAACATTTTTTATGTTTAAAAGGAAACAAACATAGCATGTTTGACCTTGCTTAAAACTTAAATAACATAGACGGAAGTTATAAATTAATTAAATAACGTTGATCTTCCCGTATGAATAGAACACAAACTTCATACGTTATTGAGATATGTCATTGTAAAACATATTTAGTACGTTAAATTCTATACTATTAGAAATAAATTAAAAAATAAATATATATGATAAATTGTATAATTTAGTTCGATATATAATATTATATGAAATATTTTCTTTATTATAATTAATTTTCAAGCTGAATATACAGTAAATGGGGTTTAAGAAATCAAGAAATCATTCTTTAATTTATGCCAACTATAGTAGAAAATGACGGATTATGGTGACACATATAAACTCTAACAACTGAACACACAAATTTCTACATTAATAATGTGTAGTCAAAGTAATAAACGCGTGCTTGGAAACAACTAAACATACAAATCTAAAATTTGAGAGCATTATCTAAATATGAGGCCTTATGGAACCACTTAATTAGATCAGATATTGTCTCGTTTAAATGTTACACTATAGGAAATATCACTTTCAACGATCACAGAATGGTCGTAGAATATACATTTTTGGTTGCTGATAATATTTATCAATCAAAATCAGTTGGTCGTTCCTTGATTGGCAAATAGTTGTTGATTTGGTCGTTGAATGTATTATTTCAACAACTAAATAATTGGTCGTAAAGAGTTTGTATTGATTCTTTTTTCGACAACCACTTGTTTGGTTGTTATATCAACTATTTTTTGTCGTTAAAATACAATGAAAGCAACCAAATTTTAGTTGTCTTTCATTTCAACAACAAAAGAACTTGTCGTAAAAAAATTAATTTGTTTACATACTTGCAATTCTTTATGTTTGCACTTTGCATTTTGTTTCACGTTCTTAATTTTCTTGTTTTTTAAAATTATATAATACTGATCATGGTATGACAGATAAGTAGAAGCGTGGAGGTGCGGTAGATTGGTTGTCAAGGCAGTCTAGCATGGGCAGGGGCGAATTCAGGATTTTTGGTCAGCACGGGCGGCCGTTGACCGTCCCGTTGGCCACAATAAAATATTAGAAGTCCTTTCTATGCCCATTTTTGCAAAAAATACATTTTGAAATAGTAATTTGATGGAGGATGTGTAGTTAAAAATAAAATAAAATTCGTTTGTGTGTAGTATTATTTTATTGGAGAATGTGTGGTTAAAAAGAAGAGAAATATGTATTTTGATAAAAATGGGAATCAACAAAGCCTAAAATTTAAATCTAACAATTATTTTGTTCAAACTAAATAGATAAAATTATGTGATAAAAATTAGCTGACCTCACCAAATTACATCATGGCCAAGTTTTGAATAATTCAAAAGAAGAGCATGGGCTTGAATTTTTATAATTGCAATTGCATTACAGAAACTTAGTATATACTATTTTATAAAATTTCTTGTCAAAGGTTCAATAGTTTTCATAATGGTCCGGGGTTCAAAATACAAAATAGAGGTTGTATGTTCGAAACTTCCCCTCCTTATGAATCTATTTTGGCAAATATTGTATAAAACTAAAAATATCTCATAAAAATTAGTTAGAAAGGATTCGAACCCAAGACATAAAGGTTGTGGAGACGCGTTTTCACCAACTAAGCTACATAAGAAATTTGAAAATATAGTGAATGAAAAATTCTATAATTAAAACATATATCTATTATTAACAAAAAAAAAAAATTAATTCTAGTGGATCCAGCCCGGGCGGCCGCGGGGGCTGGCCAGGTGCTGGATCCGCCCCTGAGCATGGGAATACCTCATATCTACCTTTCATTTCTTCTCTTCCACAAAATTTTAATAATTCAATTCTCTTTTGTATTCGTGTATAGGTTGGGTGGTTCGACCTGATGTAACTGTAAGTATGAACATAACATTTGCAAACTTCTTCTAGGCTACGTCAAACTTGCTCAACCAATAGAGAAACCCGCCCGTTAGTGTAAGCTCCGCTATTATACATTGTTAATCGTACAATAAATACACCACATGACAAACGGACAAAGTCACTTGTAGCTTAGAAACGGGAGATTCGATCCTATAATATCATTCCACTCATGTAGCGAATTGGCTGAACCCTACGGATCGAACCTTTGCTGTCCGACGCCCCAAGGAGAGTTGATAAAGATCTTGTATCAAGTGAGTGATGTGACAACTCACTGGAATCAAACAACTCAAATCTAGTCTTACATATCAGGCCTAGGACCGTCAAATCATCACAGCACTAAATGCAAAGCGGCCTATGAATTATTGATTGATGGCTATGACAAGAAGCTCCGGTTGTGCGGATGACGTCACAAGCTCCCTCATCTAACGGCTATTAGCTATCCTCCCCTACTATAAAAACAGAAACTTGGCACCATTTGAGAATAATGAAAATTTATACAAACAAAGAAAGCTTTGGCACTCTCTACTGAGAAGATATATTTCTCGGGCCGACCCTCTTTTACGATAGAGATAATCACACTATAACTAAAGAAACACTTGGATCTCTTCTTTTCTGTTGGACCATTTTTTGGAGTCAACATACACATTGTTTGGTTGAATATTCTAAAGGTTTTGATAGACAAAGTGGTACGACAATAGTGTCGAGGGTACATATTTTGGTAAACAAAGTCTTGGCTAGATTCCAGACCTCTATGATTTAAAAGTTTCACCTTCCTTAGCTCCTGTCATTCTCTAAATATTTCATTTTTTTTTCTCAAAATCATTTCCATTCGTACATTTTTTTAATAAAATATTTTTACATGTAAACTTAAAATTTTTCCTATTTTTAACCGCACATTCTCTAAAAGATCAATATTACAAAATCTATTTTCCAGATTTTTGTCCAAACTTGTGATTTGAAAAAAATTATTAACCTTATAATCAGTGGCGGATCCAGCACCTGGCCAGCCCCCGCGGCCGCCCGTGCTGGGTCCGCCGGAAGCTACAAGTTCTCGCTGGTGAGCTGCCGTCCGCCGGGGAAGAATAAGGAAAGCAGCGCCTGCTGAATTCTTTTTCTCCTTTTCTTATGTTTTAATCTTTTGGGCCTTATTCAAAAAAAAAAAAAAAAAAGGCCCAATTGAAACTTACAATGATCAGCCCACACAACAAAACCAATTCAATTACCCATTGTTTGTCCAATTGTCCGGCAGAGAGAGTGGGAGAGTAGACGACTGACGATTAGGGCGAAATCGAAGGTTGACGATTACCCACTGATTGTGACTGTGGTTGGTTGGTGGACGGAAGTTGGTGGACTGCCGGCTGGAGCTTCAAAATAGAAGGTAAGAATCTTTTACCTACCTATTTACCTCAAAAATCTTGGATTGTTTACAAATTATTTTAAGAATCTTTTTTTCCGAAACAATAATTTACTTTGAGTCAGTTGCAAAGCTCATAAGGGAAAGTGAGCATGGAGGAAACTTGCTTATATTTAGCTTGCATTTTTATTTTTTTCCGCATTTTCATCTTTTTCTTTGTAGGAGGCAGTTAGCAATCTCATGTTATCTTGGACTTTGTTTACTTTCTAGCAGTATGTTAAGAACTAAAATACACAGAACTTAAGAAAATGACATGGAACTTTGTAGTTTGCATTATCTAATTGGAAATAATTTTTGATGACCCTAGATGGACGTTAGACATCAAATTATAGAACTCTGTCGAATATTGATCAAGTATTTGCATGTTCACAAATCACAATCCAATAAATCAAACGTGATAACCGTATAAGTATTACCTACCTTTTGAATTGTGTAACGTGAATTGTGATTTGGGAATCTCGAGATTTAGGAAATTAGGGATAAATGAAAAAAAATTAACGGTGAAGATTTTGGGTTGTATTTTTTTTTAATAGTATTTTGGGCTGTACTAAAATATATTTTCATATGTATATATTTTTTTATATTTTAGTAAATTTAAATATGTATCGAATTATATTTTCGACTATAACGATCAATCAACGGTCTCCACAACTCCGCCCTAGCTGAACAAAACTTCTGGATTCGCCCCTGCTTATAATTGATGAAAATGCTCGGTATAATCACGTTACATTCTTCTTTGTGTTTATTCTACCATTCCTATAAAATGAACCTCCTATAAACAGATGCCACTCTTCATTCTATCATTGAGATTTAATCGCAAATAAGAAAATATGGAATAAGGAAGCTAAAAGATCTTCTCCCTCCAAATATCCTCAGTTTTGTCTTACTACGACTAATTAAATAAGTCAACTCTAAATAGCTATGGAGCTGTCATTGACCAGCTAAAAGATCTCCTCCAATCAAAATATCCTCAGTTTTGTCTTACTAGCGATTAATTAATTAAGTCAACTCTGAGGGTTCGTTTGATTGTAAAGGTCAAAAATGGGTGGAAAGAAAATGTTTTACAGGGAATTGATATTTGTGTTTAATTGATATAATTTTCTACCCGAAAAATGTTGAAAGTCTGGTTCTGTTTGGCTTCGTTTTTTATGAAAATTGTCCATGAAAGTGATAATTTTTTCTGCCATTGAATCCAGAATTTGTTCAAATTCCTAAAAATTATTATACCGAATACTATTTGTTTGTCTTTGTTTTGCATGAAAATTGTCTATTAAAGGGAAAAAAATTTTTTACCATTGTTGATAGAATTTTTTTCAATTGCAAAAAAAAAAAAAAAAATGCCTAAGAACTTGAAAAATCAATTCCAACCAAAACAATAAGAAAATGCTTTCCTCTAAAAGCTGAAAAATGTGGAAATGTTGAAATTTTTTTGCTATCAAACAGGTACAAAAGTTGAAAAATATCAAAATGGCCTAAGCTGTCATTTGCCGGTGGGATGCCATATAGCAACTTGTATTATTAACAAAGTACAGCAATCGAATAGAGAATATTTGGAGTTCAAGTTCCAACGTCCGCAACACAAAAATGGGAATTTTTTTTTTTTCTCGTATGAATGACGCACTTACAATCAAAGAAACTTCATAATTCATTCACTTCCGAACTTTTTTCTCGTATGGCTACTTTTTTTTTTTTTTTTTTTTCAGCCTCTTCTTTGGCTCCATGTAATCTAAAACATACCACAGGCTACTCACCGACGCGTTTCCGAACCGATGAAGTGTCATTTTTTATGGCTCCACATCATTGTCACTTAATAGAAGAGACTGTATATTTTTACGGGAGAATTTTCAAAATAGCCCGTGAACAGTGGCTTTTAAAGATTTTTGTTAAAAAGTCAATTTTATCCTTAATGAAATAGGTTTCTTTATTGCAAGACATATCCTTCTATTTTAGGGTAGGTTTCTAATCTGTTCTTCTATATTTCTTATGTTTTGATTAAAGTATAAATCTAATATATTATCATAATCTGCTATTTTTTGTTCATATTCTTTTATAAGTCTAATATATTTTTCAGATATTTCATCTGTATTTTCTAGTTGGGATATAAGATTTTCTACTTTTCCAAGTATTCTTTTTAACAAATCGTTTAATCCTTTAACTGTATATCCTGGCATAACTGGATATTATATAAACATCATCATAGTATTATAAAATATAAACATCATGGTAGACAGTAATCCAAACATCATGAATAATCATAAACATTTATAATCCCTGCGATTCTCTAAGATCTTAAGAAATTCTTTCAAAATTTAACAAGAAATAGTAGTTCTACCTTAATTTTAATCTGGCTCTTTATTCTTAGAATCGAGTGACCTTCAGGCTCTGAATGTGCAAATTGTTTCCTTCAATGGCCTCCTGCCTTAACGGAATCCTTGCTATTCAGCTTCTTGCCTTCACTGTTTCGTTTCTAAGGATAAATCCCTAGACTTGGATTAAAGAAAAACTGTTTTTGTTGTTAAAATAAGAAAGAAGTTTCTTATTAGATCTATCAAGAATCTATGGGAATGAAGATTTAGAAACTCATTCTTCTATATAAGAAATGGATTTTCTATTGATATTCTGAAATTGGTACAAAGATTATATCAAAAGACAGAAGTGTTTCTCTCGCAATATGAAAGCTCAAGTGTTTTTTCTCAACTCATTCTTCCTCTATCTTAGCCCAAAGGCTTCTATTTATACTACTACATGAGGCTCGATTATTGGCCTCTTACATCATCCATTACATCATACTCCATTAATGGAGTCCTATTATATCAATAATTTCTTCACTACATAATTGTAGCTCTATTATATCTTCCAGTTGTCCACCTTTCTTTCACATCTTCTTTTCCTCTATTGTCTTCATATAGAGTTTGTCAAGATTCTTCATAGTGGCGGGGCCTCTTTTCATTTGGATAGCATGTGGGACACTCCCTTAACTGGCATGACTCTTGTATGGTTGATGGACTTCCATGGATTTGATGGATATCAAACTTTTGGATATATTCTTTTAAAATTGTAGATTTATCCTTTCCATTATTTGTCATAAGTGTCCATCCTTCATATTGGCATAAACATTGAAATTTTTTATCGTATAAATTTTTTGCCATGTTGTAGAGAACTTTCATCCCTAAGACTCTTCGGGATCTCATCCATGATCTGTTAATGTTTGGCAATGACTTTCTATTTTGGCCTACTTCAATTTGGAAATTTCGGCCTACATATCCGACTGTAATAATATGTTCTGCAGGATAATATATCCTTCCATCAATTTCTGGACTGATTGAGTAAAATTTAAGATATATTGGTCTTCCTTTGGCGAATTTTGAAACTTCTCCTCGGAAGATATCATCAAATTTCTCAATTTCTTTTAAATCTTTTCCTGGATAAATTAAATCCAAGAATCCATAGTCTGCCGCCATTTTAACCATGTTAGGGTCTCCATCGTTTGTAATGATCATTCTTGGGTAAACATGTTCTCCTGGGGAGATGAAATATGATTCATTATCTTGTAGTTCATAAACAAGTTTTGCAAAAGCTTTATATTCTTCTTCTCTTGGTGTTAAAGGGGTTTCATCATCTTCATCTGCTCTGATTTTGATCACCCTTGTATGTTTATCATCATTTTTTATTGTCACCTTTCGGGGACTTTCCATGATTGTATCTCTTTTTATTTGACTGGGTCCACCGCTGCTTCCACTTGGTGTACCTGTTTGTATTCCCTGTTTGGTATTTTGAGATTGTGCTAAAGCATCAATCCCTGTATTTTTGGTATTTGTAGACTCTAATTGTGCTTCAAGAGCATCAATTCGGTCTTTTAATTCATTGGTAACTTTGGTATGGGACGTACTGATCTCAAGTAATAATTTGACATTATAACTTAAAGATTCAGCTAATGCCTCCATTCCAACTTTTATATCATCAGCTTCATCTTTGGCAAATGCTGCCGCAGATTTTATTTCTGATATCTCCTGCTTGATATTATCCATCTCCAAACTCGATATTCCTGCTTAAAAAATCAGCAAGATAATTGTTTATACCTTTAATATGAATAATATCAAAATTATAGAATGACAAATATGCTTGCCATCTGTGCAATCTCCTATATTGAGGCTCCATTGGCAACTTATTTTTAATTAATCCTGTAACATTAGAATTGTCAGTTTCAACAATAAACTTCTTAGATAATAGGAATAATGAAAACTTTTTTATTCCTCTAATAATTGCTAACAATTCTTTTTCATGAGTGGTATAATTTATTTCTGCTTGGTTAAAAGTTCCACTTGAATACCTGCAGATTTCATTTAAATCTGTTTTTAATATGGCTGCCCAATATTTATCAGAAGCATCTGTATTAACAACCAAATTATCCTTTTCATCTGGCAATCTTAATTTTGGTAAATTTTTGCATTCTTCTTTTAATAATTTAACAGCTTCTGTATGTTCTTCACTCCATCCTTTAGTATTTGTTTTTCTAAGTAAAACTTGTATTTTATGTCTCTTTTTTGAAAGATTTTCAATAAATCCTTCTGCATAATTTAGACATCCTAAGAACTTTTGTATTTGTTCTTTTGATTCTAATTTATTTGGAAAACTTTCTATCTTTTTAGATATATGAGTTTGTAATTTTATTCCTTTTTTATCTATTGATAATCCAAGAAAATCAATTTCTTGTTTTTCTATTATAGCTTTCTTTTTTGAAAGAACAATCCCTTCTTTTTTACATTCATTTATAAATTTTATTAAATGATTTCTATGTTCTTCTTTAGTATTAGAACATATTAATATATCATCAACATATACTATTAAAAATTCATCAAACTTTCTAAATATGTTATCCATTTTTCTTTGATATATTTGTGGTGCATTTTTTAAACCAAAAGGCATTACTAACCATTCATATTTACCTTGAGGTGTACTAAATGCAGTATATTGTATACTATCTTCTTCCATTTTAACTTGCCAAAAGCCTGATTTACAATCAAACTTGGAATAATATTGTTTTCCTTTTGCAAGGTTTATTATGACTTCTTTATTTGGTAAAAAGTATCCATCAAATTTAGTATATTTGTTTAATTCTTTATAATTGATTACCATTCTAGCCTTTCCTCTAACTTGCTCAGAATGTTTCATGACCATAAAAGCTGGACTGCTATGAGGTCCATTACTTGGTCTAATAAGTTTTTGTTCTAGTAATTCTTTTATTTGGGTTTTAAATTCTTGTGTATCTTGTATAGTATACATCATTGGTCTGACTCTAATTATAACATCTTCTGTTAATTCTATTTTAGCTTTAGGATGATATGGTTTCCAAAATAATAATGGATTTTCTCCACATGTTTTTTCTAATTGTTCTATAATTTTTTCTATACTTATCTCTATTTCTGTTTTTAGCACTTTTTTGTATAGAATTTTTGTGTTTATGTCTTTATTTATTATTGGTCTTTTCTCCCATTTATCACCACGCTGGGCTGGCTGAACTCTATAGGGTCTAAATTCCCTTGGAATTTTTAATAAGTGTGCACATGGTGTTTGTAACATTATCATATAATTATTTTGTTTATAATATTGAAATTGTTGGATAAAGTCATTTCCTAATAGTATATCACAATCTAATTTGTTGTAACTATATATCTTGTTTATTATTACTTGTTTACTTCCAAGTATTATACTGACTTTATCGGCACTATTAATTATTTGTGTACTTTCTCCTGTTACTCCTGTTATTTTTATTTTACTATTTTCATTCCATGATTTTGTTAAGAAGTTTCTAAATATTGTTATATCACTTCCTGTATCTATTAAGGCACATGTTGTTATATTTGTTTCTACTATAGTAACTTATATATATACGGCTAATGGAAAACTTATTTGGTTATTCATTTATCTCTTTTCGCATAATATAGTTTGATCATTATGTGTTATGTATAATCCTTCTCTTTTTATACTATAGTCTTTTAATCCATTTAGAAAACTCATTCCTAATAATATATGAGGATCTGTATTCATACTATTATCCATATAACATGGTACTACCATTTTAATTCCTCCTATTTTTATTGGTACTTTGACTTCTAATTCTGTAGTATGTATCTGTCCATCAAAATTTACATATCTATATGGTTCAATTTTATGAGTCATTAATCCTTTATTTCTGATTGAAGCTATATGGCATTCACTTGCTCCTGTATCAATTAGTATATTTGGTCCTTCAATATGTTCTCTTCCATTATAATATTCTCCTTCTATCTTCATATTTCCAGCATTTCTATGAAGTTTGATTTCTTTTATATTACTAGTTCCTTCTAAATGTTTTCTAGGTAATTTAAGGCTTGTTGATCTTTTAATTAATCTTCCATCTCTAAACATTATGTTATTAGAATAATCATCTTCTTTATCTTCTGCTATTTCAGGTTTATCTTTGAGTATACTAAATTCATATTCTTTAGGAATTAAACTTATTTGTTTACTTGGTTCTATTATTTTACTAATATCCTTACATTCCTTGTGAACTTCTATGTATGGTTTTTTAGAGTATATATTTCCATAGTTGGAGTTAGTAAATGTGTACAAAGCTCTATATTCTATAGTCATAATCTTGTCTCCTGGTTCCATTATTTCATTTCTATGTAACTTAAAATGTAGTCCTAAGACTTCATTGAAGTTTTTATCTGTAATTGAGACACAATATTTTGGGTAACAAGTAAATATTAGTTTTTGGTATGCTAAGTTTCCTTCTATAGTTCCTAAATGACTATCTTTCAAATTTATTATTCTTCCATCATGTAAACTTACGGTTAACGGTGAATCTATTCCTTCTCTAAATAAGGATTTAAACATTATTTGTATTCCTGCTAAATAGACATATTGAATTTTTTCTCCTTGTTTTTTACTAATTTTTGTTAGTAGTTCATCTACTGTATTTCTTGTTAAAAGATTTAATTTATGTGTTCCTTGAGTTGTTCTAACATTTATAGCTTTTTCAATTTTATGATACTCATTTATTGCTATTCTTTCTCTTTTCCATATTTTATCTAAGGCTTCCCATTTTCCTATTTTTAAGTCTAAAGATAATTTTCTCATTTTCTTGAATTTGTTATTATCAAATGTTACTTTTAATCCATAACCTTCTATTCCTTCGTATTCTTGCTTATCTATATTATCTCTTTCTATTTCCTCAATCTCGTTATTCAGATTCTGATCCATCATCTTTTTCTGAATCTGATTCGCTTATATAAACTTCTTGATCATAATATTGTTCAATATCTGATATTTCACTTAATTCACTTTCTATATCTAAATATTCTTTTTGTAGTATTTTAACCTTTTTCTTTTTACAATCAGGGCTTATATGTCCTATTTCTCCACAATTCCAACATTTACATTGGCTTTTATCTTTCTTATAAGGTCTATTTCTTTGTTGCTTATTTGGATTATATTTCCTTTTATAATATCTTCTTCTAGGCTTTATATATTTTTTCTTAAAATTTCTAAATTTTTTAAATTTTTTATTTTTGAATTTTCTTTTAGTCTTTTTTCTTTCAGGATTACATCCCCATTGTGTAGGTTTTTCCATATCTTCACAACATATCTTAGTTAATCTTCCTGATTTTTTCATTAATTGTCTTTGTTGACATATATATGCAAGTCTTTCAAATAAGAATTTTATTCTTGTTCCTAAAGATCTAGGTGCTTCAGGATTTTCTTTAATGTATTTTTCAAATTCTATTTTAAAATATATTCCCCATGTTCCTGGTAACTTATTATAGTACATGTCTTTATATACATCTTGGTTTTCATTACTATAAAATTGGGTATAATAATATTCCTTAAATTCACATGTGTATTCTTTGATTTTACACATATCACATATTGTTAGGTTTATTAATTTTATCCTAGCATTTTCTTTTTCTTTTATTGCTTCTCCATCAAAATTTCTTATCCAATCTTCTCCTAAGAATTCATCTGAAATATAGTTTACTAATCTTTCTATACCTTCTTTATCTGATTTTATTATTTCTGTTTGTATATTTCTTTTTATTAGTGTTTTTGTATCATTGTTTATTCCATCCCACCAATTTCTAACATTTCCTTCAAAGGATGCTACTAAAAAGTCTATTCTTCTTTCAGTACTTTCCCATGTATCATCTTTATTATATAAAAAGAATAATATCATTGAGTTTGCCCAAATTTCTAAGGCTTTTTTGATATCTATTTTACAATCTAGGTCTAATTTTGCTCCTCCATGATTGACAGGTTTATCATAATTATCATTTAGTTCAAATCTATTTCTGTATTTGTTTCCTTTTGGTGGTTGTCTATCTCTTATTGTTTCATAGTATTGTCTATATGGTTTAATGTATATAGGTGCATAACTTTCATCTGGATCCAATATTTCTTGTTTATTAGAGGATTCTGCTTTATTTGGTCCTCCTCCAGTATTCATTAGGATTTGATATTCATTTAAATTTTCTAAACTTAATTGATCAAAATTTTCTATAAGTAAATCTAATTCTTCATTCATTTTTATCTTCTATATCATCTTGATTTTCTTTAATTTCTAATTTTCCTATTGTTTTTTCTTTAGATTTTTCCATTTTTTCCTCTTCTTCTATTATTTTTGGTAAAATCTTTTTCCTAAATTCATCATCCATACTACCTGCTTCTATTCTTATATTTTCTTGTTCAGTATATTTTTTCCCTATTCTAGACATTTCTTTTTCTATTAGTTTTTTGTCTATTTTTTCTTTTCCTTTACCAATTTCTTTTATTTTTCTTACTTCAATTTTTAGAATATTAATATCATTTCTTACTTCTTTTATTTCATTATTTATGTTTTGAACATCATCTATTAATATTTTTATTAGTGTTTTTAATTCTTCTATATACTCACCAATCGACATTTATCTTTTCTTTGATTGACATAAGTAATATGTTCTACATTCAGTATCTTTACAATCTTTTATTACTTTATCACATCTTTGTTTTACATAATTATTATTTGTTAATTCTTTCATTTTTTCGTAATAACTTGCTCTTATTTTATACATTTCTTGTTTTAATTTTAATATTTGTTTTTGTTGTGAGTTTGTTATATTTCCAGGTTTTAAAAGTTCATCTTGTATTTGTAGATTTATTTCTCTTATTTTTACTAATTTTTTATCTAGAATTTCTTTTACTTCCATTAATTCCATTAATAGTTTTTACAAATCATCTGATTCATATTTTTCTTTATAATATAAATTGATTTCTTCTTCCTCAAAAGTTTCTATTATTTTTTCATATATAAATCTTTCTCTTATTGATTCTATAATTAGTTTATGTAATATTTGTGCTTTAATTTCCATAGGTAATTCTCTAATTATTCTTAGTGTTATTATTTTTAGCTTATCGGGTATAGGTTTTAAAAATATATAACTTCCTCTTTCTGTTTCTAATGTGTAATAATTATCTATTTTTATAATTTTATTGCTCATAATCTTTGCAATATAACATTATTTCTTCTTTTTCTAGTTCAATAATAATTTTTTCATATATATATTCATCTTTCAATGTTCCTATTATAAGGTTATCTATAATTTGTTTTTTTTTTTCTTGGGGTAATTCTTGAATTATTATTAACGTTATTATTTTTATTTTCTTAGGAATATGTTCTAAATATATATTATTTCCTTTACTTTCTTCTATTTTGTAATACCAATCTGTTTTTGTAATTGTAATGTCTATGATCTCTATGGCTCTGATACCATCTACTGGGGTTGCTACTTAGAGCGAACAAAAATCAAATAAAACTTAAAATCTAATTAATCTTTAAATAGTCGTATATTCTATGTATTCTTTTAATTTATCAAATTCTAATTTATTATTGGTTATGGATATATAAAATCTCAAAGTTAAGTTTAATCTTAATTTCTTATATTCTTGTGGTAATTTATTTGTAATAGGTTTCCTCATTTATAGGGTTTTAATTAAATCTTCAAAATCTAATAATGTTTGAGAATTCATAATATCAAGATCTGTTATTATATCTATATTTGATTCAAAAGGTATATTATACTTTGAAATATTCTTTTTCCTTTTCTCTAATTTATCTATTATATCTTGTATATCTTTTATAATTATAGATCTAACAATTCCTCTGGCAAAATTTTCTATTAAATTTTCTTTAAAACATTTTAATATTTTTTGAGCAGCATATAATTGTTCTTGATATCCTATTTTATCGATTTCACTTTCAAATTCAATTTCTTTTTTATTTTTTACAATCGTTTTAATTTTATATGGACCTCTTTTAGATCTAGGCCTTTTTATCTTATTATTAGTCATAGTTTTGGTTAGTTTTTTGAGAAGAAAATAATTGTTTTAAGATTAAAATAAATCTCTAGGACTAAATTGTTACTTTCTTTATATTATGATTACTTTGGTTGTAAATTTTATATTTAAGGGTATTTTTGGTAGTTTACTACCTTTGAATAGTCAAAGGGTATTTTGGAAAGGGTAGTGTTGAATTTGGGGTATTTTCAATAATTTCCCTATTTTTACGGATTTTTGGAGTGATTCTGGGTCAGGTTTTGGTGGGAGATAAGACTTGTTTGGAGGCACGATTGTATCATGGGTAATGATTAATCTAGAAGAGTTAAGCAATTTTTGGGATGGGGATTTTACAGCATAAATTAACGATTTTGGAAATAAATTTTGATGAAAAGTAAATTTGAATATATTTTTTAAAAGTTGTATTGGGTGAAATTTCCTCAAAATTTATAATTTTTGGACCTTTCAATATAATTGTCCTAAAAGTTGAAAACTTTATGTAGTGTAAAAAAAATTAAAAAAGATAATAATAATGTGTGCCAAGATGCGCCTATGCACCCCTTAAAGAGGCCAACGCTTCTGTTGACCGCTAAATTAGCGCATAAGTCCTGGGCGTGGCGTTTTTGCCATACATCACGTCTTGGCGGCCCTAAGCACGCTATTTAGAACGCGGTTGAAAATGAACGTGAGAACTAAATTTCAAATACTTTTGTTGACCCATGGAATTAAAATCAATTTTTTGGGAAATTCTCATAGAGGAATTTTCTTTCATTTTATTGCAAGCTACAAATAACAAGATTAATAATAACCACTCAATTCTCGAGGCGACAAGCTTAAACTTTTCTAAATACAATTAACTAACCTGATTAATGAAATCCATGAAAATTAAAAATAAAATAAAATCAAAGACCAGATGTAAAAGGCACTTTGGTTCCTGGCAACCAAGAATTTGCAGCAATGAAGTTGCCAGGTGTGAATCTTGAAGCTTCACTAGCACTGGTGATAACCCGATAACCCTTCCATTTAACCCGCCTGGAAGTGGAGGATCCAGGGCCGGTATTCATGTACTCACCATAGTACAGCGTATCTAAAGCAAAGTTTCCACTCCAAGGCATCCAACCTGCCGGGTCAATCAAGCTATCCAAGAAAGTCTTCATGAAAACAGTACGTGAATATTTCTGCCAGGGTCGACCCAGATATGTTTTCACGGAGCTTTGAACCGGTTTCAAATCCGAAGCTGCCGTAACCCTGCAGTTGTGAATGGAGATGCCGGTGTTTTGGTTCGGGTCCGTCCTGCCTTGTGCAGTTATAGTGTTAGTCCTATTTGGAGGCTTTCTTGCATAGATGTTGCAGTTTTGCAACACCACAGCTGCATTGCCGAAAATGAAATCTACCGTTCCATAAATGTCACATTCTCTGTAGAATTGTCTCTCCGAGTGGACGTAAAGAGTGTCTTGGTATCCCTCGAAACTGCACTGGTAGAATACTGAGAAATCGGATCCAGATCGGAGTGCCACAGCCTGGTGGTTTTTGGGCCCGGCTGTGTTCCTAAATGTAATGCCTCGAGCAATAAATCCATCTCCAACAACAGCTGAATATCATATATGTTGAATAATGTTCAAATTGACTATGCGGAGTGATTTTGAAAGTAATGAAAGTGGTCAACTGTGAGAAAAAAAAGGCGAAAATAAAAAGAGAACAAAAATGATGAAGGTCGAAAAATGACAGAAACCGCCCACGCTTAAGGCAGGGCGGTCACCCGGCCTTGTGTTTATTGTATTGGATAGTCGCCTAGTACAAAAATTTTTTGACTGTTGTGTTTGAATTTTTGGTGTCGTTTTGAAAGGCTTCACTCTTTTGGCTTGGTTTTTGCACATTTTCGTGTATGGTGACTATAGTATTATATATATGGATGGTTTTCATGACTAAAAATATATCACTATTAAGGGATAAAAATTCCACATCGATTAAAGATAAAAATATAGACTAATTTATAAAGAATTTGGTTACTCCTCTTAATAAGGTTGCCATTTTAAGATGGAACTCAATTCTTAACATGATATCAGAGCTCGTAAAGCTCTAACGAGCGATTCGATCAAATTAAGACTAAAAAAATTGAGCACACGTATTTCAAAATTGGTCTGCTCAAACGAGCCATCATCTTACGGTGGCATGTTAAGGGATAAAAATCTCACATCGAATAAAGATGAAAACATAGACCAACTTATAATGAATTAAGTTACTACTCTTAATAAGATTGACCTTTTAAGAGGAACATCAAATCTTAACAATCACAAATATCAAATTCATCCATCAACATCCAAAATTAAATATATATCAAACCTAGTTTTTTATATTGTTCTTCGAAGTTCATTTTTCAAGTTTTGTTTGCTTGATTCAAACTTGGATTAAGATTTGGTTATCCTTGCAAACTATTTGTCATTGAAACCTTCAAGCATTTATTCCGGTGGTATCAAATATCTTTTAAGGACAACGATTCATAATCATGTTCAAACCTTTCATTTTGGCGAAATTCTTGTTGCTAGTTTTCTTTTCTTGTTCTTCGTCCACTTTTCTCAACAATACATGTAACAAGTTAATACGTAAATTTTGCTAAAAGTTGATGAGATTTGTGGTTGAAGAGTTGACAAAAATTGTGGATTTCATATTAAAATTGAATTTTGATAAGTTAAAAAGTCGATTAAATTTTATGAAAAGCTTTATCAAACAAATATTACATATGACACCTGGAATACATACACATATATGCTTGTGCAAAATCGTGCCATGTATGCATATGTATGTATGAACAATCATGTAGCTTTTTCTTATACCAGTTTTGCTACAAGTACAGAAAAAATTCGAAGAATTCTTACAGAAAGACACTTGACAATTTTTCATTGATTTTTCACCCAACAAACACAGAAAATGCACCGAACAGATGCTGCCAACGCAACACCTATATCATTTCTGTCAATAATTCTTTGTGCCTATGGAATTATTCTTCTTATACAGGTGATTCCTTAACGCGTTTGATATTTATTCATAATTAGTTGTCATGAAATAATATTTGACAAATTGCAGAGTACACTTTATATGATCTAGGACTATTGGACAAGAAATTAACTCTGACCCAATTTTTTTTTTTTAAATATTAAACTGGCCTTCTTTTGGCAAATTATAAATTAATTTATAAATTGTATCCAAACATCTATACGCTTAATTTGTTCAACAATTTAAATATTTCAAGTTGCATGTTAGTTCTATGCTATAGGTTGATAAACAAATTCTATGTGCAACAGTGTTCTGGCCTTTTAACTTTTCAAAATTACTTTTTTCAATTCTTTTACTTACCAACTGTGGCGGATTTGAAGGTGGTGGTGCCTCCCCCGACGCTCTTGCTCCCTGTGATAATAGTCTTCCCAATACCATCCCCAACCACCATAATGTTCTTTATACCACTTCCAATATCTACGTTCTCACGGTAAGTCCCTTGCTTCACATATATCACGTACCTTCCACTTCCCGACCGCTTTTTTGCTGCGGCGATGGCTTCATTCACCTTCTTATAGTTCCCGGAGCCGTCTTGCGCCACCACAATATTCGCCCAAGGAGTTGCTGACTGTAGAAGTTTCCGGTCAGCCGGAGACACCCATGTTGGGAATCCTTCTTTGTAACCTGGCTCCTCATATGACCCTTTATTCAAAAATAGTGTGTTACTAATTAATTTAGTAACATTATTTGACATTAAAGGCAATACATAATCTTTGACCCCAAAATCAATAAACCCTCTTTCGCACGTCTCGAGATTGGTTAAGGCCGCGCTTAGCCATGTTTGCATGTCGATCGAAGTACTAGGATCAATAGTCTTGTTGATTTTCATAATTGTATTTTCATATAGTTCTAGACAATCGGCCCACGCAGCCTTTTCCTTAGCATTACGACATTTAGCACTTAGAGAATACGCGTTAACTTGGGCATGTGTGGCAATGTCTAAGGCTAATTTCATAGACATCTTGAAGAAATCGAATTTTCCCTTGATAGGAAATCCATATTTAGGGTTATGATCCATGAAGTGCTCACAAGGTTGTGGATATGGGGTACGAGCACACCAAGCCTTAATCCCAGCCCGAGAATTGCCAGAAATGGCTGGAGAAATAAAGAAGGACGCAATAACAAGTGTTAGAATTACAAATGCCATTGCTAGTGTTTCTGAGAGATTTTTGTTGTCTCGTCTTAACAACTAGTGATTTTTCAATTGTTTTTGATAGAAGAAAAGGCGATCATCATCATGCAGGTTATAGCAATTCTGTTTATAAATGTAAATAAAGTAGAGAGAGTTGACCTGAGAATAGAGAAGAAGAGAAATATTAGGTTAGGCTATTCTAATTAATTATGTCATGGTGGAGACAATTTCAAACCCATGGGCCAAAGTTTTATTTTTCTTCTTCAAATTAATTTCTTATTTAAAGTCAGTTTTAATGAACCGACTTGAATCTTGCTGTGCCTATGATGTAGATAATCGTCTCCGGTTTTAAAAATTAAATACCATATTCTTCCCTGCCAACTTTTATGAAAATCTTCAAAAAATCCGATTTTAATCTGAGGCTTAAGTTTTGACATAACACTGTAACTTTGAAATAAAACGAAGGAGTAATAACACATGTTATTACGTACATGGTTCACTACCATTCTTACATCAACGGAAGAGAGCAATGTGCTTCATTATCACGTGTCTCTATTGTGTAACCACGTTAAATCTGGACGGCACTAAATATTAAATGCATGACCCAATTTTCATGTAACTAAGATGTATATGTAGTTTAGCATTAAGGCAGTCTAGTTCGATAATAATTACCACATTTACCGTGGTTTCTTCTCTTATACGATATTCAACTAGTTTACATAGGTATGGGTATACAGCTCGGGTCCGACCTAGTGACGCAGCGAAAAAGGTGTGAACGTCGTAACGAAAGTAGATCGATATCATTAACTTAATAACATATTGAGTATTGACGCATTTATATATTTATCATATCATTTTTATTTTTATTTTTGGTCGAAATATGCGCCTAGTTTGTGTCATTTAAATAATTCTTGAATAGGTATCTGACAAAAAAAGTTTTATTTTACTACACTTTTTTTTTAATAACAAAAAGCAAAATTAATTCATTAAGCGATTGTATGATTTTGATATCAATCGTTCACCTTGTGCTTTATTGAAGGCTTCTTTTCTTTTTCATCTTAAGCACGAAGTGCTTAAGGTTTTTGTCCTGATTAGTGCTACTCGTACAAAAAAAGCAGGCGCCCTCCAATAGAGGGCTGCCACTTGACCATTTTATCAATAAAGTAGTACAAAATTGTGTACAAGTGAATTTATTCTTTTGTTCTTGATGTACTCGAATAGTGCTTGACTGTACATGTTATGATGTTTGCTTGGCTGCCATTTATAATGATTTCTGTCTTCCATACTAGCCTCAAATACCTCGGTCGAAGTATGAACAGATGCAGTTTCTTAAAGGTTAGAAGTTAAAGATTGTTTTAGGTTTTAGTCTAAAATCTACATCACTTCCTTTTTTTTGGTAACTCTTCAATCTTACTTCATATTTTAGAGTTGCATGAGTTTTTGCTTTATATGGTTCATCACATTGCTCGAGTTCCATTGAAAAATTTTGTGCAGACAAAAAAAGTGTTTTCCGAATAAGAGGACTAATGGTTGATGCCACACCTTCTCGAGGTGGTCAATTCGAATAGTCAACTTGGCCAATTTCGTTTTATTTCTTTGATGATGATAGCCCTTACCCACATCACGAGGCAGTACTCGCTATTGAAATGAACGTCAATTTCAAATTGGGCAATTGCATAGTTTTATAATATTAAGGTTTTCCTAAGATGAGAAATTATACAATATGAGAATATGATTTTACGTCTTTAATTTTTAAATTATGTAACGCTTTCTATGTTTTAAAATTGTAATTTACTTAGTCAATTGATTTCTTATTGTGATTGTTTATTCAAAGCATTTGTTAGTCAACTGTGTGTCAAGTCACACATTATTACAAGTGATTTGATGTCATTTGACTTCTTCAAGCATAATGCTATAATTTACTCAAAATTACATGAATAGAAGTTTAGATTTTATTTTTTATTTTTTACATCAAAGTTTGGGATCGAGTTTTATTTTCTTCGAAACTGAACTACACCCCCCTAAATTTTGCCGACTTTTTGCTTTACAATTTTGCTCATATCCTCCTGCTGATAAACTAACGATAATGAGATCACATTTTATTTTGTCCCATTATCATCTTGTCACGCTATGAAATAGTGCCACTAGAAATTTGATTATAATATTCAATCCAATTCCAAAGAAAACGAAGTTTTCTAGTACTTAGTATGTGCTTTTCCTAAGATATAATTTGTACAAATTAAGTAATTCTATTTCAATGAATTTATGTCGTTACTTTGGACATCGCGTTTTACTTGTTTTGACAGCAAATAAAGGTTTATTCTTGAAATAAGTTACTTAAACATTTAAAAATTAATTAAAAGTAAGTTTAGTTTTGCTATGCTTAGCCAAACCTGCTCAAGAAACAGAAAAAGCTTTAAAAATCCAGTCGGTGATGATATGAACAATGGTGCTAGTTGTCACTGTTTGAGCAAAATGCTATGCATTTCATGCAGATGACGTTCACAATCCTTTCAGTGACACATGGCTACAACTTGTCTATTGGTAACCTTCTTCAAAAAATATACATATATATACAGACAACATTAAATGCTCCCAAAATCCGAATCCCTTCATTAAGTTCTCTGAATTTGTTCAACAGAAATGTCTACTTCTTTAGCCAATTTTTTTTGTCTTCTGCTATTTTTGGCCACTGCAAATGCCATTTCTTGCACGAAAGAGCTCGAGACGGTTCAAATGGCCCATTCGGAGGTTCTGCATGCAATAGAATGGGCTCAGGGTTTGAAGTTGCTTCATGGATCGGGCAGTCATGATTCGAGTTCTATTGGTGTGGCTATAAGTGACTGTGTGAAACTGTACGAAGATGCTGAGCCGAGGCTGGCCCGGTTAATGTCTGGTGAGAGTTGTAGTTGCACCCAAGATGATGCAGTTACTTGGCTAAGTGCTGTGTTGGCTAGCCACAACAGTTGCTTGGATGGGTTGAAAGAAAAGCGGTGGCGGTTTGACGATGGAGTGGCAGAGAACTTGACGGCAGCGCTTCGGGGAGCTTTGGCAGTTCACCGGCAAGGAAGCCACGCAAGGGGAAAACACAATGGTGAACCTCAGAAAATTTACATGTTTATACTTTATATTTTGCTTGTTTTTTGATTTCCATTTGGTTAATTATTCCATTTATTTAAGTATATTGTTTAGTTATTCCAATACTTTATATTTGTCTAGTATATATAAAGGTTCATAATTTATGTTTGGGACAAAGTTAATAGTTTTATTTCTACACCTCGTCACCTTTGTTTTGCGAGTGATGCTTTTGGATACATACAATATTGATGATGGATTAGACTTGCCAAAAATGGGTTATGGATAGACATTGATAACTTTGACGGGAGCAGGGCGACAATAAGCTTATAAGCCGACAAGATACTAAACATATCGTATTATAACAAAGAGTATGGCTATGCCACACCGAATAATTAACTTTTTTGGGTTCTTTAGCTTCTAGTCCTCTAGATTGAACATTTTTTTTTTTCATATTGTACCTACATTGTATGGAGGTTAGGTCTAGTGTTCCCCAAGATTGCATTTTTTTATTTTTTATTCTAGAACAAATAAGGACTTGTTTGATAAATCTATTTTTTGCTATAAAAAAAGTGGTCAATTTTGAAATCTACTCTTTAGCATCAAATAAGTAACTTATAGTATATTTAGCCGTTTTCACTTAAGTAAAAATCTTTATTCGAAGATGTTTATATAAATTACTTTGCTATTTAATAAAGAGTAATCAATTTTGAAAATTACTCTTGGCGTCAAATAAGTAACTTATAGTATATTTAATTGTAATTTTCTAATTTTAAGCACAAAATCAACAAAGAGATTACTTATTGCAAACCTTATTTATTTGAATATAAATTAATTCATTCTACGTAAACTTTTCAAGCTCAGCCACACGTCCTTGCAATTTAGGTACTTTGGTACAGTTATAGATTAACCCATGAAATTAATCGTGAGATGTAATTATGAATTGCAATACAATTAATAAATCAAAGACGCACGTACTGTTTGGCACTTCATACATAGTCTCTCTCTGTATAATCCAGGGTTTCGGAAGAGGCCTAAAACTGACCAAGTTGAGGGGACTTTAGCATCATGGAATGCAGCAACCTCAAAGGCTGATCTTGTAGTTGCTCAAGATGGCTCGGGGAATTACAAGACAATTAATGAAGCTATGGCTGCACTTGCTAGAATGCACACCAACCGGACTGAAAGAACCGTTGTATACGTGAAATCTGGGGTGTACCGTGAGAAAGTCGAGATAGGAAGGGACTTAAAGAATGTAATGTTTATTGGAGATGGCATGGATAAAACCATCATCACTGGGAACCAAAATGTACAAGATGGTTCGAGCACTTTAAGCTCTGCCACATTTGGTATATCTGGTGATGGCTTTTGGGCTAGAGACATGACATTTGAGAATACGGCAGGCCCACAGAAACATCAGGCGGTGGCACTGATGGTAGCCTCTGACCTATCGGTCTTTTATCGCTGCAGCTTCAAAGGTTACCAGGATACTCTTCTGGTTCACTCACTGAGGCAATTTTATCGCGATTGCCAAATATACGGTACCATTGATTTCATCTTCGGAGATGCAGCTGCAGTTTTGCAAAATTGTGACATCTTTGTAAGAAGGCCAATGGACCACCAATCCAACATGATAACTGCACAGGGAAGGGATGATCCAAATGAAAACACGGGAATTTCAATCCTCAATTCTCGGGTGGCGCCTGCATCTGATTTTCGTGCTGTTAAAGGTAGGTTCAAGAATTATCTAGGACGGCCATGGAAGAAATACTCGAGGACTGTTTTTTTGAAGACGGATTTAGATGGGTTAATTGATCGAAAAGGGTGGAAAGAATGGTGGGGAGAATTTGCCCTTTCAACATTATATTATGCAGAGTATATGAATACAGGAATTGGGGCTTCAACAGTAAATAGAGTGACATGGTCTGGTTGTCATGTGCTGAAGGATCCCCTGGAGGCCAGTCCCTTTACAGCGAAGAATTTCATCCAAGGAGACTCATGGATTCCATCCACTGGTGTGCCATTTTGGGCTGAAATTTAAATCCCCGAGCTAATGTTAGAGCATGTCTGGCCTAGCTGCTTCTACAGAAGAAGCCGGCTTATTTCGACAGTATGAATCTTTTACGGCCAAATAAGCCACACGTGCACGTATGTACGTGTGTAATGTGTTTGTACAACTAATGGTTTGTAATCGAAATGTCTAATGTCATCTATCATCAATTAATGTTCTTATTGCTGGAATTTGTTCTGGTCAGCTAATACCCTATGTTGTTTGATTTATACTTCATTACCAGGGTTCCATTTCCAGGTGTGTTACATGCCCCCTCACTGTAGCGCGGGCCCCACCCAATGTATTATAAAAAATTGTGGCCCCAACTCATGTGTCACGGCCTGCAAAAGGTTACCCGTGAAACCATGTGTCTAAACTTTCACGGGCCCCTAGCAGCGAAGAACGGTTTATTTTGTTTTGACACGACCAACTTTAGAAGTCTTATTTTATATGATTATAAATTAATTTGAACACATTCTTTACATATTTTTTATATTGGATTTTGATTTGAGGTGTAAACTATAAATTGTATTGTCAAAGAAATGTCGGGCCAACAATATCATCAAAGGTTAAGGTCCTCGATTAACTGTTTAATAATTTGAATAAAAAATCAAGGCTGAAACCATTTATACAGAAAAATGGCCACAGAATTTCACCATAAATCACATGGAGGTGGGTCCCATTGTGAATAAAAAATTGCAAAAAATACGGGCCCCACGTGTTGTGTGTGGTCTGGTGGAATTCTCAAGGTTCAAAAATCAATATCAGGTGGGCGCAATTTAGGTTAAACATCATGGACTCTTTTTTATTGTGCTTAACAAGATCGCTAAGGGCATTCATGAGAATAATAATAGGGAAAAAAATTAAAAATCAGGTGTATAGTTTATACCAATTCACAAATCAAGTTTATAGTTTGAAAATTCAAAAATCAGGCTCTCTCTCTCTCTCTCTCTCTCTCTTTTTTTTTTTTTTTTTAATTCTAATATAATATAATATAATTAACTCACCCACCTGCACTCACCCCACCTACACCACCCCTACCGTTCTGGCGATCGTTCCGATCACCACTCTTCTTCGACAACTATTCCGACGATCGTTCCGGCGACTACTCCGTTTCCGGCAAATATTCCGACAATCATTTCGGTCACAGATTTACAATTTAGTTAGTCACATATTATTTTTCAATCACGAATAATATTTTTTATACGTCGCAGATTATTTTACGGTCACATCTCAAAAATTTTATAGGTCACATATTTCAAAATTTGTTTGTCACAGATTTTTTCATGGTCACAGATAACAAAATGATTGGTCACAAATTATATTTTTAGTCACAGATTACCGAATTTTGGTCACATACGCCAGATAGTGGGTCACATACCACCGCCACTTGCGACCACACTCACCTCGGCACCACCACAACAGCACCAACTCCACACCACCACCACCACCAATGTAAGCTGCCACTCCACGGTGCCACCACCAACAAAACTGTCACCACAAGATCTAACAAACCCACAATCAGATCCACCGCCATCACCATCCCCTCAACAACACAGACATCACCGCCACCACACCACAACCAACTCCACCCTCGTTGATGCCAACACACTACCACATCACAGCAACATCGTGACACTGTGTTCGCGGCGAAACCAATCTCCTTCTCTATTTCGTTTACCAGTCTCTCAGTTTGATGCTTGAAGGCATGAATCCTGCAACATTATTTAAAATATTAACTCAAAAATGGGAAAAATAAACAAATCTAGAAAATTTATTTCCAAGCTTTTAAAGAAAAGGGAAAAGTACTGTAATTGATGTCAGATTGTATTAATTTGAAGAAAAAAACTGCAAGAAAACTTTATGTGAATCATCGCTCAGTTTCTGAAGGCATTTCTTCACGGGATTTTTTCTTGAATCACAAAGAGGAAAGGCAGGCCGTCCAATGTGCTGTTGAAAGCAATCACTGAGATCACAAGCCAATTTATGCTTCAATTCTTCCTCTGCAACAATCTTCGAACATCCTGCAAATAAAGGAAAAGATGACGGTGACGGTGACGGTGGCCGTGGAGGCGGCGGGTGAGAGATTGGAGAGATGAATAGATCGGGAAGGAGGGAGGGAGGGAGTGAAGAGAAATGAATTAGGTTAGAGTTTTGATAGATTAAGGGTTTGATATTTAAAATAAAATACCTGATTTTTGAATAAAGAAATTGTAGATCTGATTTTTTAAAATCAATCTTTAAACCCCTGATTTTCTATAATTTCCCATAATAATAAATTAATAAAACAAATGATCATTGACGGTAATTTTGTTGGTGGTTGTCGACAATATGAATATTGATGATTCGGATTGAAATTAATATTTGTTGGTGATTCAAACAAAATTATGGAGAGCAATAAAATGATTTGAGGTACGCTTAGCAATTAATTGTGACAATGTCTGCTATTAGGAATCATAGTAGATACTTAGTCACCGGTGGTTCGCTCGTAAAACTTATTCTTCGTACATATTCCATTTTTATATAATTTAGTCAAAGATAAGATATCGTTTAATTTTTTTCTTATCACATTACTAACTGGTAATTTTTATTTTTTTTTACTTTTAATTTCTTAATGGGAGTTTTGGTTAGGATTTAGGGCCCGTTCGGTAAGGATTAAAATTCAAAAATTAGCAATTATTGTTGACTTTTATTAGACGAGTGGAACCCAATAATGACCATGTTTTCAATTTTAATTGAATTTTAATCCTTACCGAATGGGGCCTTAATTTTCATATTTTATTAATTTATTTATCACAAATTATTTGATTATATAAATTTGCAAAATTGTATATTTATTTTTAATTATAACAAGGTAAAAATATGGTTAATTCTTTGTACATGATGGATTACCCCCTTTCACATAATGCGCGAGGCTAGCGTGTATTTAAAAATTTCTACAGTATGGTCTACGTCCCCATTATAAGTTGTAGATAAAATACTCGATAAAAAAATTCGATACATGTAGCAAGATCCGTAAAAATAATACATTTACAAAATAATACTTAAATTGGAATAAATATTCAATATAATTAACTCGACTAATCGGCTCCCTCGGAAGTTACCCCTACACTTCTTGAACTTCACTTTCACCAAATTAAGGCATCGACTAGCCAATGATTCCATGCCATAGTTCAACACTAGACAATTTTTTTATGCACAACTTCCTCAATGCTATACATTTTTACAGCTATGCAAGATATCTCTGCATCACCAATAGTGTCGCTCCGCACAATGCTAATCTTTCCAAATTGACAATGTGTCACCAATTTCTCTAAACTCAACCCTGTGGGATTCACACAAATTAGAACCAACTCCCGAAGCTTCTCAAATTGAAGCTCCACGAGCCCAGTAATCTGATGTGCTATCACTACCAACAAACTATCCTAATATGTGGAATATCTGAACAAATTCAAACTCCTCAAATAATTATACCTAATAATCAAAGGCCCGAAACACTATCCATTGTGAATATCTTTCAAACAAATAACTTTCAGAGCTCCAACAGCCATTCCAGATTCGATTAGCTCGAACCCAACACCTCCACTAACACTAGACATTCGCTTCACCAATAATTCATCAAGAAATTGGCAATTATCAAGCAAGGCATTCATGCCTTTGGCCTTGAAACTGCAAAATTCACATGAAAAATGGTGCAAACTATTACAATTTAAGGCAAACGCAGCCATTCCATCATCATTTATGGCGCAACAGGCACATAGCTTCAACCTGGTAAGATTCCCACGCTTCATAGAAATCAGAATCAAAGTGGAAATGGAGGAGGTGGAGGTGGAGGAGATAACAGTGTCGTCATTATAGAGGTGGATAGTGGAGGGGGGCGTTTGGGATGGGTGGGAAGTGGATGGGTCAAGGAGAGAAGGAGATAGAGCCTTTTATTTTTTAATATAATTTTTATTGTATTTTATATTGAAATTACAAAGTTACGATTTTATTCTTTTAAAAATTCGTCAAAGTTTACTATTATAGTTAACTAACGGGCAAACTACATAAATCATCTATTTAGACTTCATGTGCTAATTTTTAAAAGGTTTGGTACCGTTGGTGGCACAAATGAAAAATTTGGGCAAAATTTATTGCTAAATAAAAGATTTGGTATCACTACTGCAATTATCCCTAAATATAATAATGATTAAGGTTATAAACTTTCATACAATTAAAATTTGATGCAGTTATCACTAAAATGTGAACTAAATATATTTAGCTTTCTACTGATTTTCTTTCCTAAAATATTTTTTCATTTCCTTTCATCATTTATAATGACTTTATAATTTAACTGTACAAATCAAATTTTAATTTTAGTGTATGATCCATAATTAGTATGTACTTTTTGCATAATCACTGCTCTCGCATTATAACTCCAACAACTTATGATGAACTCCAAACAAATCCTAGTCTCTTAAACAAAAAAACAATTACAATCTCCTGATTGGGCTTTAATAAAATTTAAATTCATTTTTCTCTTTTTTTGTTAATCACACAATTTTCAACAAAATAGTGTTACGCATAAAGATTTTACTATGTACACCTAGCAAAACCCTACGCATAAACCCAAAATTTATCTTTATATTTTAACAATATATTCCTTAAAAAATTACTTTTCGTAAATACATTTTCCTAAAATCTTATTAAAATAAAGCCCAAACAAAACAAGGGCTAATCCCTATTGGTAAATTTTTTAATTTAAGTCAAAATTAACAATTAATTTTAACCACACATATTATGGAATACAAAAATTTTCAACCATACATCTCATCAACTTTTATCAAAATTTACTAAAAATCTTATTTTAATTCCTACCAAACCTGGCATAAAATACAGCGTGAAATTCAAATATTTTATGAGGGAATTTCATGTTTGATTGCTACGAATTCTATGAGAAATCTCACATTCAAGTGAAAAGAATTCAACTTTGATCGTTTGATTGTAACGTGAAAATGGAAACCAAATTTCAAGATACAGTCACCTTACGTTTCATTTTCTTTGTTTTCGTGGAAAATAAATTTCTATGAATTTCGTGAATTTTTATTCTCCTGGAATTGAAATTGGAATTTGAATTCGTTTTATGTTTCAATCGGACCGTACTATAAAAGTTCAATAGAGAAATGGAATACAATTTGACCACGGCGACCACTTCCCAACATACCTCAGTAAACCCTATTAGCTCAACCTTCCGGCCTCTGTATCCTCTAAAAGCCCATCACAAATCGAAAACTCAAGGTTCTTTGTTTTCCCCCTGTAAGATTTTAGTTCTTGGGTCTCAATCATTCATTTCGAGTAGATATATTTCTGTGATTAAATACATATACTGATGAACTGTGTTCGACGCAGCGTGAAAAGTGATGGCCGGTGGATCCGATGCGGCGGAGTCTACAACTTTAGCCTGTGCTAAATGTGGCAAACCTGCTCATCTTCAGTATGTAATCATCATCCCTTTAAATTTGTAATTTTTTTTTTTGTAAAACCCGTACATACTTTTTAAGTTATATTAAGCAGTTAAGATTGAGCGAGTTTGTGTTTTTAATTTAATTCTGTTTCTGTAAAAATTTGTGGGTGGGTGGGGATTTACATTTAAAGGAAAGTCAGATTGTAAGGATATCTGCACTGATGATTTTTTGGCTGATGATTTCCGGACTTTTATGTTTGGGCTAATAGAATCGGTGATCATCATTAACTTATTAGAACATGGCTGAATTTGTATGGAATAAGTTTTAAAAAATGACATTTGCACAAAATGAGGAAGGATGGTTACCTGCTACATTGTGCAAGGCTATCATGGTGATGCAAAAGACTTTCAAGGTCATGCTATTTACGGATACAAGTTTTGGAATAACTAACGTGGACATCCTATTGAGACGATCAATGTTTGTTTTCTTGTGCTTGTAGGATAGTTGGATTCTTAATTTGGCATTATCTATGAACGTGTGTGTGTCCGACACGTGTTAATTAAATTCTATTTCATTATATAGTATAAATTTAATTTTATACTTGTTATTAATTTTTTTTCTTGTTGAAATCATCTAAATATGAGTACATATTTGTTATTTAATAATAAATTTAATTTAATATATATATTTCCGATAAAGAAAGAAAAATAACTTTGGTAAAGTGTTCGAGAAGTGTCGGTATCCGACACGTGACGAACACACATGTTACCCTTGGAAGATCCCGTGCAATAGAGGGCGTTATGTATTGTCTTTGTTTTTCTAAAAAAGTCGGTGTGACCCAGTTTTTGGATATTCATTCCACTTGCAGGTGCCCAAAGTGTGTAGAGTTAAAGCTTCCTCGTGAAGGTGCTGCTTTCTGGTTCGTAAACATGATACATATTTCAGAGTTAAATTTTTGGTCAACATCCTCTGTTATTTCAGTATGTCAATTTATTCACACTCCCAGATATTAAAATTAGTTTTTGAAAAGTTATATATGTTTCTCATGGAAACTGGTTTTATTAGAAAGTTAAAAGTTATATATGCGTTTGTGGTTCTAACAGTAGAGAACTTTTGTGTGCTCTTGGTTTATGTTATTCATGAAGTGTTGACTGTCGAAATTGATGAATGAACAGATTTATAAGAAGTCATATATCTGAAACAGAAACGGTTTACGAAGTTTCTCAGCCTACATATGGACTACTGATTGCTGAGTTCTCCTTATGCCATTTTGATATTAATGGATTTAGAGCCTTTTTATTGAAGAATTATTTCTTTTACCAGTTCCCAGGACTGTTTCAAGGCATCCTGGAGTTCTCACAAGTCAGTTCACTCAAAGTCAATATCTTCCTCTGCACCTGTAAATCCTGGTGAACAAAATGCTGCCTCAGAGAATGATGGTTGGCAATACTGCCTGAGGAAAGGGCAAGCTCGCTCACCTAAACTTCCACTCTTTGAGTGGACGGGGTATTATTTCTCTTCATATTTGATTGGGTTACCTTCTTGCCCCCCACCCCCACATTGTAGAACTTGTACGTCAACTGTACAAGTGCTGGCATTTGTGTCCAATCCATCCATTATATACCTGGATTGCATATCTAGAAATGCAAAAAATATTGAACATTCTCTTCTAATTGTAATATATATGTGGTAAAGGGAGTATGTTCTTGTAATCGAGGACATGGAATTGTAAGCATATTCCATCTAACTTAATGTCACCAATTCAAAATGCAGTAGTGATGCTATCATCTTGCTTAGAGGTTTGACATGTTCTTTTTACCTTCAGTAAATCTTCACACACACACACAAAAAAACATATACCGTCTCAAAAAGATTCGCTGTCAATACTTGATCAAAAGAAGATTTGGAATTTGATATGTCAACAACTGTGTTGAAGTCACATCACACTTTGAAACAATGATGTCTTGTTAGTTTTCTGTTTGTAGACCTTTTTACGCTTGGCATTTGTCTTGAAATTTCTTTTTTCACTTTCCAGGCAATTAAGACCATATCCAATATCAAAAAGACGTCCAATTCCTGCCCACATAGATCAGCCTGACTGGGCATTTGATGTGAGTAGCGTAATTGATTTCTTTTGAGATGTTTATGCATCAGATATTTGACACTTATATGGACGGGCTTATGTAGAAAGAATATTAATTGCTTGCTAGAACAAAAGGCCTATCAATAAAACCATATAAAAGCTGCATAGTTTATCTATATACTTGATTGGATTTCTTTCTGTGGGATTGAGGTGCACTAACATTTGCAATGTTAAAATTTTACAGGGAATCCCAAAAATTGAGCCCAACAGTGATCTGCAACATCATGTTGAGGTAATCATTGATTTTGATCTGAAAATACTTGTCAGAATTTTCGAAAGATATTGACTGCATATAATTTTCTTTTCATGCTGAAAATATTGAAGATCAAGGCTCCAGATCAAATTGAGAAAATGAGAGAGACTTGCCGAGTAAGCTACTATATTTCTCTTCATGATGAGGAGAATCTGTATGCATATATACACTTCTAGCAATCTGTGTTGTTTCTTGAGAGGTTTGGTGTTTGATGTATGTTTGCATGGAAGAATGCATGCTATTGATAGAATCAAATATTTATTGCAATGCGAAAAGAGTGATAATGTAGTTGTAAATAGTTATCTTCTCCAACACGTTGCCATGTCATTGTTTGGGGATGCATTTGGAATACTTACAGCTGTTCATTCTAAAGTTTGGTTCTTGAACTAGTCTTAATGAAAAATTTAAACTTCAGATAGCAAGGGAAGTTTTGGATGCAGCTGCTCGTGTAATTCGACCTGGAATCACTACCGATGAAATTGATGCAGTGGTTCATGAAGCTACAATTGCTGCCGGTATATACCCACCTCATTTCATATTTCCTGGTTTTTGGGTCCTTAATTTGAATGTATGTGTAAAGATTCCAGTTGATCATACAACATGCATAAGAGTTTATGCAGTCATATTTTGTAGATATTAGCATCCCATTAGAGCTTATTGTAGATCTTTTTGGCACTTAACCTATTCTTTTGAGCTAGCCATAAACTTGTTCGAGGTTTGGGGATAACTAAATTAAAATAATTAGGGATATATTGATACAATTATATTTAGTTTTGCTTGCTTCCTATGCTTAAAAGGCGTCGTTGGTATCGTGAACTGCCGGAGTCTAATTATATCATCACTTGCTACTATTAGTATACTATTAGGTTACTGCTAGATTTTTGTAAGTTCAAAGGTGTGAACTTGGGTCCTTAACCTCTGGTTTCCCCAGCTAGGATATTATGAAGACCCGCCTCTAGTGCTATATTATGCAAGTAAGTCACCAGATAGTTTTATTAGTTATCAGGTGTCCTTTAACAGTTGATTACCATTTTAATTCTTTGCAATTTACATACAACTAAAAAGTTATTGACAGAGTACGAACTCAATGCTCATGTGGCAAGCAATGGAATCTAGGTGTAATTGACTTTTGGATTTCCTTGTGCGCGTCACTTTGCTCTTTTTTTTATTTTTTTTAATAACTTCTGGAAATCTTCCTCAACTTTTATTTACCCTCTGCAGGAGGATATCCTTCTCCACTAAATTATCATTTCTTCCCGAAGTCTTGTTGCACGTATGTATTTCTAAGTTTAAAGTTTTTTGTCTGCACTTTGCAATGTAGTCCTGGACTAAGTCTAGAAGCGGAATGCATTTATTATTATTATTATTTTGTCTCAGGTCTGTAAATGAAGTAATTTGCCATGGAATTCCAGATGCAAGGTATTTTCTACACACTAGCAAGATCTATGTTCCGTGCTCATACCTTAGTATTATAATTCTTGATTGCTGGGGAACGCAGATCTAGAATATTGTAAAATAATAGTTATTTTGAAGTGTGATTTTCACAGTTCTGCAGTTCTGTCATCGGTTTCTTTTAGCTTGCGTGCCTTTTGTTTTCCAAAAATGTTCATGGCTGCTGAGATGCTAACTGCTCGAATTTATGCTCACCTTAGTATAATAATTTTCTTGTTTCCAGAGGAACCCAGATCTTAGAATATCGTAAATGAATAGGTATTGTGATATGTGATTTTCACGGTTTTACAATTTTCTTATCCATTTCTTTCACTTGCTTTCATTGTGTTTTTTCATTCATTATATGTGAATAAAAATGTTTGTTGCTGCTGAGATGCTAACTACTCGAATTTATAGGCATACCTGTTTACACTTTACATAGATAAGGAGCTATAGGTCCTACTAGCACTAAAAGATTTTGCTGTATGTTGATTTCCTTTTCTCCAGTTTAACCTTGTATCTGCCGACTTTACAAGAATAATGATGGAAGAATAAAAAAATACTTTAAAAGAGAACTTGAATCTCCTCCATTCAATTCGAAAGCTCTAATTCCCTGAAAACTATCATAATTCAAGTTTGCAAAAATTTTGGTGAGGTCATTCCCCTTTCATTTTGATTAAGATCTAACCGTTTCATCTCTCACTGTTTGTATTTATGTTTCTTTCAGAAAATTAGAGGATGGTGATATTGTAAATGTCGACGTGACTGTGTACTATAAGGGGGTACATGGTAAGGAGAATCATAGCCATCTCCATGTTAATAATTTCGTAGCATCTTTATAATTTTAAAATTTTGTTGCTATGCTTGCCTTTCCAGGTGACTTGAATGAAACATTCTTCGTTGGTAATGTTGATGAAGCGTCTCAACGGTTGGTCCAATGTACATATGAGTGTTTGGAGAAAGCAATAGCAGCTGGTAAGTGGTTGCCGAGTATCTCATGAATTAGGTTGTATCTTTTATAAAAACTCAGAAATTTCCAAAACATAACTTGCTGATCTCCACTTTCCCATTGTTCATCTTTTTGCGGATCTCTACTACTCTTCATGCTTGGCCTGTTGAATGGTTTGTGATGGTTTATTTCTTTCGTACACCATCTATTATAAGTTCACCGTTTCTCACAGATAGATTTGATATTTGCACATTAGCCCCTATTTGATCCACATTAAAATTTTCATTCTCATTCTTCTACTCATTTTCAAGCACACATTCTTCAATAAAATAATATTTTCCATCACATCAATAGTTTTTCCTTCTTTTTCTACCACACATTTTCCATTAATCTACTATTCCAAAATACATTCTTTCAAAATAATGTGGCTCAAACACACTTAATTTCAAAATGAAGAATGAAGGGAAATTTGTGCATTTGTATTTGTAGTTTGTGACTGTAGTTGCAGTTATTGTGTTATAAAGTTTTTGTTAAGGCTGTACTTATATATAGACATTGGACTAGGTTTTTTTTATACGACTAGATTTTTATACCTCTGCATAAGCCATTGGCCAGTGATAAATCCATGATTTTGGAAAAATATGCCAGAAAATTAGCTTAATAAGGTTTAAGTAAATAAAGCACGACTACTTTGATATTCTACTTACTGGATTTATTATAAAGCTTCGTTTTGCTTAAAAATGAAAAATATCCTACTAAGCACCTGTGTGAATCGATAAAATCACAAAATCGATTTTTTGATGCCTTCATGTGGGCCCCAAAGCTAAGAGAGAGAGATGCTAAACAAATGTGGACTTATGCAACATCTTTGACACCATCTAGTGAACTGCCCATCCCTTCAATTAGGGCTGTAAATGGATCGGATATGGATCGGATCTGCATATATCCGATCCGATAATTTAACGGATATTTGATTGTTAAATCCATATCCGATTTGTTGTGTTATCGGATATTCGATCCGAAATCAATAAAAATTAGGGAAAAAATGAATTTATGTACTTTAAAAACTTAAAACTAACTTAGAGGTCCACCCGTTTTTACTAGCAAGCCCAATAATAACTTCTACTATCATGATGTTCCTTTTTAAATGAAAGATCCCCGTCTAGTTTTCTATTAACATTCAATGTGGGATAAGGTAAAATTGAATTTCAATTCCAAATATAAACATTTTATTTCATTATTTCCATTAATAAATCAAATTATTTGTTACATATTAATTATTAGTTTTTGAAGTTGTAAAATAAATTACAACAATAAATTTAATTAAGAAAAATATAGATATTTATTTACTTTAAATTAGTAAACTAAAATTAAAAAATTCTATTGTTTTTATAATATTTTACATTTTTGTGTATAGTTATTTATTCAATTTGACAATCGGTTCGATATTGACTCGACCCCGAGTCGATTTTTAAAACATTGGTTGAAATCAATTTTTTTTTTTTTTTTTTTTCAAATTTTCCAATTCTTAAATAAGTTTAATAATTATAATTTTTTTAATTTTTTAATGTTTTGAATTTGATTACTTTTTTATTCTAAATTTATTTATTTTAGTGACAAATAATATGCCATAAAAATATTTTACCGACTCAATTATTTATAACAAATGGATCGGATTGTTATCAGATCGGATTGACCTATATCCATATTTGATCCATTTAGTTAACGGATTATCGGATTCGGATCTTGATTGGGTTATCGGACTGAGACCCTAAATCCATCTCCCGTTAATTTTGTCGGATTCGGATCGGATTCAGATCAAAATCCAATCCATTCACAGCCCTACCTTCAATGTGGCAAATGACTGATATGCCCCTCTATGTATTACTGGGTATGTTTGAGTAATTTATGTGAAGATTTTTGTCTTTTGCACTTCCACATGAAGTGTGAAATGGGAATCCACAATGAACTGAATAATTTGGACGTTTAGACCAAACATGGTTTAAATAAATGGTGGGCCCGTCTTCACAATATTTTAATGGTAATTTCGAATTTAAAATTTATCAACTTCTGCTAAAAAGTTGAGTTTCAGCTGAATCAAACAAGTGCTAAGGTTTTTTATTTTTTTAACTAGGGAAAAATCTTCTGCAGTCATAGGGTTCATATTTTCTAGCAATCTGACTTTGCATCGGGATTATCTGCCTCCCTCTCTCCAATTTCCAGAATCACAACATTCTTTGTCCAAACTTATTATCTTTTAAGTTGGAAAGTAATGCTTGTTCCCTGTATTTTTAATTTTTTAGTTAAACCTGGCATACGTTTCCGGGAAATTGGAGAGATTATCAACCGACACGCTTCTATGTCAGGGTTCTCTGTGGTAAATGTTTTCTTCTTTGTTTATCCATTTTCTTTGGAAAAATATTCCTAATCTTTTTCCTTGTTTTCCTCTAATTTGTGAATCAGGTGAAATCATATTGTGGTCATGGTATTGGAGAGCTCTTCCATTGTGCACCAAATATACCCCATTATGCAAGTATCCTCAAATTAGTGGCTTTCATGTTTGTTTTGCATTTAGGAGGGTGAATTGAAAATTGACTTTAAAATGGTCTCATAAAGTAAGTGCAGGTTCTAATAGTTGGAATTGACCTCTTAAAACTGGTTTAGGACAGAGTAGAACAGAACGAATTTATTAATTTCTTATGTTATCATCTATAGATAAGATTCAGTGATGTTGCATTATAAGTCATAGGACTTCTAATAATTCTTTAGTAGAGGGTTGTAAATCATGTTTGACACATTACTTGTAGAAATAGATCTAATGTTAACATGCTAGATTTGATGACCACTTTAATTTAATTTAATTTATTTTCTTTTAAATAAAGTTCACATGTTTCTCATGGTCTATACGGAACTTAACAAGGTGGGGTTAGAAACAGGTTCCACAGGTTGACAGAGTCGTCTAGAAACTATGAAGGAACATTATAAATGTACATGGTAGGGCTAGTAACTTCCCCAAGCTCACTCCATAGAAATAAATTGTTAATGTTGTAGATATGATATTTGATTTGGAATTTTTGTAGTTTTTACATCAAGTTATTGTAAATTAATAAAAAAAAAAAAAATAAATAAGTCACAGGTTCCATGGGGTCTACCTGACAACCCTATCTTGACAGTGTTGGATTAGGCATAGGCTCCAGGTTGACAGTCAGTACAAGATTCAAAATTTGGAACTGTTAAGGAACATGGTGGGACCAGGAACCAACTCACTGACACCCATTGGAAATATTTAGGATCGGATACGTTCTTTTTGTTGAATTTTACCTAATGGTGACACAGTTAATAGACCTTGGTACAAAATTTCAAAATATAATATATGAAAACACTGAATGATGATATACTGTTTGCTGAAATTATGCTTTTTTAAATTTTCTGTTACTGTCTTGTGTTATCGCTGTATCCTTGGGTATGGTCCTTATCCTAAGCAGGAAATAAAGCAGTTGGGGTGATGAAGGCAGGCCAGACCTTTACCATTGAGCCCATGATTAATGGAGGTATTGTTTTTTGCCATTTAACTTTGTCATGGAATTTGGAATCCTTTATGTTTATTTCTAATATAAAAACCCCACTATAGGTGTTTGGCGTGACCGTATGTGGCCTGATGGATGGACTGCTGTAACTGCAGATGGCAAACGCAGTGCCCAGTTTGAACACACTCTTTTGGTAACTTTTTATTGGCACTTAACGATAATCTTTGGTCAATCAGATGACCTTGGGCAATAGTTCTGACTAGCTTGCATTTGGCCCTGGATATCATTTTGGTTGGTTAGGGACTTGGGGTAATTTAGCTGATTTTAACACTGGGCTTGGATTATTCAAGTATGGCATTCCATGAACTACTAGAAAGTTTGATTTTCTGAGTGCGTATGACATTGTTCTGATAGAGTTAAATGCGCCTTCACAAAAATTTTCATGATATCTTTTGAAATCAGCTCCTCTGTATTAGGATTTAGGAACATCATGATAGATGATGAATGCATTAAGACTTCTATGCTTAAGTTGAGTATGCTACTCTTTATGCCATGATGCAGGTGACTGATACAGGGGTAGAAGTTCTTACAGCACGGCTGCCCACATCCCCCAATGTTTTCCCGTGGTTGAATCCTTAATTCTAGTTCTCCATTGTTGAAGGTGGAGATATGACAAGATACTGCCAGCATCGTATGTTCTAGAAGTCAATGCTTCTAATGTCTATGATGTAGTGGGAAGTGTTGAATGTTTAATTTGCTGAATTCTCAAAGTTTTGTTTGAAATTTTCCGGGTTCAAAATGGCAACAAGATTCAGACAGGATGTGTGAAGAATTATTTCATAATTTAAGTCATAAATTCAATCAGTATCCAAACTCTCTTTGATTTAAAATGTCGACAAAAGTAACCAACTTCTATGAATAGGGTCCTTGCATTTAAGGATCAAGGGGTTTTTTTTTTTTTTTTAAATAAAATCATGGTTGTCGTAGCAAAAAGAACTTCGGATAATCATATGCATGATGGAGGTTATAATTACATTTAGAGAGTAAAATCACTCCAATATGCTTTCTATTTTGATGGGTAAAATCCATCGAGGCAATTTTACTCTAGTTTGATTTCAATTAGGTAATTGTGTTTTAAATGTCAATTTGAATAACTATACTTTAATTTAATTTAAGGTAACTTTGTCCACGTTAATTTAACACAAAGAGTTTGATGACGTGGATGGTCCTACTAGAGGAGGCGACGAGCAATAGAAATCGACAACTGGTGCGCGCGTACAGAATTTTAGTTGGCATGTGTGGTGTTTTAGGCCTTTCATGTGGAGAATAAAAACTATATGCTACAAGGTGGTTTTGAGGGTTTCAAAACTTTGTATTCACGTGAATCTTAAAATAACAAATAGATAAATAAAATTAAGACAACATTAGAATTGGGGTTTGGTGGCATTAGCAGGTTTGTATCTTGCAGCGAACTTGTTGAACAGAGCACGGGCATTGCTAGTGACTTGTGCAAGAGTAAGAACCATAGCTTTGATCAAGCGCCCCCCCCCCCCCCCCCCCCCCCCCATGGCCCGACCCGTAGATACATGTACTAGCTGCATCAGTTTGAGCAGTGCTCATCCATGTCTGCACATTGCTTGCATGCCAAGGAAACTCACTTTCACTATATTGTGTTATGTTCTGTTTCTTTGATACAGTTGGTGAGCTGATCCAACCCATCATTTATTTGAACCAACCAATCTTTTATTACTTGGTAGTCCTCGGCTTTTGTTTCTTTGAATCGTTTAGCCACTTCAGTCACGAGAGCTCTTGTGGACATGGCCCGGTGTCACGGGCTGCAGCTGTGCTTAAGCCCCGTGTTGTAAATATTCATTTAATTCGTAAAATAGATAGAAAATAGAAAAGAAAAAGTATGATTCTGGAGCCAAATAACGTCTACTCCCGTTATTTGGGTTTTTGTCCCGAAGTCTATTATAGGGGGTATTGGTCTTTCAAAACTATTTCAAGCTTACTAGTGTTTTCCCCCTGCACTAGCCATTTGTAATTTCCTGCTTTCGTCTCTTGTAATGTCTTGCTTTCTAGCAATCAATGAAGATGTTATTTCAATTGTGTTCAGTTTCATGTTGCTCGTTTTCTTAAAATTGTAATCAAAATTTACTTTCGTCCCGACGCGACCGAGGATTAGGCGGAAGGTAGTCTAGCGGAGCAGACTACTGCCGCACGGTGTCCCTTTCTGTGCTAAGAAAAGGTTACCCGTGAAAGTTGGTATCAGAGCCAGGTTCAAGATCTCGTTAAGAAAGCGATGGAAACTGACCCAATTTCCTCGAACACCACGGAGGTGGTTGATGTTCAAAAGAGGAACACCCGACAGCGTTTGGAGGCGCTAGAGGTGACGAACACTAGGTTGTGTTTTGCCATGGAGAACCTCGGGGATAAGGCCGAGGCGGCACAGACGGAAAATCGGGAATTACGCATCCAACTGGATGAATGCCAAGAGGCATGCGCAGCTATGACTGAAGCTGTCGCTATCATACCTGATCTGCAGGATGAGATGGGAGCGTTGAGAACTCAGTTACTAGTTCTTCAGCGCGCGATTGGCAACGGACAAGCCATCGCACATGAGCCAGTGCATAGACTCAGAATTCCAGAACCGTGTGCATACGGAGGTGCACGCGATGCTAAAGAAGTTGAGAACTTCTTGTTCGACATGGAACAATACTTTCTCGCGGCGTCGATCGGGGACGAAGCGAGAAAGGTCACTACAGCTACCATGTATCTGAGTGGAGATGCAAAGCTATGGTGGCGAACGAAGTATGTTGACATTCAAGCCAACAGAATTCGAGTAGATTCTTGGGATCTGCTCAAGGAAGCAATCAGATCTCAGTTCTTCCCAGAGAACGTGGAATATGAGGCACGTCGGGCCTTACGGGAACTGAGACACACAAGCTCCATCAGAGAGTATGTGAAGGCCTTCTCGGGGCATATGCTGAATATCAGAGATATGTCAGAGAAGGATAAGCTATTCACCTTCATGGAAGGTTTGAAACCGTGGATGCGCACGGAACTTCAGAGACAGAAGGTCACTGATTTAAGCGCGGCTATGGGAGCTGCCGAATGTGCAAGCGACTATCAACCCGAGTCGAGAGAGGATCGACCTTCGGGAAATAGTCAGTCTGTTCAAGGTGGAAGGAGACCTTACAGACCCAGCTCGAACTCAAATGGGGGAGAGCGTTACTCTCAGAATAGGGGAGGACCCTATCAAGGCAACCGCCAGAGTAACTCGCCGAGGAAACATCGCAACAGCCGTCAAGGAAACCATAACGGCAGTTCCAGTTCTGACTGGAATCATGGGAAAGCGAAGGAGGGCAGATCTGATGTCGCTCCTAGATTAAAATGCTTTCTATGTGAAGGACCTCACCGGGTGGCTGAGTGTCCTCAGAAACGGATGTTGAATGCATACTGTCAACTAGCAATTGGGGGCTCAAGTTCGAAGCAAAATACCCCACAAGTTAGCTGCCGTAGTGCCACTGACTCCGAAGGAGACGAGGATGTAATTGGTGCACTCTCGTATTCATGCAATACACTATTGCACCGAACTACCAATAGGGACGTCGGTCCCTCAAGAGAGCCAAAGATTGAAGAATCGAAGGCTCGCACTTGCAAGGCTAAAGGCCTAATGTACATTGATGTGAGGATCAATGGGAAGCCAATCAGGGCTATGGTGGACAGGTGCCACGCACAACTACCTCGCAAGTTCCGAAGTAGAGCGGCTCGGACTTGCTCTGGAGAGAGGTAAGGGGAAAGTCAAGGCGATCAACTCTGTTGCTCAACCAATAGCGGGAATAGCACAATCGGTGCCGATCAAAGTAGGTCCATTCGAAGGAAGGACAAATTTGTCGGTAGTTCAGATGGATGACTTCAAGCTGATTCTCGGATTGGAATATCTGCGGGATACAAAGATAGCAGTGTTGCCGCATTCTGACTCACTAATAATGATGGGGAGCAAACCATTCATTATTCCCACACAGGTTGGGAAAACTGGCGAGAAAGGGGTCTCAGCCATGCAATACGGTAAGGGTGTCAAGAGGAATGAACCCTTATTCTTATGTTCTCTTCGAACAGAGGAAATCGAAGAGACAACTGGCTCACTGGAGCCCCTTTCCATCCTGAATGAATCAGTCGAAAGTGGATCGACGAACTACATCAGTGGATTGCCAAGAGTTGAAGACTCTGGCACTATCATCATCGGGATGGATTGCTTATCAAAAGATTCGACGGTCAACACAGCGCCCAAGTATGTATCAGCCGAAGAGACAGCTCAACTCTTCTTCAAGCCTATTGTCAAATACAAGGGATCGCCTACTGTCAATAATCGAGATTCTCGATTCAATGGCACACTTTGGACCAAGTTTTTCAAACTTCTTGGTTCAACTTTGAGCACAAATGCTACCATTCACCGAAGATCAGACGGACAGACAGAGCAGTTCAATTCTATGCTGGGAGACTACTTTCAGCACGTTTTCTCTGCTTCGCATGAAATTCGGGTGAAACTCTCGGATGTGGCTCAGATGTATTTCAATATTCAAAAGAGCTCTTCTCCAGACAAGAGTCCTTTTGAAATTTCTACTGGCCAACAACCGTTACTCCTCCATACTGCAGACACCGATCAGAAACAGTACTTGAAGTCTGCAGATTTGAAGCAACCAGTTCTTACAGTGAATCTACCAGAGAAGAAGGTTGCTGAAAAGATTTTTGGCTACCAAACTACTCAAGCTTCAAGAAAATATCTTCAAGAGTACTTGGTCAATTGGAGCGGATACAACAGCAAGAAGAAGACTCAATGGCTCCGAGGACATCGCCAAAACAAATGGAGGAGAATGTCACGGGCTGCAGCTGTGCTTAAGCCCCGTGTTGTAAATATTCATTTAATTCGTAAAATAGATAGAAAATAGAAAAGAAAAAGTATGATTCTGGAGCCAAATAACGTCTACTCCCGTTATTTGGGTTTTTGTCCCGAAGTCTATTATAGGGGGTATTGGTCTTTAAAAACTATTTCAAGCTACTAGTGTTTTCCCCCTGCACTAGCCATTTGTAATTTCCTGCTTTCGTCTCTTGTAATGTCTTGCTTTCTAGCAATCAATGAAGATGTTATTTCAATTGTGTTCAGTTCATGTTGCTCGTTTTCTTAAAATTGTAATCAAAATTTACTTTCGTCCCGACGCGACCGAGGATTAGGCGGAAGGTAGTCTAGCGGAGCAGACTACTGCCGCACGGTGTCCCTTTCTGTGCTAAGAAAAGGTTACCCGTGAAACCCGGGCTAGGCTCACCCTCAATGCAATTGATGACCATGTGTTGTTGTACAACTGATACATAGATGAGAATATCGTGTTATTTGTCATTGTAACTTGATGAATACCCTAACACAAGATGGTCTGCGGACGGCTGGATATTCCGGCCCGGCTACACAAAAGATGAGAAGGGGGAGCAATAAATAGACCAGATGTTCGGTTTTAATTGATTACGCTTGGACAGTTGGATTAAACACAAACCCTGATTTATGTTTGATTAATTATTTTTGCAAAAGCAAGAGACTTCAAATTTATTAATTAATTTCTCTTGAGCAATAATTTCGTTTTGTATACCAAAATAAGTACACATTATTACCTTTATCAATCCCATTGGCTCGACCAACCGGTTTTGTGCAGAATTATCGGTTTCTGCTGCAATCCGTCCCAACAAAAGCATTGCAGTTGCTTAACCAAAACGATAAATTTTGAGGTAAATTTGAAGCTATTAATTAAAAATTATGATCATGGACGAGCTCTCGAGTACATTATAATTGTAACTTATAATTACTAAACATGATTAATTAATAGTACCCCTTGGTGTACACACTAGCTGACACCCCTCGGGGGTGGGGCCCTCGTTTATAAACATGTGAGGGGTGTCATCCTGAGTATGTACCACTCAATACGGAGTTGTGCTAGGTGTACCCCTGATGTACACATTGACACCCCTCTCACAGGGGGTGGAGCCAATAATTATAAACAGCGAGATGTGTCATCTTGAGTGTACACCACTTGGCATAAATCAAACTAACGGTAAATTAAGAATTTAAGAGAATCGATCGCAATTGCTCTCAAACTATGTTTGTTTAGCTATGATTAATTAAGAAATCAAGTCAAATAACGTTCGATTTTCTTATTTTATCTTTTATTTACTGATCAATTACTTTATTTTTAATATCTTCAACTGCAATTTGTTAATTATTTAGTGAATATCCAATCTTCTAACATTTATAAAATAGAATCTAAATCAATCTCTATTGGTTTTGATGATTAGCGATAACATCATCGACAATATTACCATGACGGATCATTTGTAATCCCAAGATAACAAACAATGACCACAAATATGATCACACAGTGGGATGCCACCTTTGGCTCAAATCGTAAATATCAAAAGTCACGACCCACCATCCCAAACCAAAGGATCTACCCCCGAAATCGCCAGGACTTTTATGATTTATCATCGAACGGTCAAATTGCAACCTGCTAGACTAAGTCTAAGATATCTTTATGCTGATGAAAATACTAGAGGACAGGATCATCCAAACAACCGAGTATTTTTTATGTGATCTGATCACTCAATCATCTAAATGAACAGTCGGGTATGATCTAATCTTCGGATAGCTCTTCAACATAGTCTATCTAGAGAGATCACTAATGTCTAATCACTTGCAAAATTCATCAGTATCGCGACTAACTTTGTCCAAACGGTTACAATCACACTCCTATACACCCAACAGAGTTCAAGGTACCCTCGTCACAATCGCTCAACTTATTTTCATCTAGCACTCATATATTTTCTATAAGCATCACTGACTTGACCATCAGAAGAATTTTACCCCGACACCACACCAGTGTCCCTTGAGATTCTTTAACGATTCTTCGTTTGTTCCTTTTTTGAGTTCTTGAGATTGCTAAGTGGCCCTATCATTCTTCTCAACTGTCAAATCTATTCTCTGCAATATTCATTTATTCTCTCTCTTTTATTTACTATAATTAATTACGTACATTTTAAATATCTTCTGCTTCAATTGAAAAATTGCCAGGAAGGAAACCTTGATGAAGAATCTTGAAAATAAATAAAAATACGTGAACTTGAATAATCTCGAAAACTCAGACATTGCTTTCTGTAAGAATAGAATAAAATTCCATCAACAAAATATTCTATACTACCAAAAAGCAAATGAAAAAAGGAAAAGAAAAGACAGATTCCTAATTCCCTTTGAAGAAAAATAAAAAAAAAAATCCATTTGCGATGGAAAAAAATAAATACGTACTACTATAGTTATCAACATTCCCCTGCTTACTACATGAACTTAGTAGGAGAGATTATCCTTCCCAGGCAAACAACAAAATCCTTCAACTGGATTTGTAATCAAATGTAAAGTATTTGCATGAACAGAAAAGAAACTTTACTTAAGAAATCCAATTTACTAATCGAAATTTAACTAAACTATCATATTCACAGCCTTCTATATCTACTATGTTTCAAATGGTAGAATCACCTTGATACTTGAGTACAGAATGTATCTTACAATGTTATAAATAGTCAGCAATAATATCGAAGATTAGATAGTATGTATAATATAAGCTGATTTCGCTACTCAAAATTAGGCATCAATGCTCGGTCCTGGGTATGCTGGCAAGCTCATGATACGCTTATCAACAACTGGGCCACCGACTGTAAAATGATATAGGCTCTGGAAATTTAATCCTCTTAATCCAAGAACCTCATGTACTGCACAAGATTTCAGAATGAATGAGGGAAGAAGTCCTTTGAAGAAAAGAAATACAGTTTAATACCGTGTGGAGGGGTGGTATATTATTATTTACCAACCTACTGCTTCATATTATCATAAATATAGGGCCCGTTTAGGGATTAAAATCAGATTAAAATTGAAAAACTAGCAGTTATTGTTGACTTTTATTAGACGAGTGAGACTCAATAACGGCCACATTTTCAATTTTAATTGGATTTTAATCCCTACCGAACAGGGTTATAATCTCAAAAGAAGCCACAGTGTTGGATAAATATATTATTAAAATTAGTTTTCTAATAATATTAGACCTTGTAGGCCCTGGATCGTATGGAGTGGTAAAAGACGATTTACATGGCCCGCCTCAGTTTTATTAAGAATAAGCCTTAGCATGTTGTTCAATTCCATTAGTCTCTATGATTGTATCTCAAAACCCCTTTATAATCAGAATTAGGTGTTCCAACCATGTCAATCACACTATTAATAATTAGTATTACACACAGCACCCAAGGTTTGAATCCAAAGATAAGATGGTTAACTTACAAAAAGATAAGCACATCAGATGATAACCAATAGTCTCATGAGCTTTATAACTTTATTAAAAGGGAAGTGTAGGGCGAAAATAAGGTTATAACACCCATTACCACATAATTGGACTGTATTTTTGGGTTAAAGATTCAGACTTAGACTTGTCTATTATGTTTAGATTATGGCAATTTCAATTGACACTAGAACCAAATTCAATTAAGCAGTACTGGGATTCTTGCTGCACAACCAAGGACTGCCACAACATCAAGTACATCTTGCATTTGATTTGTACACTTGGTGACGAACAATCAAGATGAGAACACTTCAATGCAGCTATCGAGTAAGAAACATATAACGTTTAATCTATCTTATTGACAATACTGAATTTAGGCGACACTGGTTCACTAAATATATCTCATCGATGATCGATCAACTTGTAATGGTCAAAATTCAAAATGATTTGGCACACTGGGTTCTCCCAACAAATAAGGTCCTTGTTTCTATTGTGATGTGAAAGAACAGTAATTCTGACTTCTTTTCTGTAAGATTAGCTTTTCAGTTGTGCAATTAACTAGAATACTAGAGAAGTTTATTTTCCTCGTCAATCTCTCATAGTTCCATAAACTCAGGGAACTGAAACCACTACAATCTCAACCTACATAGTTGTTCATACTTCAGAGGTAATTAAGCTTCTGTTCAACATGGGGAGCTGGAAGTGGGAAGTGAAACCTGGGACCTTATATTTGCATTAGCGTTCATGGTAATATTAGATTCAATTTAAATCACCTGCTCCTGATAGATCACGCAGCTCCTAAGTCAAAGAAGGAGTATAATCCTAGATTGAAATGTGAATCTGGAATGTTCATTTGCACAATTGTTCATAGTAATATTAGCTTCATTTTAACCACATACCAGGATCATCAAAGAAGCAACCAATTCCAGTAGCAGAAATGCCTACAGCATGGGCTTCAAGATACAAGACTTGGCCAAGAACTCCAGTTTCCCAAAAAAGCCGAGGATACATCCAAGCCCCCTTTTCACACAAAGTAGGCTCAACACGAGCCACCATACCGAGGCTAAAGCAGCCATCACTAGCAATGTCCTGTATATCATTTACAAATTATATGAAAAACATCGATAACAAGTAAAAACAAAACAGTTGTTCATAAATATCTTAGCACCAGATTTTCAATTGATTTCTAAAATGTGATAAGAGTGAATGCAGCAGAGCATCACGAGTTGTAACCGAACTGACACTGAAAATGGTGCAAGCAATTCTGCAAAACAAATCCAACATCTGGGATTTATGTTGAATGATTTGAAATTATTCTACAATGGCAGTTAGGGTTCAAGTCAAATGCCCGGCAAATTTAGAATCAGAGCCACTCTAGAGGCAGCATCCAATGGGGGCAAGACTGGGGTTGTCAAATTTTACCAGTGATGAGCAGGACAAGGGGAACCTTGCAATGCATCACCTCTCTAGGCAGGACCAAGTGAATGATTAGCCATAAATGCTTAGGAAGCTACTTAAGCACTTCAAGCCAATGGTTAAGCTCCAATGTGTAGTGGCCTCAGTCCAGTCTGGGCAAATACAGAGTTTAATGGAGTCTGTGCAGCTGTTATCTGCTAATTACTCAATGGAACACAACAAGAACGGGAGCTGTTTTTCCAGCTTAGTTAAAACATATCTTATACCTAAATAAGATATTTTGAATTTCGAAGTACTCTCATATTCTTACTTCCTTTGAAAGTTGTCAAATTTTCGGAAAATGGAAAATCAACTATCACCTTTCTGTTTAATAATGACTTTCTCAACAGGTTATGCCCATGCTATTTAAGTAACATTCACTATTTCACTTCACAAGATAGCTTCATAAGATCTGAGACAACAAGGCAAATATGAGATGAGATAGAACTGGACGCATCACATAAACCCCTCAAATACATCAAGGAAAATTCGATTACGACGAGTGCCTCAAATTAGAAGCGGCATATAAAATACCCTAAAAGATTACAGATCATGGCATAGTGATAGGCATACTTGGTGGCAAGATAGCCGTTTGGAAAGCTCCTGACAGTCACCTTGGGCGAGCTCATATAAAAGAAGATCATCAGGACAGCCATCTGGCTTCACCCACTTAAATTCAGGTCTTGTTGCCTTTCGGAGCTCATCCAAATGGTCCTCATTTCTTACCAAAAAATACAAACCATTCGGCAACCCCACAACCCTATGAACAAACAGAATAGCATGTACTTCACAAGCCCAAGGCAAAGCCCGAAATGGTAATGCCAACTGACAACACTGTTTCTGTCCTCCATAACCCGAAGGCATACAATGCAACAAAATCTGATAAAATGTTTCTCTTGACATCACAGTAATTCCATCCATATCAACCGCACTCCTACGCCTCCTAACAACCTCACTCAAACTAAACTCCTTGTAAGAACTGCCACTAATCATTCTACCACTCCTATACGACTCAAAAACTGTTCCTTTCTTCATCGTTAATGGCTTTTTCACTGCCTCAGCCGTTCTATATATAATGTCCCAACACACGTGGTCTTTGCTAAGCAAATTAGGTTTCCCCTTCCACTCTAAATTAGGGAACTGCGATATAGCTAACCTCAATTCCTTGTAATCCACCTCAAAATCTGCTGTACCATTTGGAATAACCAACAGCACACAATCTGGGTGCTCAAATTCAATCTCGGGCATTCTCCCTTTGACAGGTCTGCTAGGAATATTGAACTCGGGAAAGATGTGAAGTCCCATCAACTTCTCCAACTCCTCGTATCCTAATCCATCTAAAACCCTCACATCCCACCCAAGCCCTGATGAGGCCATCGCAACTGCAGCAATGGCATGCCCAACATCATGATTACAATACCTAAAGGCCCTTTCGCCGTACTTCCAAGCTTCCCGCCAAAAAATTGAGGAAAAGCCGATCAGAAAAGAATTATCAGGGAAGAAACTCTTAAAAAAGCCCGATGGAATTTGTGCTCTTAATTCCAACGCGTGCTCTTTTGGCGCATAGTGTGCGACAAAGGCGTGTTCTGATAAGGAATCTACAGGAGGCGAAATGATATATGCTTCTGTAGGATGAAGATTTCCACTGCTTGGGTTTACACGTAACGACCAAGTAGAAAACCCAGAACTTTTCCACGCAGATAAAGCAAGGGAATTGTAGAAAAATTGAGAAATTGTGGTTTTGGAAATGGGTTCTGGAGATGGGAGAGAATCGAAGACGGAGAAATAGGGAGGGCTATTCCGGTCATTTTCGTGGTGGAGGAGGGGCAGGAGCGTGGCTGATATGTAGCGGCGGAAGGGATTGGGTTGGTTTGCCCAGTCGAGACCATGGGGGCCACGGGCATAGTTGGTGAAGGAGTGTTTAGTTTGGTTGTGGTACTTCAACACTTGGCTTAAGAGCTCTTCCTTTTCTTGGGGCCTAGCAAGTGACTCAGGTGGTGATGATGGGGCCGATGAAGACATGGACATGCTGACGAGAAGTTTACCGGCCACGGCAGTGGTAGAGGGGCGGAGGAAAGGGTGGTGGTGATGGCGGAGAGAGAGTGGGATTCTGTGATAACTGAGAGGCATTTTGGGAGGTTGCCTCCCGGAGCTTCTTTAACGTTCTTTAACAGTGCATCCTCTGGATATTTCCTCCATGGAATGATTCTTGGGAACAATACATTTACGAGTGTTTACTTTACGCCATTTCAAAAATACAAAAATAAGTTTGAACTTTCAAAAATCAGGTTTTTTAAATTTTAATTTATGAAATAATAAAGTATTAAATCAATTTATTATTACATATTTAATTATAATTACCCCCACTCCACATCCACCACCCCTACCGCTCCGGGGACTATTTCGATCACCGTTCCGGTCACAACTCTTCTCCGGCGATTGTTCCGACGATCGTTCCGACGACTGCTCCGATTCCGGCAAATATATTAAGGTCACAAATATATGTAATTTGGTCACAATTCAAAAAAATTTAAGTCACAATTCAAAATTTTCATAGATCAAAATTTATTCATTTTGTGTATCGGTCACTAATCACAAAATTCATAAGTCACGCCACTTATTTTATGGTCACAAACATAAATTATATTTAGGTCACAATTTATTAAATTATTGGTCACAAATTTTTAGGTCACTAAGTCACAGTTTATCTAATGCATTAGTCACGTATTATTTATTGGTCACAAACCAACCAAATTATTGGTCACAAATAACCTAATCATTTGTGACCACCACCAAACAAATCATTTCTGACCACCGTTCGCCACTGCCTCCACCAGCGGCACCACCACCGTCGCCGCCTAATAGTAACATCAACATTTCAAACAAATCAAACCTCACCCCCTCCAACCACCACTATCACCACCCTCAAAAACCACATCCACCACGAAAAACCACCACAACCTCACCATCACCACGACGGCAGCAAAAACGATGCCACCAACACCAACACACGGAACCACGGCTGCCACTAACACTCCAACAACAAGAAAAACCACAATCTCAAAACACTAAACAACAAAAAACCCGCCGCAAGAACCGCCATAGCCAACCACAAAAATCCCAGGAATTTTCTAATTGACACTGGGGAATTGAATCTTATCGATCGGGCAGCGTCATTGGAAGCGAGAATTGACTGCATAAGGGAGAAATTGGAGATGATGATGGAGAAATTGGATGGACAAGAACGAAGCAGCGTCGAAGAGGCGGACGGTGGCGGATGAGGTTCGAGGCGAGACTGCTGGATCTGCAACGCTAACCGCAATAGCAATGCTACAGAACATTGAGACCATTGGATCTGCAACGAGACCACTCACCACCAACCGCACAATTTCCACTACATCTGCAACGCTACTGAACAACCGCGAGCGAGGATGAGTGTTGCGATTTGGGTGGAGAGACAGAGAGGAGAAGATGAGAATAGGTAGAGTAAACGGCGGTGAGAATAGAGAAGGTGGAGGCAGCAGCAATTATTTCTCCGACGATGGGAAGAACCGTCGGCTGTCGTGGAGGAGGAGGCGGCGGCGGCGTCTGAGCAGAGAGAATGGAGAGGGGTTTGATATTAGGGAGATATGGTGGAGAGGGTATATAAATTAATTTAATTTATATTGTATATAAATAAAAATATAAAAATAAAAATAAAAAAAGATTAAATTATTAATTAAAACCTGATTTTTGTATAATGAAACTTGATTTTTGATTTGTGAAAATGGAAATCTAAAACTAGGCTGGATCATGCTGACCTGCTGGCCCTTGTTTGAAACTATTATTGGAGAACTCTCTTTCTTAAGTACTCACATTTAACCGGCCCATATATAAAATATTTTGTACGTGAACTCAAATTTTTTTTTCTTCTATTTTTAAACCACACTCTCACTAAAAATAATCATTCAAAACATTATTTTTTTTCCATATAATGATTGTTGGCATAATATATTTTGTAAAATTAGTTTTTTCAATAATTTTAAATGGTTTCATTTCAATAAAAGACGAGGCAAGACTATAGGTCCATTGATCCATTTTTAAATATGTTAAAATTTGAGTTAAACTCGTTCTCCTAAGACGAGCAAATTGAGCTCCTATTTGACAATTAAGGAAAAAAAATTTGAGTTTACGTATAAAATATTTTATTTTGAGAATTCATAATTGAAAATGAGTTTGAAAAAAAAAATTATAAAAATGATTGTCAAACAACAGTTAAGTAATGACTGATGTTAAAGAAATGAATCTTCGTACACAAACAGGGGCATTTGACAGGATTTAAAAACAAGGGACGCGTGTCAAATATATATTGGATATTTTGGCAAAAAAAAAGAGAGAGACACAGTACACAATCATGTCAACCGTCCCTTTTTGAGTAGCTAAAGGGTGTGTTTGAACCACATTATTTAGGAAAAATGTATTCTGGAATATTAGATTGATGGAGAATGTATGGTTGAAAATGAATGAAAAATTATTGATGTGATGAAAAATATTATTTTATTAAAGAATGTATGGTTGAAAATGAGTAGAAGAATGAAAATTAAAATTTTAATGTGTACCAAACATGAGTTTAATTGTAAAGAAATAAAGAAATAGTCAAGTCAATATCTCGACAAGAGCTCAATCTTAATCCAACACAATCGAACATGACGAAATCCAGTACTTGTGGTTCTTGTTGAAATTTTGTATCGAAAATTGGTTTTGGCCAATTTTAAATGATTATTTTAGTGGAAATTGTTATTTGATGAATGAAAATTAAACCAAATTTAAAGTCACTTAAATACAAGAATTATTGAAAAATTACGTAGAATATTATGGAATATTCTAGAAATTGTTTGGTTGAAAATGTGTCTTTATATATGAAAGATTGTGACTTTTGGCATTACCACTTTCCAATAGATGTGTCTCTTCTAATATAGAGACTAATTCCAATAGTTGTGTCTCTTCCTTAGGTTGTGTCTTTTGAGACAAACCTTTTCAATATCTATATATAGATCCCATGTATTTTTTTTATTCATTTATTCACTTCATGATTGCACTATCATACTAATGCATATTCACTTCAAATTCTACATTTATTTGGAGTCAAGTTTCATAAAAAGAGGGTTCAAAACATAAGTAGGTTCGTTGGTGTAAGTCATTTGGAGTACTCCTATGACTAGACGTGGTCGTTGTATTTTGGAAGATGATTGCTGAAAAAATCGTTAGCACCTATGAGGGGCAAATTCATCTTAAGGACAAAGTGTTCAACACTTGTCTCAACCAATCATTCGCTTGCATCTCTTCTTCCTTTACACTTCATTTCCGATTTCATTGATATTTGATTTCAAAATATTGCTAACATTGTTTATATGTTTATACTGAAAGGTTGATAGCGATAATGACATATTTTCTTTACGAATTCATGTATATTCTAATTCGATAAATCACTTATTTATCTTCTCAACAATTCTGGTAAGTAGAATTCTATTTCGATTTCACAATACATATTGATTTGAATATAATATGCACATTATCGGTGTAAATATCTCCAACAATCTTAAAATGAATTTTATGCTTCTCAATTGTTTTGTAATCATTATGTCATGTTCAATGAAATTATGGAAGATAAGAAAAACGGAAATATGCCTGAAACTATTTTCAAAGGATATAATTGTCGGTTAACATGCTTGAAATAAATTGTAGGTTGAAGACAACTATTTTGAAAATACTTAAACTTTCACGAAGCATTCGATATGGATATTATCTATTCGATAAATGAATTGAACTATGAAAGAGTTGATGAACTCTAAGTTCAAGTACAACCCAAAAAATGTAGGGGTTAACGTCAATGCTTACGAACTTATATGAAAAATTCAAGATTTGTGAATGCAACAGTACTAGTTGCACATGCATTCCTAATTGAGGAATTGTGGAGGTAATTTATGTTAAGAGTTACATATTTCTATACCATATAATCATATAAATATATCTATGAAGGTGGAAAAGATAGAAAACCCTTATATAAATTATAATGATGATATACACTAAGTCTAAAGTGGATGAAATGGGATAAAAGTCGATTATGACATTTGTTTGGACATGCAAGAACAATTGGAATACTTAAATAATATTCATAAAGTTCAAATACACTGTAATGTTTTAATAATGATATTGAATACCCATATTTCTGAAATCAACTAGTAAAAGTGATTGACTAGTCTAGTGTTTATAGAAATCATCTAAAAATGTTGTTTGGATATGATAAAATTTTAGATAAAACTAATGAAAAGCATGTAGCTTCATGAGAAGATTTCTTGACGGTGACAAATTGTATCTATCAAATGAATTGATCGTTGGCTAGCTATATTTGGTAACATACTAAGTCACATGTAACTAGACGTGTAAGTCATGAACATAATACCGTTAAGCAATCGATCTCAATGGTGTAAACTCATGGTACCTTTAAGAGATTTCCAAGAGATCGAGTATACTACATATCGAAGGGAATGAGATTAAGTCTTCTACGCATGAAGTCTTTGTAATGGTAACCCAACCTTGTTGATTGGAGATCCCAAGACATTGGTTCAATGAGAGAACTAAGTTATGAAGATTCAGTTGAGCACTTAGGAGTAAAAGTCCTATCCATAAATAAAAGTGCGTTCTGCAGAGTGTGTGAGGTTAAGTCTTAACTTTTAATGATTCCTATAGCTTGAAAACATCAAGTGGAGTAAGGCAGAATACTTTTAATAGGAGATCGCCTATATAAGTGAAAAGTGGGGCCGCTTCTATGAGAATTATGGGGCTTGAATTCACTAAAGCACTTATGAAACCCAAGAGTTGTTCAAGACCAAAATGAATACAGCCATGAGAACCTAAGAAATTGTTAGGAAGGTTATTGTGTGGGTACTGTTGTCTTGGTTTACACCAACGGCTGGACGGATCAAGACATCACGTTCACCGACTAGCTAAGTAAATCCGATAGTATTTCACTAAGGCAGGTTCAAAGCCGCAAGCTACCTTTCCCGATACAATAACTTTCCGCTTGTACTCTCTCTCGTGTCTGCATTTCATTTGCATATTTCGGTAATTTTCATTCATGTGGGGAATTGTTAGAATTTTGTATCGAAAATTGGTTTTAGCCAATTTTAAATGATTATTTAAGTGGAAATTGTTATTTGGTGAATGAAAATTAAATCAAATTTAAAGTCACTTAAGTACGAGAATTATTGGAAAATTACGTAGAATATTATGGAATATTCTAGAAATTGTTTGGCTGAAAATGTGTCTTTATATATGAAAGATTGTGACTTTTGGCTTTGTATCGAAAATTGGTTTTAGCCAATTTTAAATGATTATTTAAGTGGAAATTGTTATTTGGTGAATGAAAATTAAATCAAATTTAAAGTCACTTAAGTACGAGAATTATTGGAAAATTACGTAGAATATTATGGAATATTCTAGAAATTGTTTGGCTGAAAATGTGTCTTTATATATGAAAGATTGTGACTTTTGGCATTATCATTTTCTAATAGATGTGTCTCTTCTAATATAGAGACTAATTCCAATAGTTGTGTCTCTTCCTTAAGTTGTGTCTTTTGAGACAAACATTTTCAATATCTATATATAGATCTCATGTGTTTGTTTTATTCATTCATTCACTTCATGATTACACTATCATATTAATGTATATTCACTTCAAATTCTATATTTATTTGGAGTCAAGTTTCATAAAATGAGGGTTCAAAACATAAGTAGGTTCGTTGGTTTAAGCCATTTGGAGTGCTCTTATGGCTAGACGTGGTTGTTATATCTTGGGAGATGATTGCCGAAAAAACCGTTAGCACCTATGCGGTGCAAATTCATTTTAAGGACAAAGTGTTCAACACTTGCCTCGACCAATCCTTCGCTTGCATCTCTTCTTCCTTTACACGTCATTTCTGATTTCATTAATATTTGATTTCAGAATATTGCTAACATTGTTTATATGTTTATATTGAAAGGTTGATAGCGAGAATGACATGTTTTCTTTACAGATTCATGCACATTTTAATTCGGTAAATCACTTATTTATCTTATCAACAATTCTGGTAAGTCGAATTCTATTTCGATTTCACAGCACATATTGATTTGAATATAATATGCACATTACCGGTGTAAATATCTCCAACAGTTCTTACTATTATCGAACTCATAAAGAGAAAACGTCAAGAAGTCAAATCTCATGCTAGTTACGGCAATCCTACAACAAACTTCTTTATATCTTTTTTTTAGGATTTTCATAATATTGAATATTGGGATGAAGATAACAAGCAAAACATATATACATTTAAGTTACTTTTAATTAAAATGTACCATGGATGGATATACATTTTTCCTTTCGACTACTTTGATGCATTGAAATTTGCCTCATTGACAAATATGTAGATAATTTTAAATGTGCAGCGTTAAAAAAGAAAATAGGAGCTTTAACTGGGGATGAATTCAGGATTGTACTAAAAAAAAATTAAACCGAACTAATATGTAAAAGAAAATAAAAAAATTACACACCCACCCCTGGATTTACGTAAAGTTGATGAAAACAATAACATCATATGTAGGAGTGGGCAAAAAAATCGAACCCATTGTAGTTGAATTAGAATGGGACCAAATCGATTGGTTCGATTCGATGTTTTAAAATGGTTCTGGTTTCTTGAAATTTAGGACTAGCCGATTTCAAAATCATTAGAACAATTCTAATCAAGCAATTGACCCTTTTTCAATTTATTTTCACGAAACTTAACTCTTCCTTTTCAAAAGTTTGGTTCCGGAATCGAACCAAACCAAATCCGAACAATTCGGTTCCAATGGTTCCATTATAAAAGAACAATTGATTTTCAGTTTGATTCCAGTCCTTTTGAAATCGAAAATGAACCTAATCACGCCTTACCTAATTATATGTAACATTTGGGAAGGGCAATGCCAAATAAAATGATACTAAAGTGATATATAATACTCTATTCTATATAAATAGACTTGTTTCTACTTTCACACAAAAACTTAAATAATATATGTTGAGAACTATAAAATTTATTTACATTATTCCTAATATACCCCGAGATTGATTAATAGTAGTTCATATTAGTTGATAATAAAGTACATCACCCTGTTTGACTCCCTTTAAATCAAAATAATTTATTTCTCATATTCATTTTTTACAAAAACACATTTACACAATAAAATATTTTGTACGTAAATCCATTTTTTAGCCACACATGCTCCAAAAAATCACTATGTAAAATATTAAGTTTAAACAATAATGACCATCAAATTGGGCTAAATAAGAACATAATAGAAAATTAAGTCATTAACATACTCCCAACAAGAAAAAACCTATCTATGTGGGACGGAAATAGTAGTAACAAACAAACTAGTAAATGGATTGGACATGGACCGGACATGCCCATATCCGATCCGATAAAAATAATTCATGAATCATATTCGATCCGATAATGTAACGGATATTTAATTGTTCAATACATATTCGATTTTGCTATGTTATTGGATATCCGATCCAAAATGTTTTAAAAGGAGGGGATCATTAATCTCAATACAAAATTTATTATAATACATATTTCAAAATGAAAAATGAAAAAAAAAAAAAAAATTTATGTGTAATAAATTATGCCCATATATAAAATATATTATATTATTGTAACAAATTGGATCGACTGACACCATTAATTCTAGGATTCAAATCTTGATTGGGTTATCAGACTGACACCATAAATTCATTTCCCATTAATTCTATCGAATTCGGATCAAAATTCGTTCCATTGATAACCCGAATGACAATTGATAGAACAACTTTACAAGACTTGACTACGGCTATAGAAAATAACCATCATTTATGAAGCAACAAAAAGGGCACATATAAACAACAAGATTTGATCCAAACATGCATAGTTTAATGTATTTGTGGAATTGGAATGAAAAACTCAATCAATGTTTAGCTATCTGAATAATAGAAAAGCCAAATTTTGATTGTTTAGACTACATTCTTTTCCCTTGTACACTTGTTTGACATCTTAACTGTTGCCTAGTCCCAAAGGTTCATCAACTCAAGGTAGAGCCTCTGTTTCCTTTTCTTCATTTCGTTTCTCTAATGCTATACACTTGTAACGGTTAGCGCATACGACAAAGAGTACAAGATCCAATGCAATCAAAGCTGCTGAAAGGAAAAAATATCTATCCAAATGTCCATCATTTAAATTTGGAGGTACCCATCCTGTTTTGCCATGCTTCGATGTGATCTTCATCACTAGGCTCAATATTATGCTGGACAAGTAACTACCTAATGCTGAAGAAGACATTGATAAGCCAAGCCCCAAGCTCTTCAGCCCATCCGGTATTTGAGACGCAAAGAATTCCCATTGCGCAACGTATATGAATGCTTCAGAAACTCCCACGAGCACGTATTGTGGAGTCTGCCAAAAAATACTTAAAGAACTTGTTTCTCTTACATCTGCGTACCTTAGACGATATTGCTCAACTAGGCCTGCGACTATCATGCCTATAATCGATATAACCATTCCGATTCCTATTCTCTGTAGCTCGCTAGGAGGCTTTGGCTCCCGTCTTGTTAGTTTGATGTATAGAGGAACTATCACTTTTTCATAACAGAGAATAAAAGTTGAGGTGCTTATAATGTCAAAGGCAGTCATGCTGGCCGGGGGGATGTGGAAGCTGGAGATCTCTCTGTCCATTGCAGCTCCTTGTTCTACAAACAGAGAAAGGACCTGTACAAATACTATAGAGGCCAAAATTGTGCAGAGCCATATTGGAAGCAGTCGAAATACACATTTGACCTCCTCAACTTGTGTAACGGTGCAGAGGCGCCATGGATTAGGATTTTGGCGAGTACCGGTTAACAAGATTGCATCTTCTGGGGTTAAAACAGCCGCTCGATCAAGAAACCTGTTTTTGAAATGACCGTTCGTTAGTGCCTATTGGGAAGAAGTAGAAACAAATTCATAATAACTTGCATTCATAACAATGTAAATGAACTTGAATTAGCTAACTTGAAATCATCTGTATGTGATATATTTCTTCGGGCGCTTTCCCTTTCATCCTTATGAGGGGCTTCATAAAGCCCCCCTCCGTCAAGCTTTATTTTCCTCATAGAGGCGACAAGCACCTGCGAAAACCTGGAGACGGGATTTCCAGAAGGCTTAATGTGTCGATAGCTACAGGTCCCACTTAGCAGTAAAATCAATGCTACCAAACCAGAAGAGGTAGATATCCAGAAGGCCAACACCCATTTCCCCAAGTTTTCTACATAAACCAACACAGTCTCTGCAATCAAGGATCCTAGGTTTAGTGCAACGTAATAATAGCTGAAAAATGCAGTTTTCGACTTATTTTCTTTAGAATCTTCTTCATCGAATTGATCTGCTCCCAAAGTTGCGAGTGCCGGTTCCATAGCCCCGCTTCCTAGAGCTAGCAAGTAAATTGATATGTAAAAAAGAGCAATTTCTCCTCGTGATTGAGGGTTGCATAGCTCTCCAATTTTCCCACAATTCTTTGGTTCAAGCATGAATGCCTGAGTCGACAAAGATAATAGCACCAGTCCCTAAAAAAGCAACAAAAACTTCAGAATCAATCAAATCTTTAAATAGTTTTTCCCCAAAATTTTACGTATATGGTTAAAAAGTGCTTTAGAGAATGTTGGCAAGTTTACTTACAATGACTAAAATAACTTGAAATACAACACACGTGAGGTATCTTCCTAAGTATGAGTCACTAAGATAAGCACCAAACAAAGTGCAGATGTTAAGAGTTCCTATCCATGTGCTAAATGTGTTAGCTGCGTCTGCATTAGACTGCCTCAATACCGACTTTGAAAATAGAACCATGTTAACTTCCACTCCAGTGAATGCAAGTGCCGCAAGTCCCTCGATGACTGAACAACACATCAAATACAATTTAATAAAGACTTAAAGAAACAAAACAACCTTGAAAACTGCAGTCCACATTTGGCATACTATATTAGACAGAAAATAAGATAACAATGTATATACCAAGTAATAGCATTCCAGATCTCCATCCACCAGTTTTTCCTTTCATTTCTGGTTTCCCAGAAATATCTATCGTCCCATCTTTCGTGCTAGCATCCATAATTCTAGTACTTCTTTCCTGCACGTAAATAGATCAAGCTCAATCAATAAGTCTCAAAAAATTTAACAATTAATTCACATCTACACTATAGTAAATGTTTGATAATTATTACCATGGCTGTTCACCTTAAAAACCATATAGCTACCAGGGCTTTCTTATACAGTTATCCAATATAAATGCAAGAAAAAGGTCTGAATAAGTAATAACCAGAGGGAGAAAATGAGTGAATAAAAACTTTTAAGCTATCCTAATCATTGAATGTTAGAAGAAGTGCTGCCAATAAGCTAAAAAAAAATGTACTCTTATGAGGACTTATTGCATTATATAATTAGCAGCATGGAGGCATGCTGACCACTTGATTCATCTTTGTCACGCTCTGCTTTCTTGATATGTTTTTTAAGGAATGATGGTTTTGCACCGGATGGGGATTGGAATCGAGCATTTATGTAATGTAACCCGAGGACATAGAAGCGACAATCACTATTAGCTGTACAACTCGAAAAGTAGATTGGATTGACAAGAAATTATTAAAATATGCTAGAACTTTGTTCATTCTAGAAAACAATATCAATCAGATAGAAGCTAATTCACTCGATACAGATGAAATTAGGAAGCTCATCTCATAATTTAGCAGATAAGTGCTCATAATAATCATTTTCATCGGTTTAAATTGTCTTTTTTTGCATCATTTTTGACGTTTATCCTAAACAGTCTTGAGAGGCAAAGACAAAACTTGAATAAAAAGTAGAGGCGAAGTTCAAGAAATGTACAATCTTAACTATCTTAAAACATTATTCATGCCCTTGACAGAACCAAGTATTCGCAGACATAATCTCACTAAAATAATCGCATGGTTTAAATGAATGATTTTTCCCTTTATTAAATATGAATCGCCTAATCAATGCAAACCCCTCAGTTTCTGGATAAAGGAACAGTATCATAGTTGCCAACAAAAAGTAGAGGCAGAACAGAAAGAAGCTTTCTTTTTGTTGCTTTGGCATGCTAAATCAAAATCTTATTAAAATATGACAGCATTGATTGTAAATGGATTTTCTCAATGATTATGTTTGTCTCATTTTTTGATTTTAGGAAAAGATGAAGAACACACATGATTATGGCAAGAAAACACTTTTGACTACAATCAAATCAACAAATATTTCTGTGCATAGAAATAGATAAAATTGTACCTCAGAATCATTCATCGATATTGGACTGGACAGGAATGTTGTTTTATCTCCCATATTTTCTTCTAGACAGAAAGAAAGATGGAGGTTTTGAAGATGAAAAAATGGTGGGATTTAGATGAGTCACGAGTCGGTGCCATGCAAATTAAAGCATTTTCATGTGATGTACATTTGAATTTTGTTGACATCACCAAGTGAAATATGAGTAGTTACTTATAATTTGAATAATTTTTTACTCTAGTTTTTTACAGTTTGGGACAAATTTGTTGACACAGGCCCACAAGCCTTAATTCATAAGGAACTTTTACTCCTTAGTTGTTGCTGTCAGGCACTGTTATAAAGAGGCATGTTGCAAAGTTGTTAGGTAGTTCTTTTAAGCCTGGTTCGTTTGACAAATTTTTGAAAATTTAAAAGTTGTTAGGTAATTTTCTGAAATTATTGTATATAGTTAGCCCCCTATTTCCCCTTTTTTTGTCCAAAATGTATTTTGTAATATTGTTTTGTTGGAAAATGTGCGGTTAAAAAAGTAAAGAAAAATCTTGGATTTACATAAAAAGAGGAAATTACACCAAATGTCATTTTGCCATCATGTAATTATCAAAATGTCACATTTTTAAACTAGTTGCAAGAATGTCAAAATTGAACATTTTTACCCCTATACATAATTTAAATATCTTGCATGTCTTGCATTGATTGAGATTTGACTACATATATAAATTGTACAATTTGTCATAACCTTTTCTACTACCAAACCGTCAAAACAAGGAAAAAAGGGAGTAATCATTTTAATCTCTAAAACCTTTCACAGCCCCCCTCCGGCCAGAGAAAGAGAAAGGCGAAGACAACCTCCACCGGCCAACCTCACCGTGAACCACCCACCATCGGCCACAGCGAGAGACAGAGAAAGTTCTATCGACGATGAAAAGAGAATTCCACCGCCCAACGAAGGAGAAACCGACCGTGAACTCACTCCTCACTCAATCGACTTGTCAGAAATGATTGATTGTGTAAGTCAATGCTTTGACATTTTTTTCCCAAACTTCCTGAAATTATGTGGTACGCATTTTTTCATTTGCATTTGGGTTTGTTGTGAAGTAATGACTTTGGTGATTTTGTGTAATTTTCTGAATCTTTGGCTCTCTCTCTCTCACCCTCTCTATATCGATTTTTGCATCTGATTTAGGGTTTTTTTAATTATTGGACTAAAATGGTTGTTGAGGAAATCAAAGAAAAAAGTGGGTGTGAGAACGGAAATTATGATAATTTCCCAATGGGTATGTGTGTTCTTGCGGTTCATGATGATCTAAGTTGCTTGAGGATATTGAAAACTCTACTTAGAATTGTTTGACCTACTGTTTTTGGAGAATTGTTGATTGGTAATATAGATTTATGGAGAATTGTTTGACCTACCTTTTTTCCAAATTTTAAGGGATTTCGGAATGTTGTCAGTCGTTCACCCATACATGGCTTAATTGAAATTATTCAAAAATGTGATTTCATTCATTTTGAGATTCTGTTTCTAACTTAATTGTTCTGTTGCTTCAAGAGATCTTAGATTTTAAATTGGGGTTTTTTTTAATGTAAATGTCATCTGTTTGTGAACATTCTACCATCTTGGTATGTGTCACCACTTCGTGTACAATGGTTTACCTCATAAATTAATTATGACAAATGACCGTGGTAATTAATTATGATGTTCATTGTCCTACACATTTAAGTTTGACACTGGTCTAGGTGGTTGGCAACTTGAGCATCATAAATGTTCCATCATCCAGCCCACGTATAAATAGCGTGTCAACTTCTCATACACGTAACACTTGAAAACCCCCACATGTAAGGACAACTGATATACAACAAATTCCTACCTGTGATAATTTAAGCCTATGGCTTCCTCCACTGCGAGCAACAACACCGAGCTATTGAACAAGTCGACGCCGTTGCTCTTCTTGTCTATGGACTTCCTCATCGTAATTTCGTCGGATGATGAGGGGGACGTCCCTAGAAGTGGTTGGAGAGTCACTTCCCCTGTTCAGTTTCCCGACCTAGACGCATTCACGAGCAAGAATCGTAATCACCTAACAGTGTGCTCGCAATGTGTTCGCGAACCCCGTTATGTCATCCGATGATGAACGTATGGCCCCCATCGCAGGAGCTCCTGAAATTCGACATTTTAACTGTCAGGACCCGACGGTTTGAAACACTATATTCAACTATTTTAGTACGAACTGTCGAGTTGGTTTCAAAACAGTTACTTCAGAAATTTTTAGGACATTATTGTAGAACATTAATGGTGATAATCAAATCTCATTCAACATGACAATGTATTTTTTTTTAAAAAAAAAAGTCAATGCTTCATTAAATATAAAATCGATCACATTTAATGAACCAAATATCTTCACCGTAAAAAAAAAATTCAAAAATCAAAGAAATCAATGAATAATAGTTTCAAAAATTAGAATTTATTATCACCATGTTGTATTTAACATTTACGATTTCTAATAGCTAACCTCTCGAAATGGATGATCAATTAAATACTCATGTGTTCTTGATGAAGGAATGAACGGAGAAGATGAAGTTTTTGGAAGAAAATATGTGTTAATGGATGAGGATTTAGGACTTAAGGTTTGTTAATGTTAGGTTTTGAATTTCTTTTATTTCTTTTTTGGAAGAAAATACATTTTATTCAATATAATATACATAAATACAATGAATAAAATAATAAAAATTTAATCATCAAATCAAATCATTAATAACATTTCAATCAAACATTAATTGTTCTTTCAAAGATGATCCCAAGTGTAATTTGGACCTTTTACCACAAAAAGTGACATTTTTAAACAAATTTAGTGCACATCCAAATTTTTTGTGGATTTTCAAATTTAGTGACATTTATGAAAATCTCCATTTGTAATATTGTTTTGTTGGAAATGCATGGTTAAAAAGTAAAGAAAAATCTTAGATTTACATAAAAAATTAATCTATGGAAAAATGTTTAATTGAAAATGATCTTTTAAAAAAATGGAGTACAAATGTAAGTTAGAAGAACTTTAAAAAAAAGTTGATTTAAGGTAGAAGAAATCTCTTTTACAAGAAATAGAAACCCTCCCCAACGGGCCCAAAATGTGAATATTACAGGTGTTTTAATAAAAAAAAGGAGTCGGCTTGAACATGAAGTTCATATTAAGCAAACAAAGAAGGGAAATATCAAAATAACCTAATTGTTTTTAGGGATAATAGGAGTAGTGGTACCAAAACCTTAGTAGTAGACTTTGTCCTAACCTTTCATTTGTGATACTCACGAAACAAAAATTTTCAAAAATTAGCATTTGGATTCTAATTTGATGGCATCCGTTAGGTCATCTATTAATTGACCAAAAGTCAATGGTCAACACAATTTTTGACTATATTTTAAAGGGTAAAAGGGTCCATTTACATTTTTCATTTAAAATAATTAAAATAAATAAAATAAATAAATAAACAAACTAAGAAATAAAAGAAAAAGAATTTACCATCTTCCCCACTCCTACCTCCCAGAGATCAGATCCAAATCCAAATCCACACATCCACTATTGGGCACTCGTTGTCGCTGCTGCCGAGCCATCCACACACACAGTCACATCACAACAACCAAATCCACCCATCATCAACCATCCACCACCACAACCACCCAAGGCAATATCAGAAATTCAAGAGTAACAAAAATTCACATTTCCTCCAATTTTTTCTTGCAAGAGTAACAAAAATTATATTCCCACTCGGAGATCATGTCCACGAACTTTCTTGTGGCTGCCAACCGTGGACCTCCTCTCCGAAGACCATGGAAAACCGTGGACCTCCACCCCTCACACCGTTGTGCAGATCCCCAGTGCATCCGATAACAATTGTTCTTCTCAATCACTAGTCGGCCACTCCATTCCCCTTTAATTCGTGGGTTAAAATGCAGTATCTTTGGAGGGTGTTCACCATCCACAACCTTCAATCCTTGCAACTCCATCATGAACTGTAACACCATCTTGCTCTCCCCATCCTCTTTCACAAGCGTGATACTTGACTTGCTCTCCACATGGGCACACCGCGGAGTCCCCACCATTGTTATGTGGGACCCTAATGACATCCCGCAAGGTATCACAATCAAATTCCCCTTCTTCAAAAAGTCCTCCCTAGACAAACACAGAGTTCGAGCAGGGCTCGGATGCCATCTTCACCGTGGACCTCCTCTCCGAAAACCTCTCAACCTTCCCACACCTGAAATGCGGTCTTCTCATCCTCGCCGCCCACCGTCTACTCTGGATGTCGTCGGATTCCAACACCCACCGTCTATTTTTATTTTATATTGGTTTTTTATTTAATTATTTTAATTCTTTTATATGAAAAATGCAAGTTGACCCCTTTAAAAATTAGTCAAATTTTGTGCTAACCATTGACTTTTGGTCAAGTAGCATATGAACTAGCGGATTCCGTCCTATTAAACTCTAAATGCTAATTTTTCGAAAGAATTGGTAACGTGGGTGACATAAATAAAATATTTGGGTAAAGTCTGCTATTAAATGAAATGTTTGATACTGCTGCTGCAATTATCCCTTGTGTTTTATTGAGTTCAAGTGTTCAACAGCCTATTGTTTTTATCTTTTTTTAAGTTAATGAAATGTCTTTAATTTTTCTTTAGAGAATATTTTTTTATTTATACAAAAAAAAAAAGTATTACTCTTCAAAAGGTTTTCGCCTTAAGCCTCCAAGTTGATAGAGTCGACCCTAATAAAAAGTGACTTTAAGCATGCAACTAATTCTTATGATAAGATCATATCCAGTGATACACTAAATTTTAATAGTGTTAGTATTGTTATAAAATAGAGAAAAGAGAAGAGAGAATAAAAGCCAATAGACTTTTCTGTGTATTATTATGAGAACTAAAGCCCTATATTTATAGGGTCTAAAAGGAGAGTTACAGTTGGAATGAAATACACTTTCTGAACTAGATAAGACTTATCCATGTATCATGATAATACTAAATAATCATCTCATTCTTTTACAACACTCCCCCTTTGATGATTATTCGTACAATAACTATCTCATTAAAACCTTGTCTGATAAAAACCCAATGGGACAAAAAAAATCAAACGAAGGAAAAAGAGTACAGTTATTTTGGAGTATAAAAATGTAAATGCTGCCTCATTAAAACCTTGCTAGGAAAACCCAGTGGGATAAAACCTAAGCGAAGGAAAAAGAGTACAGCTACTCCCCCTGATGTTGATCACTGAAAATCTTTGAGTCGACGCATTCCAATCTCGTGAACCAATTTCTTGAATGTAGATGTTGGCAGCGCTTTTGTAAATAAATCGGCAACATTATCAATTGAACAAATTTGTTGAATATTGATGTCGCCATTTTTCTGAAGCTCGTGTGTATGAAAGAATTTTGGAGAAATATGTTTCATCCGGTCACCTTTGATATAGTCTCCTTTGAGTTGTGTAATACAAGCAACATTATCTTCATACAAAATTGTTGGACTTTCTTTTGTTGAAACTAATCCGCATGACTTTTGGATATCATGGGTCATGTTCCTCAACCATACACATTCTCGGCCCGCTTCATAGATTGCAATGATTTCAGAATGATTTGAGGATGTTGCTGTCAATGATTGCTTTACAGATCTCCATGATATAGCTGTTCCTCCACGTGTAAACACATATCCTGTTTGTGATTTAGCTTTATGTGGGTCAGAGATAACCTACATCTGCATATCCCACTAAAGCTGATCCCGACTTTTGAGAATAAAATAATCACAAATCAATAGTACCCTTTAGGTAACGAAAAATATGTTTAACACCATTCCAATATCTTTGTGTTGGTGTAGAGTTATATCTTGCAAGGAGATTTACAGAAAAAGCTATGTCGGGTCGAGTACAATTTGCAAGATAAGTTAATGCTCCAATTGCACTAAGATATGGTACTTCAGGACCAAGAATCTTTTCTCCATCTTCGAGTGGACGAAAAGGATCATTTTTTACATTAAGTGATCGAACAACTATAGGTAATGTCAATGGATGTGCATTGTCCATATAAAATCTTTTTAAGACTTTTTCTGTATATGTAGAATGATGAACAAATAATCCTTCTGAGAAATGTTCAATTTGCAATCCGAAACAGAATTTTGTTTTTTCCAAATCTTTCATCTCAAATTCATTTTTTTTAAATAATCTGCAGTTTTGTTGAGCTCTTCTGGAGTTCTAATTAAATCAACATATTTGTTTTCTTTATAAAACTCATGGGCAGACATCATCATTTTTATAGCATTCTTTCAACAAATATTCGCTAAGGCGATTATACCACATGCGTCCGGATTGTTTCAATCCATATAATGATCTTTACAATTTAATTGAGAACATGGTTCTCAAGCATGTATCATTTGTTTCTCACACTTTAAGTCCTTCCGGGACTTTCATATATATATGTCACTATCAAGTTAACCATACAAATATGCAGTCACTACATCCATAAATTTCAAGTTTCTATAGTAAGTTCAATTTTACTAGGATTTAGAAACTTCAGGTTTCTCTACTAAATTTTAGTTTGATCATATCATTTTATTTGACCAATTATTTCTTTGATCAATATATTTTAACGAATTTATTTCGATTCCTCGCTATTGTATTATGATACAATATATCATGTGCAAAAGTGTTGTCGGCAACTTTTTCTTGTCTTTTTCGATTCTATTTCTTTTTCCATGATGACATAACTTATTGAGATATCTCAATTTTCATTATTTCAGGTACCTGAACCTCTTCTGGGGTTTTATAATATGTTATAAAATACTCATTAAAAGTATATACATCCTTAATAAGACAACATTTATCAATTGTTATATTTATGTTTGGAGGACTTTATAATAGAATCGAATGTCATCACCCTTCAGGCGTGCCATAAATTTATCAAATACAATATTAACGAATTGTCCTTCCAGGAGTCAATTCGAGTTGGGGCATTTAAAGCTGATGTGTGAGATTGTCAATATCTTTGGTCATTAAATACATCTAAATAAATTATCTTTCGAACTTCTGGTTCGAATTATCTTTTGTGATGATTTAGATATTGATGCATTTGTGTATTATTTTCAGCTTCTTTATTCTTCCCCTTAATGCTGAGAGAATTGTCAAATTGACAATCATTTTTATAAAATATCACCCATTTGGGATAAGGGTTCATGCTACCCATTTATTCTCAGCATTTTTTACTTTCTATCTCAGTGCATTGTGGTGGATTATATATACAGCACTATCGAAATAATTTGATGAAAAAATGAGACTCTGACCATAAGCCAAGTTATAACTAGGAGAACTATGATGTTGGAATGATGCGTAATGACTTTCCCTAAACTGAAATGGGAAGTATTTTGTTCTCAATTAACTTAATTGGAGACGTTTAACAAACAATAATGTTAAACCAATTATCCACATCTCAACTAACCACTTATTAAAAAGTTGAGATTTAGGATCACTAGTATTAAAAAGACACTTATGCTCATAATTTGAGTATCACTTTCGCAAACTTCAGGTTGCGAACACCATGCAATCATCTAATATTTGTATCAAATCTATTAGATACAAATAATATTTAGATGGTCAACGTGGAGGGTGACGGGCCCCCATATATCACCCTAATTAATTTTCAGAACTATAGCGAATTCAATCCTTATTTAACTGGTAAAATAACCATTTTTCAATAAAAAGAACAAACATCAAATATGATTTCATTGGATTGAAGAATCATCCGATTTTTCATTGAATATCCATTTGAATATTTAATTTTGCATCATTATTGATCCGGTGATGGTACAACTGGTCATGCCAAACAATAAAGTCAAATTGAACTTCTGGTTCAATATAAGATATAATTCAATTATTTAATTTCGAAAAATATGATTAAACATTATATAATCATATATAATTCAAGTAATCAAACTAATCAATATTCTCATGAAGTTAATTACATGTTGTCCTTCAGGGATAAACATGAATTTATAATGATACGTTCTTCGAAACATGCGCTATTTCGAGAGCGATGCATTTTATTATTACTTTTTCGAGAGTTATGTGTCAATATTCTTCGGGAATATTGAACATTATAATTAGTGCTTTTTAGGAGCAATCAAATATTATTATAATAAAATTATTTAAGGATTTATTCTTCTAGAGTAAAAATATAATTTATGTTAGATTTTACATAATTATGCTCTTCGGGAGCAAACAAAACCCAACTAGAATATTAATAATAATATGCTACTTAAGAAGCGACAATATTTGTAATAGACAAATCTACAAATAATATTCTTCTGGAATATTGGAATCGTAATATCATGCTCTTTGGGAATTTTTCAAGAATATTAATTATAATGACGTGCTACTTCGGGAGCAACAACATGATAAATTATTAATTTAAAGTTTATGAAGGAAATACGTGCTACTTCGGGAGTACATCGTATTTTAATTACTTTTTCCAAAGCAATATGTCAATATTCTTTTAGGATATTGAAAATTATTATTTATGCTCTTCAGGAGCAATTAATATTATTCTATAATATAAAATATAATGTTGTGCTACTTCAGGAGTAACAACAAATTATTTGTATATAGATCTACGAGTAATATTCATCTGAAATATAATTATAATATTGTACTATTTCAGGAGCAACAATTTTATAATAGAGAAATATAAGAGTACTAAATTCATAAATTATTCTACATACGTGAACGAGATAATTAATCAAACAATATCAATATGACATAAGTTGCGTGTTTTCATTCAGGGATAAACACTAATTCAAAAATAGTATGTTCTTCGAAACATGTGCTACTTCGGGAGCACGTTTTATTTTAATATTGCTTCTTCAAGAGCAATATGTCAATATTCTTCTGGAATATTGAAAAATATAATTTATGCTCTTCAGGAGCAACAACAAATTATTTATAATAGATAAATTTACGATTAATATTCTTCTGGAAAAATAAATCCCAGTATTTCAACCCACAAAAATAAAAATAAAAATAATAAATACGTTTTTCAATCAGTGGCTCTCACCTTTGTTGGATACATCTTGGACCTCGACAGCCACATGTTTCTTCTTTTCAGTTTGGTCGACGCTAGATTCGGATGAATCCTGGTTCGTCTCTGCGGTTTCTTTTGTGATATCATTTTCAGATGAAAAAAATCGGATTCTCGAAAAAAAGCAACTGATTTGCGGTACATGACTTGTACTGAAATTGGTACTTCCATTGCACAGAATCACTCTTTTCGATTCGTGCTTGTGACAGAAATGGAGATTACGGGCGTAGAGAGATAAATTCCTCAGCAAAGCCCTTCTCATAGTGAGAGTTCTTTTGTCGAGTGTTTCTGTGATAGGAAGATGGATTAAAATTGAATTTTTTTTTTTGAACGTACATGAAGTAATGGCACCCTCTTTCTTCTCTCTGCTTTTTCTTTCTTGCTTTGAAATATTGCTCTTCGTGTTGTGGTAAACTTTGAAAAATCAAGCTTTCGTGCTGATAACGTGTTATAAAATAGAGAAAAGAGAAGAGAGAATAAAAGCCAATAGACTTTTCTGTGTATTATTATGAGAACTAAAGCCCTATATTTATAGGGTCTAAAAGGAGAGTTACAGTTGGAATGAAATACACTTTCTGAACTAGATAAGACTTATCAATGTATCATGATAATACTAAATAATCATCTCATTCTTTTACAACAAGTATAACATTATTCATTTACATCAAATTTTTTTTAATTCATTATTTTTCATTTTGCTCTCCATTTTCTTTTACACCAAATTTTTGTTCCCTCTATATCCTTATTTTTGATGTAAAATTTGGTATTAAGAGCATCTCCAATTGTTAACCATTGGAGATGCTCTAAGAGATATATAGTTTTTTTAGCTTAAATTTTAGCCACCAATACAAAAAATGAAAATAAAAGGAAAATTTGGTGTAATAATTGAAGATGCTCTAATAGATATATAACTTTTAGCTTAAATTTCGGCCACCAATACAAAAATGAAAATAAAAGGAGAGATGCAGTAAGTATATATTTACATTCGAAAAATACTTGAGAATAAGAAAATTTTGAAAATGGACAGAGAGAAATTAAGCCCTTGTTAGTTGGCAATTATTTAGAAAAAAAATGAAGTTTTGAATAATGATTATTGGAGAATGTATGACTAAAAAGTATGAAAAAAGTTTTTAGTTTACATGTAAAATATATTATTGTATAATGTGATTAAAAATGAGTACGAGAATTAAAAAAATTGTTTTAAAGGGAGACAAACATGCACTAAATAAATAAGGGTGAAATTTAAATTTAAAATAAAATAAAAAAATACCGTGGCCAAGACGCCAAGTTATAAACTTGCAATAACTAATAAGACGAGACTCCTCAAACAGGCCGGTTCACAGCCTATATATTCTGGATCAGGTGAATGTAGACCGGACCCCATCATTCCGGATTCGGATTGTACCTCAATCGCGCGCAAAATATAGGTTAATTTCCTCTCTCTCACACGCAGACACGAATCGGCCAGTAAGTATCGAGCTTACCAATTTAAGCACCGCAGATAGGAAAGTTAATATAAGCATGATATACTTCTCTCTCTTCACCCTCCTCCGTCTCTCCTTCCCACCTTGCTCAAGGTATACACATGCGTGTACTTTTGTGATTGCGGTGTTTGTTAGAAACCGCATTATCCCCCCACCCAGGGGCGGACCCAGCACCTGGCCAGCCCCCGTTGCCGCCCGTGCTGGGTCCGCCTGGAGCTTGAAGTGCCGTTGGGAAGAAGGCAGTCGGCGCCAGTTGAAATTTTTTTTTTCCTTTGTTATTTAGTTTCAATCCATCACTGCCTTTGGGCATTTTCTTCAATCAATAAAGCCCAATGAATTGGATCAATTTACAACCCATTAGCCACAGACAAAACCAAATCCAAATTTCCAAACAAATCCCCAATTCCAAAATTGAAACACAACAAACTGTAGATGAGGGCGACGAACCGGAGATTGCTGCCCAGCTGCTGCATGTTATGCCTGTGCGTTGCTGACTTGCTATCTCTCTGGCCATCCGGCGTGAGTCATGTGAACGTGACAGCGTCTCGGTCCCAGGCAGCCAGGCTCCCAGCTTCGCCGCTGCCTCAACCCGCTGGCAGTCAAAATGCATCAATGAGGGCACTGTCATTTGTCTCTTTTTTACTCATACTTTTCTTGAAATAATTTATACACACTACAGACTGAAATCCCTTTTCAACGACCACACTGCTCTACTAATAGTGTGTAGTTTTAAGTGGTTGGTTCAAAGTTCTCGACAGAATCTATTTCTGACATATTTTCTTGAAATCCCTTTTTTTCTTAGAGAGAATGTGAGTTTCTATGAGTTTCTTTTTCTATTCTATTCTTTTTTCTTTCCTTGTGTTGTGCTGTGAGTTTATTTAATTTATTATTTATGTTTTATAAATTATCTTTATGAAAATTGGAATATGATTATATGAGCGTGTTTGTGATTTTTGAATTGAGCTATAGTCTGTAGAGTTTGTGATTTTGAATTTTGTGAATTTGAAGTTTGGGGATTTTGTGAATTCGAGAATTTAAGAATATTGAAGATTTTGTTGTTGAATGTTAAGGTTTATGATTTATGAAAATTGGATAATTTGTAAATTTGTGATTTATGAATCATCAGAAATGAGATTTTATGTTATATTATTGTCTGAGAGCGAGACTATGAGTTATGACTTACTAGTTATAATTTTGATTTGTGAATTGTGAATTTAGTCCCCACCCCGTTTAAAATTAATTTCAAATTTAAGTTTTTTATTGAACAAAAATAATAAATTTATTATCATTTTTAAAGAGAACATAAGTTGCTTCTAACAAATTAGTAAAAAAGTAATAGTATTTATTAACTAAAGACATAAAAAATATAAAAGCAAAAATAAAAATAAATAAAAAATAAAAAAGAAAAAGAAAAAATAAATGGGGCGATAAATTGGGCAAGGCCCCGCCCCGCCCCGCCCCGCCCCGCCCAACCCAGATTCCGCTTTAATCGGGTATGGATATGGGTATGGGGTAAGGTAATAAAAATACCCAACGAGATGGGGGTAGGAATGACCGCCCCGTTCCATATCCTCCCCGTTGCCATCCATACCTATAAGGTGAACATTTGAAATGTTAGAAGTACACTTGTCTTAGTTGTCAAAACAACTAGTCCAAAGTTAGGCCATAGCCTCAGTTATTGCCTAAAAAATCGAATTTTTTTTGGCTATTGCATTTTCTGTCTACATTCAACTCTGTATTTCTCTCCCATCATTTATGTAGACAATTTTTTGGCATTGTTGGTGTGATACATGTCAAACTTTCTAGTCGTATAATTGTCTCTATATGTTTTGGTTCTTTGAAGTTGGTTTTCTTGATCTTAATTTTTTCGTTATTTGCGGGGGATGGTGTAACACACACAGCATCCCACATTAGTTGTGGATAGTAAATTTAGCTGCTCTTCGTGGACTTGGGGCCATGACTTGTCACAACGGGCTTAAACATTTTGGGCTAGTTTATTTTAGCAGAGTGTTCTGGTCCCTTAAATTTGACTATCATGGTCTATCCAGTTTGTGTGTCGTCAACTTGTAGGGTGAATCGTGGAAGTATGTATGCCTTGTCTCATGTCAGTTGCGGGAGGATAGTATTTCCTTGGTTTATAATGGGGGGTAGTTGGATTTCATACTGGTTTTTAAAACTTGGGTTGCAACCGTGTTTTTGTGTACTCAACGTGAACATGTGTTAGTTGGTCACATGCTTGTACTAATCGGATCATTTTGTACTGAAACATGAATGAAAGATATGCACATATTGACAAATCACCTAAGAGACGGGGGCGGAGCCACGAATATTGTCCAGTGTGGGCACGTGGAACTTGATAGTTCTATTGCATGGGTCCGCTCCAAAATATTCCGAAAAGTAGCAACTGGTAGAATTCACACTAAAGCAAAATTCCACAAATGTCCAAAGAGATTGATGTACAAAATAGAAGCAAAACTAGCAGTGAAACGAAGACAAAATAAGGTAAATTAATTACCCTATTGCTGTCGAGATGTCGAAGAAGTTGAAGTAACGGAAGCAGATGAAATTGAAAACGCAACAATTGGCGTAAATTGGATGTTTGCCTTCTTGCTTGGAGTCCGTTTGCGAGACAATGAGAGGAGGGAGCGTGTGAGCGAGAGAGACTAAGATATGAAAGGTAGCTTTTTGAGTTAGGGATTTCGGAGAAATGCCCTTAAAATTTGGATCATTTTGAAACATTAGTAAAAAGTTAAGAATGCAATTATTTGCTTTAAAACCATATTAATCATGACATAAACATGAAAATAAATAAACAATAAGGCATATATAGAAGTGTTGGAGATATCACACCGATAAATGTGCACGTTATATTCAAATCAATACGCACCGTGTTATACTCGTGAAATCGAAATAGAATTCGACTTACCGAAATTTGATTTGAGAAGATAAAATAGTGATTTACCGACTTCGAATATAATAATATGGATTCTTCACTTCCCAATATGAGTGAACGCACGTTGTTCTTCAATCCAAACCTTAGCATGAAATCAAAAGAATATTAGTTACTTTCCGAAATCAAAATACTAAATTAGAAAGAAATCGGAAAAAGAAAGAGGAGATGCAAGTGATGCGATCGGTCGAGGCAAGTGTTTGACACTTTGTCCTTAAGATGAATTTGCCCCGCATCGGTGCTAACGGTTTTTTGACAATCATCTCCCAAGATACAACGACCACGTCTAGCCATAGGAGCACTCCAAATGACTTAGACCAACGAACTCGAACGGAATTCTCTCTCTACCATAACCATGATTTTGATGCAAGAAATAATCACTTCTACAAAGTGTTTTATGCAAAACTAAAGTAAAACATGAAATGGAATGATATGGAACTATCAATTGAATTTGTTCCACTTCCCATTATTCCATATCAAATTCAAACATGTGGGATCCCTTATATAGTAGTTGGAACATCCATACCAAGAGACACATCTCTTAGAATTTATATCTCTCCATAAAGAGATACATTTACATCTCTACATAAAGAGACAATTATTGAAAAATAATGCCAAAAGTCACGATCTCCAAGAGTCATGATCCATATGAAAAGACACATCTTTTCATCTACATATTTTCTAGAATATTTCACAATATTCCATATAATTTTTCAATAATTCAAAATTTGGCTTAATTTCTCATTCACCAAATAACACATTTCCAACAATCCCTCACATGAATGAAAATTAATGCAAATAACTATGCAGACACTAGTAGAGAGAGGACGGAAAAACACTGCATCAGAGAAGGTAGCTTCTGGCCTTAGACCAACTCGGCCATCTTGACTCACAAGAATTGCAACTTCTCCCAACATATATCACATTTGTGACATTTCACGAGATAGTATTATTTCATGTTAAATAATACTTATTCACCATATTCAAATTTAATGAACGAATCATCCATCAGTTGTGTTTTAAAAAAAAAAAACTCAACGAGAGGACGCACCTCTTCGAATTAATCTCTATGAAGAGATACACCATTGGAAATTAATCATACCAAAGGTCATGATTTCTCATATGAAAAGACATATCTTTCCATCCAAATCGATTCTAGAATATTTCATAATATTTTACAAATTCCAAATAATTAAGTGGCTTAAATCTCATTATCAAATAATAATTTCCACTTAATATAATTATAACAAATCGTATTTTGTCATATTTGCATAAATCATCTCATTTAATTTCATCAAATTAATTGAGGCTATCGTCATTAATATAATTTCTCATATTCCAATAAAATGAATTTATTCCATCTTAGTCAACACATGTCGTGACTAGGAATATCAATATCATGGGAAATTCACACACTTCCACATTTAGAGATATCATCATTGATCCCAATCTCGATCAATTAAATAACCAAGACCAAATGATCAACCATTGATTTGGTACAAAAGACCAAAACGTATATTCATTATTTTATGTAATAAACATCAACAATAATATTTCCATTGCAGTTATAAAATGAACAGTCATCGAAACCATAAATTAGACAACTTTCCATACTCATTGAATACCAAGAGACTATCACCATCAACCAAAGTTAGTACAATTTCAACATGAAAACATGCATCCAAAACACGACAATGTTCTATTTTGGCATGTAAACTATACTTGTAATCACGTGAACATATGCATTTTTAAACCAGAATATACAAATTTTGACCAAAAGTCATGTGACAATTCACCATTCCACATTAACCTGGTAGGGTCTAACCCTAAGGAGTGGTGGCTAGACACTGGGGCCACTTGTCATGTTTGCTCCAACAGGAGCATGTTCACTACTTTTGCACCAGTTACAAATGGTGAAAAGTTGTTTATGGGAAACTCTGCAACCTCTGAAGTGCTTGGTAAAGGCAAGGTGATCCTGAAGATGACCTCTGGCAGAGAGCTTACTTTGACTAATGTGTTGTACGTGCCAGAGATTCGCAAGAATCTGGTCTCTGGGTCTCTTCTGAGCAAGAATGGTTTCCGCATGGTCTTTGAGGCGGATAAGCTGGTGATTACCAAAATAGGAGTTTATGTTGGGAAAGGCTATATGACTGATGGCCTATTTAAATTAAATGTAATTGCTGTAACCCCAACTATTATGAATAATGAGAAAACTCCTTCTGTTTACTTGCTTGAGTCTCCTAATTTGTGGCATGGTAGATTAGGTCACGTAAACTACAATGCATTACGTAGACTAAGCAAACTAAACTACTTGCCTAGGTTTCAAATTGATTCAAATCATAAATGTGAAACCTGCGTTGAGGCTAAGCTTACTAGGTCTTCGTTTCATAGTATTGAAAGAAGTACCGAGCCATTGGGACTAGTCCACAGTGATGTGTGTGACTTGAAATTTGTCCAAACAAGAGGCGGCAATAAGTACTTTATTACTTTTGTCGACGATAGCACGAGATATTGTTATGTGTACTTGCTTAAAAGCAAAGACGAAGCTATCGATAAATTCATTCTTTATAAGAATGAAGTTGAAAATCAACTTAGCAAGAAAATAAAGGTGCTACGAAGTGATCGTGGTGGTGAATATGAATCACCATTTGGTGAATTTTGTGTTAAACATGGAATAATTCACCAAACTACTGCACCTTATTCACCTCAGCAGAACAGAATTGCTGAGCGTAAGAATCGAACGCTAAAAGAAATGATGAATGCTATGTTGATTAGTTCTGGATTACCACAGAACATGTGGGGAGAAGCTATTCTTTCTGCGAATTACATTTTGAATAAAGTGTTAAGAAAGAATATGGATAAGACTCCGTATGAACTTTGGACAAGTCGAACACCTTCATATAAATACTTACGAATGTGGGGGTGTCTTGCCAAAGTTGTGGTGCCTCCTCCTAAGAAGGTCAAGATTGGACCTAAAACAGTTGACTGTGTGTTCATTGGTTATGCACAAAATAGTAGTGCATACAGGTTCCTTGTGCATTATTCGAATGTACCTGATATTCATCCGAACACGATTATGGAGTCTAGGAATGCACAATTCTTTGAGAATATATTTCCTTGTAAATCTCCTAAACAGTTAACTCCTGTTAAACGGACTATGGAATCTTCTGCTACTGGCAGCAGTAAAGATCCAGTTGAAGAAGGTGAGGATGAGCCTAGACGGAGCAAAAGGACCAAAACTTCTAAGACGTTTGGCCCTGATTTTCTCACATATTTGATGGAGAATGATCCTCAAAGCTATAAAGAAGCTATATCTTCTCCCGATGGTCATCTGTGGAAAGAAGCCATTAAGAGTGAAATCGATTCTATCCTACAGAATCATACCTGGGAATTAGTAGATCTTCCGCCAGGTTGTAAGCCTTTGGGCTACAAGTGGATCTTCAAGAAGAAGATGAAAGCGGATGGATCTATTGATAAATATAAAGCTCGGCTAGTAATCAAAGGTTATAAGCAAAAAGAAGGCTTAGATTACTTTGATACTTATTCTCCTGTGTCGAGAATAACTTCTATCCGAATGATAATTGCTATTGCAGCCTTGCGAAATCTGGAAATACATCAAATGGATGTAAAAACAGCTTTCCTAAATGGAGATTTGAATGAAGAAATCTACATGGAGCAACCAGAGGGGTTTTTAGCTCCAGGTCAAGAAAGGAAAGTCTGTAAACTGGTTAAATCACTTTATGGTTTAAAGCAAGCACCGAAGCAATGACATGAGAAATTTGATAATGCTATGCTTTCTAGTGGTTTTCAAATCAACGAGTGCGACAAATGTGTATATGTCAAGGACACTAATGATGAATATGTCATATTGTGTCTGTATGTAGATGACATGCTCATTGTCGGCAGCTCTGATAAGATTATCAAAGCCACTAAGAATATGTTAAACTCAAAGTTTGACATGAAAGACATTGGTCTCGCGGATGTTATTTTGGGAGTAAAAATCACTCGAACACCAAATGGACTTGCGTTATCTCAATCTCATTATATTGATAAGATACTAGACAAGTTCAACAAGTCAGATACGGCTGTGGCCAGGACTCCAGTTGATTTGAGTCTCCACTTATCCAAGAACACTGGTGATGGTGTGTCACAGTTAGAATATTCTCGGATAATTGGGAGTTTAATGTATCTAATGACTTGTACGAGACCGGATATAGCATACTCAGTTAGCAGATTGAGTCGCTACACGAGTAACCCAGGTACTATCCATTGGAGAGCCATTTTCAGGGTGTTACATTATTTGAGGTACACTCGTGATTTTGGACTGCATTATTCTAGATACCCTGCAGTGATCGAAGGGTATGCTGATGCAAACTGGATATCTGATATGTCAGATTCAAAATCTACTAGTGGATATGTCTTCACTCTTGGTGGTGCGGCTATCTCTTGGAAATCGTCCAAACAAACTTGCATCGCAAGATCTACAATGGAATCAGAATTCATTGCTTTAGACAAAGCAACTGAAGAAGCAGAGTGGCTTCGCCAGTTTGTTGAGGATATTCCAAGATGGTCAAAGCCTGTGCCTGCAATCTGTGTTTATTGCGATAATCAATCAGCAATTGGCAGGGCACAAGCAATATGTATAATGGTAAGTCTCGACATATTCGAAGACGACATAATACCATTCGACAACTGCTCTCACAAGGTATTGTCACTCTGGACTACGTGAAGTCAAAGGATAATATTGCGGATCTGTTAACAAAAGGGTTAACTCGAGAGCTAGTTGAAAAAGCATCGAGGGGAATGGGCTTACAGCCTATGACGTTGAAAGGTATCGTGGTGGAAACCCAACCTAGCTGAATGGAGATCCCAGGATCTAGGTTCAAAGGGACAACTAAACCATGTATATCTGTGTAAATCACTGAGAAGGTTCTCCTTCTACTCATTCCTATGGTGCTCACAGTGATTGGAAGATGCAGGTTAAGCTATGCTTTTAATGACCCTTAAGCGTTGTTGTGAAACGCTGAGTTAAGAGGTCACCTATGTGAGTGTGAAGTGGGGCCGCTTCTATAAGGATTGGGAAGGCTACATCCTTGAACAAACACTTGCAGAACCAGGCGACGTGTTCATGGCCAAAACGAACACAACATTGAGAACTACGCTGTGTCTAGAATGGTCCTGTGTGATGTCTATTGTCTTGGTTTACACAAATGGCAAAACAGTTCAAGGCATCAGATCCACTGGTTTGCTAGTAATACTCGATAGATATTCACAAGGGAAGGTTCAAAGCTAAGTGCTACCTATCCTATGCAGGATTGATTCGCTTTACTCTCTCTTTCTAATTTTGGTCTTTGGTTTCCAATTTTCATTCATGTGTGGGATTGTTGGAAATATGGAATATTGAATGAAAAGTAATGGAAAGGTCATCAGTTTCATGGAATCAATTCACCTGTTATCAGTTTCTATTGTCTTCCATCCGTTTGAATTTCATCAATGCTATAACTCCTTCCATTTTCATCAATGCTATAACTCCTCTCCATTCAATGCTTTAATGGGTTGGCTCATCATCTATGTGTATAAATAGAGGAGCACTCACTGAGGAAAGACACACAACTGAAGACAACAAACAAAACAAGGAAAGAAAAATCCCGTTTCTTCATTTTCCAGTAGTTTCCTCCGTTTCCAGTTTTTTCCTTCTTCCTTTGCTAAATTCTTTGAGAGATAGACACAGCGGGTTCGTAGCCGGTTAACGTAGTGCAACGGGAACCGACGACCGATTGTATCCTGGGAATCGAACACCGATCAAAACCTCGTGCACTCCGGTGAGGCGGCGAATTCGATTTAAGGAAACCGTGTGAACACGGGCCTTCGGTTTGATTGATTTACTTTGATTCACCATCAATTTATCCTACAAGAAGAACTAGTGCATTGTCCCCAATTCAAAAGCCTAACCTGCATCCTCTAAAATTAAAAAAAAAAAACTAAAAACTCTACAAAAATCTACTAATTGAGGGTATATATCCTAAAACTAAATAATAATAATAATAATAATTGGATTGGATTGGGGCCCTGCACTGGACTCTATTGGTCTCCGCCCCTGTTAAGAGATCAGCATCGACTCCCTATTCATTGATCGGAAGAGGGATCCAAGTAAACAAATTAAAATGATGTAGGCTTTCGTTTGATAAAACTACCAGTAGAATGGATTAAGACTGGTGAAACATGAGGGCTTAATGCTACAAGTCGATAAGTGAAAATGGATGGATTCATTACAATACATGTGAATACATGCCGAAAGAAAGATAAGGTCAAATTCTTTTTAGCCTGCATGCATCCCTTGTTCTTTAAGCACTTTTATCGTTCTTTTCTGACAAGAATTGACAGTGACTGTTTAAAGGGAGTATAGCCTATTTGATAGAAATTAAAATAAGGTTCCGTTTGATTTTTCAACTTTTGTAGTGTTTGATAGGCAAAATTTTCTCGAGAAAATATTTTCCAACTTTTCAAAATTTCTACCTTTTTAAGGAAAATAAATTCTTGATGTTTTGGTAGGTAAATATTTTCCAGGTTATTTTTTTTTATTTTTTTATTTATTTATTTTTTGCAATTGGAAGAAATTCTAGACACAGTGGTAAAAAAATTTTCACTTTTATTGACAATTTCCATACAAAACAAAGTTAAACGAATGATATTCGGTATGATTTTTTTTTTCAATTTTTTTTTTATTTTTAGCAATTGGAACAAATTCTAAAGTCAATAGTAAAAAATATTATTACTTTAATGGACAATTTTCATAAAAAAACGAAGTCAAACGGACTTCAAACTTTCAATATTTTCCATAAAAAATTATACCAGTTAAACAAAATTAATTACAATTTCCAGTAAAACAATTTCTAGAAAAATCTTTTCCGTGTAAAACATTTTCTTTTCACTTATTTTTCACATTACAATCAAACGGACCCTAAGTGAAAATTACAGCTAGGGCTATTTTTAAAGTATACATTTTATATATCATATTTTAGGTTTCATATTTTAAAATTCAGTTTGTAATTAGTTATTTAATATGTATTAAATAAATATATTAATAATAACTTCCTCACCTATCTCATCCCATCACCTATCTCATTCCACACATACCCTTTTCACTGAGAATGTGTTTGAGCCACATTATTTTGATAAAATGTATTCTTTGAACAAAATTTACTCACGGTGTGTTTGTTGTGGGTACCTTCATAGAGGCAATTCTTGAGCATCTTCTCCAAGATCATGAGACAAGTAGGGTCATCTCTGTTCCTTGCTTTTGAGCTGTTTGTGTTAAATTGCTGCCATGGGAGGCTTCGTCCAGAGGTGTGCAGCCTGTAGGGTGGAGGTTCCGGCTGTGGAGTTGGCCGGAATGGTGATTTTCGGCGTTTTTCAGTTTTTTTGGCAGAATTTTTGCAGCTTCGATTTCTACAGTTTTTGTGGATGGATTTTCGTGTTTTTTGGTGGTAAATGATGCTAGTGTTTGGGGCTTTTCTATGGAACAAGAATCAGGTGGTTTGGGAGGCAAAAAAATTTCGAAATTTTTGTCCATTTTTTTGAATTTCTAGAGAGAAGGGAGAGCATTGGGGGTTAGAGATAGAAATTATATATATATATATATTCACGCGTTACTTAGTCATACTTCTAAGTAAAAATTTATTTATTTTTGAGCAACTTTTATGACACGAGTTCATTGAAAATTTATAAATTGTAGTCCACCCCCTTACATTTTCTGGCTTCGCCTCTGGTTCTACGTATAATAATAATATTATGTACTTTTATTTTGTTTGAACTTGTCAAAATGTAATTTTCAATTCTTTATGAAAACCAATATTTTTGACAATATTATAAACACTTCCTCCATTTTAAAAATTAGAAAAACTTCTTACTCGCCCCTATTTGGGCTCCATTAAAATTAGTTTTTAGGAAAAAAAATGTATTTTGAAATAGCGATAAAAAACAAAATTCATTTCATATTTTTTTTTATCTTATGCTATATTTTAAATTATATTTTTCTTTGTTCATAATATCAATTTAAATGAAAATTTTGTTTTTAGTTTAAAGAAAGTTTTAATTTCTTGTCCCTCTTTTCCTATGAAAATATTCAAATTCATAATATGGACAGAATTGTTAAAAATTACAAATTTTTAGTAAAACTCAAAAGAGACTTTTGTAATTTATAATTGTTTATATCTTTTAATATGTTTTATTGAACATGAAGTGACAAATATTCTTATGTTCAAAATTAATTATTTTATTTAATTATAAAAAATAGCCATAAACAAAAGTGAAGCAAAATCGTAAAGCAATTTCTTCTTCTTTTCTGTTTCAAAAGTTGCTTATCTTTCCTCATTGTGAAAATCAAATAAGAGTCATAGTTCATTTAGTACTTGATCATTGCTTCTCATTTCAAGATGATTTACTGTTTCGATAATTACTATATGGCTTATTAGCACAAAACGTCCCTACGTTTGACAGTTAGTGTGCAAAACATCCCAACGTTTCATTTTTTTGCATTTTTGCCCCTATTTCAACGTTTCAGTGTGGAAAACGTCCTTTTCACTATTTTTCAGTGTAAAATGACCAATTTACCCTCAATTTTAAATAAAACAAAGAAAATGAAATGAAAAATAAAAACATAAATTGTAATTATACTCCCAAACTTTTTAAAAAGTGCAAGTGAGTCCAAAAGTCTTATTAAAAGGTTTAAGCACAAAACGTCCCTACGTTTGACACTTAATGCGGAAAACGTCCCTACGTTTCAAACATATTTGTATTTGCTCAATAGCACAAAATGTTCCTACGTTTGACACTTATTGCGTAAAACGTCCTTACGTTTCATTTCTTTTTTACATTTTCGTCCTTATTTCAACGTTTCATTGCGGAAAAACGTCATTTTCACTATTTTTAAATGTAAAATGACCAATATACCCTCATATATAAATAAAACAAAAAAAAAGGAAAATAAAAATAAAAATAAATTACAATTGTGCTCCCAAACTTTTTAAAAAATGAAAATGAGTTCAAAAATCTTATTAAAACATTCAAATCACCAGTCTTCTCATCCTCCCTTAGTTTTATCCTCCCTCCACCACCTAAACCACCAGACCCCACCACCATTCAAACCATCTCACCTCCCTCTACAATCCTGGAGCTGATAGTTGTGGTCAACATTAACAGTTTGAATGATGGGGTCTGTTGGTTTAGGTGGTGGAGGGAGGATAAAGTCGAGAGATGAGGAAAAGACTGATGGTTTGAATGTTTTAATAAGATTTTTGAACTCATTTGCACTTTTTAAAAAGTATGGGAGCACAATTGTAATTTATTTTTATTTTTATTTTCCTTTTTTGTTTTATTTAAATATGACGGTATATTGGTTATTTTACATTGAAAATAGTGAAAATGACGTTTTTCCGCAATGAAACGTTGAAATAAGAACGAAAATGTAAAAAGAAATGAAACGTAAGGACGTTTTACGCAATAAGTGTCAAACGTAGGGACATTTTGTGCTATTGAGCAAATATAAACATGTTTGAAACGTAGGGACGTTTTCCGCATTAAGTGTCAAACGTAGGGACATTTTGTGCTTAAACCTTTTAATAAGACTTTTGGACTCACTTGCACTTTTTAAAAAGTTTGGGAGTATAATTACAATTTATTTTTTTATTTTTCATTTCATTTTCTTTGTTTTATTTAAAATTGAGGGTAAATTGGTCATTTTACACTGAAAAATAGTGAAAAGGACGTTTTCTACACTGAAACGTTGAAATAGGGGCAAAAATGCAAAAAAATGAAACGTTGGGATGTTTTGCACACTAACTCTTAAACGTAGGGACGTTTTGTGCTAATAAGCCTTACTATATTGTAAATGGAAAAATAAATTTCCAAATACGTGCAAATCTCTCTATCTCTCTCTCATATTTTTTATTATTAGTCCACTCTTTCTAATCCATTTTAAATTTCTTCATATGTTTATTATCACAAAACGTCTCTTTCAATGCAAAACGTTCATCTCTTTTGCTTTTTGACATTTTCACAGTTTATTCCAGAAAATGTTCTTCCATCAACCTATTGTGAGTTGCTTCGTTAACTTAATACAAAAAAGAAATTTTCTTTTCAAAACTCAAGAGTAATAGTCTTCACAAACCCGCAAAAATATTTCTCTTTATCCTCAATATATGTTTGAATGCTACTGTTATACAGATAATACTCAAATAATATATGTTTGAATTAGGGGTGTAAGCGGTCCGGTTTTTGCGGTTTCTGACAAATTTTCAAACCAAACCGTTTAAACCGATTTGAGAAAATCCCAAACCTAAACCAAACCATTTTGAACGATTTCAAAAAAACTCAAACCTAAACCTAACGGTTTGGTCCGATTTTAAACCGCCGGTTTCACCGTATATTTTTTTATCTGTCTACTTTTATTACATTAATTCATTGAATTCAATATATATTTATATCTTAATAGCAATAAATCTAAAACAAACTAAATATATCTACTATAAATTTAAATATCAACTAAATCAAAGTGAAATCACAATAAACTAAAATATAATTTTTTGTTTGCCATTTTTGTCTAAGACGTTACGATAACGTTACAATACAAGTCTATTAAACTAAATATAAAGTCCAAAAAATATAATGATGTTCAACAAGACCTCTTGATCATCATATCTGAAAAACAAAACTACTGATTAGACAGAGAGAATAACCAACCATAATAATAAATCAATTGTTTATAATATCTAAACATAACAATTACACAAGCTTACCGTTGTATTTTATTACGAATTCAGTTTCTCACATATACCTAAACACCAATTGTTGTCACACATGATTCATAGTCTCCATTGTCAAACAAATGCATTTGTTATATCATCATAGTATCGGATACTAGATAGATAAGAGAATCTTTAAAAATATGGTAATAAAAAATATAAACCACCTGCCACAATTTTCATTGAATCATCAAATGTTTCCACTTCATCTAAATATTGGTACATTACTATATGTTCATTCTTAATTTGCAACTAATTTTTTCTGCATATACAAGCCTCAACTATCCTTGTACCTAATAAACTCCTAAAATGAATCAAGTATCTGACCTCTATTTAAGAATGCGGACTCAGACACAATTGTAGAAATTTGAATTCTAAAGAGAAATTTTTTTTTTTTTGATAAATTATGTTAATATTGAGATTATTAGATATAAATTATGATTATTTGGTAATAATAATATATATGTAATAGAAAATTATAAATTGACAAAAATACATACAAATGACAAACTATTGAATTTTACATATTTGGATGAATTTTAAAAAAAAATATATATTATTTATATTTTTATATATTTTTTCACCGGTCCGATTTGGTTTTAAATCGCAATTAAAATTCTCAAACCTAAACCAAACCGTTTTTGACCGGTTTGGTTTGGTTCAAAATCATTTCGTTGACGAGTCCACGTGGCACCAAACCGACGGTTTCTAAAATGCGGTTTCTGTTCGATTTTCCGGTTTGACGATTTTTACTTACAGCCCTAGTTTGAATGCTACTTTTCATCGTATTCCAATTTTAGGTGAGCACCATTTTTAACTAAAGAGATTTGAGGCTATATTTATTAGATTAAATTCCATCTTTTCTTTTATTTATTTTTTTCCAAGATCGCTTCTTGTTTTCTCGGATTAATCGAAATTGTTAAGTTTTGCCTAAAGTCGAGGCTTTATTTTAGATTGCAAAACAATTTTTTTACGTGCGTTTTGTCTCAAAACTTTTCATTTCTTTTTAATTTTGAACTGCAATACTAAATTTTTAATGTAATTTTTGTATCAATTTTCCTATATGTTTATATATTTGAAAAAACCGAGCGAGTTTTCAAATGAATTCAGTTTAGAACGTGTTCGGTAGAGATTAAAATCGGATTGAAATTGAAAAATTAGTCGTTATTGTTGACTTTTATTAGACGAGTGTGACCAATAACGGTTATATTTTCAATTTTAATTGAATTTTGAACTATACCGAACAAGCTTTTAATAACATTAGTTAGATTCCCCTACTCAAGATTTGAAATTTTCAGTGTGCTACAGCATTTTGTTTCTCTCACTTAAATGTTTTACTTTCAAAGTGGCGAGTCCTAGTGAAACAGGAAATTGGTATAAACCAATTGAGTTATTGAAGATAAATTGGCTAAAACTATATTATTCTTGGTTTTTGAAAAGAAAATTTTATTTTTATGTTGAGTTAACGGAGCAACCAACGGTAGTTGGATGAATTGATTTTTTCCGTAATGAAATGTGAAATGAGGATGAAATTGCCAAAAATAAAAGATAAAACATTTTACACACGTTTTGTGTGCAAATTAGCCTTCTTCAAACCCCAATCTTTTCCCCTCCTTCCCTCCACACCCAATCTCTCTCTCTCTCTCCAATCATCCATTTCTTAATCAATAATCAAAATTTCAAATCTCATCCTCTGCTGCTGTAAAACAAGAAAAGGGTGTTAAAAAAAAAAAAACCCACCACCACTACCCAGTCCTTCCAAGAAACCACAGACAGAAGATTCCCATGAATAAAGCATAAACTTGTTCACGGACCATACAACCACCCTCAAACCTTCATCTATGCCGACATTTTTCTTCTAAGTTTTTATCCTTATATTCAAAACCATATTCTACAAATTTTGAAGGAAAAAACTTGAGTCTTTTTGTAATTTTCAAACCCTAATCCTACTCTGTTATTTCTTGAAAATCCAAGAAAATCAGTAGATTGGCCAGAAAGTTAGGGAGTTTCCATCTAGGCACTTCCCGAATCTCCAAGATTTTGAGAGGATTATGTCATAGATGAAGCACATTGACAATAATCCATCAACCCCAGGGAAGTGCAAGATGGAGAAATCTCCATATAGCAGGCCAAGGCTGCGTTATTCTCTAGCCAAGCTCACTTTTTGGTCCTTTGTTTTTATAGGCTCGATCTTCTTCTTGTTCTTTAGATCACCCTCTTCGTCATCACCTGTCCCCTCGGATCTCTCTAGGAGATCCCTCAGAACAAGATCCTATGCTGGCCCTGCTTGGGAAAAAAGGGTCAGGACCTCAGCTAAAATCAGGTCAAGAAATGGGATTTCTGTTTTGGTCACTGGGGCTGCAGGTTTTGTAGGAACCCATGTCTCGACTGCTCTCAAGCGCCGTGGTGATGGCGTTCTTGGGCTCGATAATTTCAATGATTATTATGATCCGTCCCTTAAGAGGGCGCGACAAGCGCACTTGGAGCGCACGGGGGTGTACATTGTTGAGGGTGATATCAATGATGTTGCCCTCTTGAAGAAGCTTTTCAACATTGTTCCCTTCACCCACGTTATGCATTTGGCTGCGCAGGCTGGGGTACGATATGCCATGGAAAATCCTAGCTCCTATGTGCATAGCAACATTGCTGGACTTGTTAGTGTTCTTGAGGTTTGCAAGAGTGTCAATCCTCAGCCTGCTATTGTGTGGTCGTCTAGTAGTTCTGTATATGGGTTGAATACCAAGGTGCCCTTTACAGAGAGGGATCGGACGGACCAGCCTGCTAGCTTGTATGCCGCAACTAAGAAGGCTGGTGAGGAGATTGCTCATACTTACAATCATATATATGGACTTTCAATTACTGGATTGAGGTTCTTCACGGTTTATGGACCTTGGGGTCGGCCAGACATGGCATATTTCTTTTTTACTAGGGATATTTTGAAGGGGAAGTCAATTCCTATCTTTGAGGCAGCCAATCATGGTACAGTTGCGAGGGACTTCACCTACATTGATGATATTGTAAAGGGTTGTTTAGCTGCATTGGACACTGCTGAGAAAAGTACTGGTAGCGGTGGCAAGAAGAAAAGGCCAGCTCAATTACGGGTGTACAATTTGGGCAACACATCTCCTGTGCCCGTTTCAAATCTTGTGAGCATTTTGGAAAGATTACTCAAGGTGAAAGCAAAGAGGTTGATTATGAAATTGCCGAGAAACGGGGATGTGCAGTTCACACACGCGAACATCAGCTTGGCTCAGAATGAGCTTGGCTATAAGCCCACAACAGATCTGCAGACGGGGTTGAAGAAATTCGTTCAGTGGTATCTCAGGTACTATGGCAATGGGAAGAAAAGCACGCAATGACAATCATTTCAGTTGTGCGGTAGAATCACATTATTGGTATTCGCTTTGATTCTTAAGATTTTTTAAACCTATTATCGTTATTATCTTGTTGATTTTATGGGAGGAAATTCATGATCCACGAGGAAGAAGTTTATGTGGTCGGTGGGCATTGCTTGCCAGGGCAGTCTTATCTGTATCAAAAGACAATACCAACTTTTGTTCTGTCATGGGCATGTGTTTGTTGTAGTATTACCATTGTAGCATCATTGCTAATACAGTTAATTTGCTGATTGATGGATCTGTATCTTATATATGAAATCCAAATAAAAATAGCATAGATACTTTGGCCATTCTTTCTTTATGTAGATTCAATAAATGACCATCGACTTCACTTGTTGCATAATAACTGCTGCTGTAAAGTCTGATGTATTAGGTTAATGTATCTTGATGGGTTGTTAATGTATCTTGACGGGTTGTTATTGTGTTGAGATTAACTTTTTGTCCTTTAATATAAGAGCTCTATCTTATTCTAATTATTGCTACTTTCAGCCTTTGCCGATTTTAAATTTAGGTAATGAATCTATATTTGATCTTCGTGAATTATTATTTATCAGGATCTTCCTCAGTTTCTATTTGCATGTTCGTATGTGTAGGATTATGCTTACATGGGATGAGTTTTACCATATTTACGTGAGAAACTCTTCTGAATCTAATTTAGTATTAGAGTAACTCAGTCTTGGGGTTAATTAAGTCCCATATCCATGGATTTAAGAGGTCAATCACTTAATGCCACTTAATTGACACTCTACCGACCATGAGTAGTCTAGATAAATAACATTATTCTTAGTATTTTAGTTTAAGGACGCGTGTAAGGATGTCTGTGTAGTCAAAGTACGCCTTTTTATTTGTCTAGTGGATGATTTACTACGGAACAAACAGAATGCCAAGAGAAAGGATAAGGAGATACTACCATTTTAAATGACATTACTAGGATGATTTAAATATAAGCTGGCAATTGTGGGATGCCTTGAATTTCATGCTTACCAAAAGGTCAAAGGCTGTCCTTGTAGCTTGTGAAGACAGAATCTGGTAAGTTCTTAGTTTTGAAGGTTAAGAAATTAAATTCCCAAAGGTTTTCTTAATCGAATTAGGTTTCTAATCCATGTCCTCTTGACCCCTTGCATAATATGGTAGTTTGTCATCATCTATGTCCTATTGAGTATGAACATGATAGAATTTAGGTACTACTGATCATTGTAAAATGTTGGAGTTTCAGAATATCATCTAGTAAAGTAGAGATTGATTGTTCTAAACAAAGGCTTACAGGAAAACTGAAAGATATAGTATTAACTATTATGTCTGTCCTGGAAGTAATTATTAGAAACGACGTCCTTGGAAGTTCTTTGAAAAGGCATGATTTGAAGAATGTGGTGATGAATTATTGTGAGTCCACAAAGAAAGTAGCTAATAGTTTATCAGGTTGGTGGAAGATGATTATCTTCTTCTTGGAGTGATTTGTATGAAAAGTCGTGTGTTTAAGAAGGATGAAGAGTCATTATTTGTTTTAACAAAGCCTGATCTCTATTTTACTGTCAAAGTGAGAGGCTCTGCGTATGGTTCGAGATCACTGTTGCCCTTTAATATACTACTTCCTATCTACTAGTGTACCAGACAGCTTAGATCCATGTAGTTTGTTCTATTCGTTTCCTTTAATGCTGATTGAACTATTCTTCTAATTCACTTGTAATAAATGTATTATTTAATTTTCGCATGGCCATATCGAGATGTGCACCTACAATCCTGCCATATAAATTGATTGGTTTTGGGTTTATGAAGTATAAATTTTCAACAATGCTATCTGTACCAAGTTCCTTAACAAAAGTGGTTGACAAAGTGACGTATAGGGTGTAGATCAAATGGCAAAGGCCATGGACGGTTGTGATTTTAAATTTGCACCAAATTGAGGGCGCCAAAATGGTGTATATTTGTGGGGAAAAAAATGAATGTCTGCAAAAATTCACAAACCATTTTTTATCTCCCCATTTCCCCCAAATCAATCTTCTAGTCCAAACTCATTTCTTCCCAATTTGAAATTACACAAAATCAAGATTTGAACAATGCATAACCCATTGGGTGATAGACCACTTGATGCAGAACAGAAGTTCTAGGTATACAAACGTAAACTCAAACGAGGGAGAATTATAATTCACAAGAAAGTAATAGTCTTCAAAATTGAATTATTATTATTCAAAAACAGAAGAGCATTTAAATAGTCTTAGGAATCCTAATTTAAGCAAAAAGATCAAAATAAACATCTACTAAATCAAAGCAATTAAAAACGAAAAAAATCAAAAATAACGCTAAAATTTTGATTGCTCGGTATCACGCCTTAAACTGCGAATCTAAGGCTGGAAACGACATCAACCGGGATAACCCGGGTTGGGTCCGGGTTGGGATGGTATGGAGCATTGAAAGATGTTTCCGAAAACATGTTATAATAGAAAATTTGACACCGGTGCAAAAAAGTTATGCCCATTTTTTCGGAACAACTCTTTTAGCCAGTTTTCGATCCAATTTTTCTTCAAACTCTAACGCCAATTATCCTAAATCAATAACACAAGACAAAGGCAGAAATTAGGCGGCATATTCTCCATCTTCTCCATATACAGAGGCAAAAATTGGACGATGAGGTTAGGTAGAAATTTTTGACGAAATCACGTGTTTCTTCCATCTTCTCAACTCCATCCATATTCTTCATCTCCGGAACCGGGTCATTACAAATGACGGTATGAATGTCTATATTTTTAAGGCTTTTCTCCACTCCAACCATATATGCTGTAAATGTGTTGTAACTTGTTTGGGTTGAAAGTTTAAACAAAAAATTGGGGTTGATTTAATTTGGTAACCTAAGCTATGTAGCAATGAAATATTGAGAATTTTAAAAAGTCCAACTGGATGCTACTAATTGGGAAGCAGGAGAAGAGGAAGCCCATAGAAGATGTACAATAAAAAATGCTCCCAAAAGGGCAACCAATATAAACACGAATTTTGTATTTTTGTGCTATGTGTGAAGAAAGGTGATGGAAAAGGGAAATTTGTCAGCGTGAGAAGTGGAGCAATCTCCGGTATGATAAGTTTGATGAAGAAGTTGTGTAATTATATAAATAGGAGAACTTAAAGAAATCATAAAATAGGAAATTGAGCCATGAACTTGGCTTTTGACAAAATTATTTTTGAAAAGAAAAACTAAGGCCCTTTCGACCGTATAATATAGTCATACTCATGGGCAGATTGGGGGTTCCCCCAGTCCATTTCAATTTTCCAAGGTTAAAAACTTAGTAATAATAATTTATAGAAAATGCATTTAAATTTTAATGGTTTGATTTGGTGGCATTTGAAGTTGGCCCAACACATATTCATAGAACTTAGCTAGATTTTGAATGAAGGTTGGGCATTTTGAACACCTCAATAATGGGTTAGTGCTTATGTTTTACAGGATCAGTCAAATATGGAAGATGTTTTGTCCGTCGATTCCGAAGATGAGAATGTGGAGGACAATGTAAATGTCGTGGAAGATGAAACAATAGGAGGAGATGGAATGACTATGCCTGAAGTTGGTATGCAGTTCAAGGATGAAAAAGAAATATGATTTTTAAGTAAAATGTGCTTATGTCGTAGGTTTTCCAGTTAGGAAGAGGAGTTCGACGAGGGATAATGACGGTGTTTTGAGATTTGTCACGTTGATGTGTAATAGGGTTGGACAAAGAATTGGTACTACAAGCACTTCTTTGAAGCCACAACCAACAATTCAGATGGGTTGTAAAGCTAGGATCTCTGCATCTTTAGATATCCATGGTTACTAAAAAATTAACAGGGTCCACTTTGACCACAATCATAAGATGAGTCCTACTAAGTCCATGTTGTATCGATGCGACCGAGGTTTGAGTGCATACGTGAAATGAAAGCTCAAAGTGAATGATGTAGCAGGAATACCATTGCATAAAAGTTTTAACTCCGCAGTTGTTGAGGCCAATGGCTACAAGAACGTGACTTGCGTCGAAAAGGATCGTCGAAATTATATCAAACAAGTGAGACGACTAAGACTTGGTGAGGGTGATGCAGACAGTCTCACTTTTCTGAAATGCAATCCCGCTTACTTTAGTATTGACTTGGATGATGATCTGGAAAATGTCTTATGGGCTAACAATCGGTGCATGCAAGCATTTAAGGAATTCGAGGACGTTGTGACATTTGATATAACCTACCTTACTAATAAGTATGATATGCCCTTCGTCCCTTCTCTATAGTTAATGCCAGCAACATGATGTAGGGTGACAGTATGAGCCGTATGTTCACACAACAAGTGTTGTCGTCTACGTTCATCCCTACTACAACCACAAATGTGGTTCCGAATTTACAAGGTACGTATATATTTTAATCACAACACTTAAAATTGACAACTAATCGACTCATATTAATTTCAATTCACACGTCACGTAATGAGAACCCATATTACAATCCACATTTACCACATCATGGTGGCTCCATTTAAATTGAGGCGAACAACTAAGCCAAGCGTCATCCGATGGAGCAAAATATAGCGTCTTCACAAGATTTGTTGTATGAAAATTTCAATTTTAGTTGAACGGAGGGTTCGAAATGTATATTATGATACCAAATATTAATCTTTTTGGATGCTATAAATCCCAAGTGAATGCTAATGTAATAAATGTTTATTGCAAGCATATATTATTTTTGTTTTGGATGATGATTGCTATAACAAATGTTTAGTGCAATAATGAAAAACAGTAATGCTATTTGGAAGACTGCTCTCCAGGTTTATAATTTGAAAACATAAAGACCCAAGCATTCATCAAACTGCTCATATTATAATTTCACGAACTTCAAAGGTACGTGAAATAAAAATTTTACTTCAACCAAAACGTACCAATTGACCCCACTAAACTAATCGACCAAATTCAAATTTACAACATGCCGCTAGTTAACACAACATGACCAGTTCACCATAAACAATTAATCAAGCTGTGTCTATCTCCTTCAGTTTCCCTTCGGTAGGTAATTTTTCTTGACGGACACATTCACAATCACAGAAATCAAGAGCTCTTCTTCGTTATTAGCCGAACTTGAGATTGGAACATTTGCGACATATCTTCAACTTCTTCATTCGCTGCTAGTTTAGCCCTAGTAACACTAGATTCACCGATTGCTTCTCCATCTTTGTACCAATCCTAAAACCTACATTTTACATTGCAACATTTGAAGAATTTGCCTTTGTTAATAGTATCCCTTTCAACCTCGAAAAACTTCTGAAATCCATGTACACAAAGTGGACATCGACGTTTTATCGGACAATCACCGAAGAAGTGTTCAGCACTCTCGCAACCGTGGCAAACTCCAAAATTCTTTCTCGACATTCTGTGTTCCTGAATCAAACCAATTTACATACTCATAAGTCTAGCAAATGTCAAACTGAAAAAAATGAAAACTTCAGTATCTCTGTGAAATGTTCAATGAACAAAGCAAATGGAAATTTCAGCATCTCTGCCACCATTCAATTCACAAAAATTACAAAACAAAATCAACTTAGCATCAATTTCCTCAGAAACCAATCAGCTCAGGCATCAATTTCCTCAGAGCAAAGTGTAAAACAAAAAATTGAAATTCAATCACATAGCCATTGGTCAACTGAAATCAGAAATCTCACACTAACATCAAATAACCAATCTACGCAATCAGTTAAGCCATCAATCTACGAAGCACAAAAATTTAAAAACAAAATTTGAAATTTAATCAGGGACTTGAACCTCAAAAAAAAAACAATCACATAAATGTGGTTGCTGGAAAACCAAAAAATGAACTCGGACCAAAGAAGTTAGCGGTGATAGAACGATTCAGAGATGAGATTTGTCGATCGATTTTTTAGTGGTATTCGACCGTCTCTAACATGACGTGGACTTTCAAAATGATGCGGAGCGGGGCTAAACCACACTGCTGGAGTTGACCGGCTACCGGAGATGGGGATGACGCCGAAGGTACGGATACTGTCGGACCTAAGTGGCTATCGGAGGTTTGTGATTTGGGAGGAAGGGTTTGGTTTCAATTGATTTGGGAGAAATAGGGAGAAAGATAACGATGTTGGGTTTTCAAATTTTTAAGTTTTTTTTTAAATTGATGACATGTCACTTTGTCAACTAGTTTTGTCAAATGGCTTTGTACATATAGCGCGGTTGATAAATTTTTACCTGAGTTTGACAACTGATTTTTGTGCCTAGTATCCTTTGCTTGTTCATATTTCATTTTCAAGGGCTCGAGGAACTTTTCAGTATCTTTAACGAAAGAGATTTACGGAATGGTAGGGGAATTGGATGTGATTATATTGCAGAATGAGATAGGAAAAAACCCATTCAGCACGCCACTGCAAAGAATTGGCAGGTGGGTATTGTCAGTATGATTATTTGTAACAATATGTTCATAATTCAACCCACCAAATATAAAAGCGAGAAAACAACAAATCTTTGCAGAATTATACGTTTAAGGATCAGTTTTAACTGTTGTGTCATGACTTAGTTTACACCATACACAAGACAAAGTGCCAGTATGAAATTACTAAAAGTATAGACATCAAATCTCCTGCAAATTCCAAGAACTTATACCGGTGCATAGCCATGACCTACATTAAGTGGATTTAGTAATCATATATGTTGGGTACAAATTATAAGCATAAATTATATTAACGATAATATATCTTTCATGTGTGTAGAACTGAACATAACTTTAACTTACCAAATACATAAGGTAGAAATGAGAAATGCATGAAAATAAGAGTTGAACTCTTTATCCTTAAAACGATAATGTCCCGAGTGGGTGCTAAAGGTTTTTCGACATTCGTCTCTCAAGATGCAAATATAACGTTTCGCAATAAGAGCACTCCAAATTATGTAACTAATGAACTCGAAATTGAATTTTTCTTCTCTACTTTTGAATAAGTTTTTATGCAATAAAAACTTTGATTGTGCAATGATATGGTGTAATGTAATCAATACATACAATACGAGATAGATTTACATCACTAAGGTTGTCCAATTTATAGAGGTTGAGGGGTTCTGGTCGAAGAGATACGCATCAAAATTCAACATGTTTCATGAAGAGACACAGCTCTTCAAGTCGTCCGGTTGGCCGCTCCAGTGCTCAAAGTAGGGAGTCATTCGTTTGAGCGACGGTTTTATATGTTGAATTTCCTCTTTTCCACCTATCTTTAGGCAACAAATTCTCATTCATTGGAAATTGGTTTTGATATTTTAAATATATTACGATCATCTACTCAACGAGTAGAACAAATTGGTATATTCACTTGTATGAGTTGACTATCAAAACCTATTCGAATATTTGGCAGAAGTTTATACAAATTCAACTTTTATTAACTTTCTAATGACAAGCAATTAGTTGTCATACTCAGCCCCGTTTGACTCCTTTTAAAATAAAATAATTTATTTTTCATATTCATTTTTAACCACACATTCAAACAATAAAATATTTTGAACATAAACCCAAAACTTTCTCTCACTTTTTAATCGCGTTCTCAAAAAAAAAAAAAATACTATTTCAAAACATCATTTTTACACACTAATAACCATCAAATACTGGCTAATTGGATCGTTATAACTCACACGAATGAATGGTGAGATTAGATTGCACATTATTTGCAAATGTTGAATTGATTATTTACATCTTTCATCCGCTGAACCAATTTAATTAACAACAAATTTTAAAAAAATAGAAGGCAAGACCGCACTGCAAGAGGCCAAAGCCCAAAAGTCAAGAGACAAGAGCCAAGATTTAGGGTCCCTGGGGCTAAATTGCTTAAATCCTAAATGTTCCTACCATCTCTCTCTCACGACTTGCCGTCTCGCCCTCGCCCACGATCTTTCTCACTCGCCATCGCTGGCTGTCGTCGCCTCTCTTATTTATCCTTGTCCCTTGAGCGTTAAGATGAAAACATATTGAAGAAATTTTAGCATTTAAATTAAACAAAACTTTGGATGAAATGAGAAGATGAATAATATAGACTCTCGAGAATTATAAAGTTTGAGGAGGAGCTGAGACATCAAGGCTCTGTTCTCTTGATGAAGAACAAGTGTTTTCTTCCTTGGCCTTTGATTCTCTTCAATAATGGTCTTGTTCTTTACGTAAAGCTTCAAGTTGTCAATTGCCATTTATACCTTCATCTTCCTCTGGTTAGCCCTTTTTATTGCTTCATTTGACATTATTCTCCACCTCATGTTCCATATAAATATTATTGATTGCTAATTTGCATTGGGATGTATATTGAAAATGCTTACCTATTTAATCTGTGGGATAGTCGTCGTTGCCTTAAAACAGTTGAATATATAGGATAAGATTACCTGATGACATCTTCGTTTTGTGCACACATTCTTCTCCTATACTTCCAAGTCATAGAAAACAGATAATTGGGATAGTTTTTTGATGTGGTGAATGAGAGTTGATGATCAGGAAGATGAATTTATTGCAAGAGTATGACCAGAAAAAGAAATATTTAAGGAGGGAGGGTGTAATTTCTACCATAATGATGGCTAGTGGTATAACCTTGATATTGAAATTGACTGGGAATATTTTAGGAACTAGTTTCTTTGCTCACTAACTTTGCAACCACTCGATGATTTTAAAGGGACTTGCATAGTTTTGTTACCTCTCAAACTCATATGGTCCAACATCATCAAGAATCTTGATATACTCATTAACATTCTCATTTGTTATTTGCAGAGATGTCTTGTCCAAATAGTGCAGCTAGTGTTGGAAGTATTGGATTAGGACCAATACGCGAGGAAGATAGCACGACCAATATTAATATACCGGTGAGCGATATCTCACAAGAAGATCCAGCTGAACCATTACCAAATGAAAATGAAATGCCAATAAACCTAAGTGACGACGAGCATGATATTGGAGAACCATCTTTCGAAAAGAGGAGATTGACTTTAATTGTTTGGGAGCACTACAAAAGACAAAAAAATGGGGAGAAATGGAAAGCTATATACAATCATTGCAAAAAACAGTTGGGGGTGACACAAAAAATAGTACAAAGCATTTGCATGATCATTTGAAGAGATGTGTATTCCGCCGTCATGATAATACTTGCCAAACTACATTAAATTTGAAAAAGGATGTACGAGTGACGAGGTCACAATGAGTACTTACTCTTTCGATCTAGATAAGTGTAGGTATAGTCTCACAAAATGGTGATTTTGCATGAGTATTCTTTATTTATGGTTGATCACATTGGATTTCGAGAGTTCTTGCACGAACTGCAACCATTGTTTAAGGTTTCTTCTCGCAATACTTTGAAGAGCGACATTTTGAAATTTTATGAATACGAGAAAGCAAAAAATATGATTTTGATATATTGGCATGGTTTTGATATACATGGCGGAAAGTAAATGCAATCAAATATTCAACTATATCTTAAATTGCAAAAGATATTTTGGTCATCCCGGAATCTACATTGACATTCGAATATGCCTTCAGTACTAGTGGTAGATTTATTAATTCACACAGAAATAGGCTTTACCCCAAAACTTTGGAGGCTTTAATGTGTACTCAAGATTGGTTATGGGTCGATATTCATGGTATGATGTATATAAACATTTGTTTTCCATACTGTTGCTTTTTGTGAATTCTCTTATTACTAACTATTCTACTTCATTAATGGTGAATTATGCACCGTCTGCGTATTTTAGATACTGCTCCAAGATGAATGATGAAGATATTGATGATGAGGTAATTTTATTTATCAGATAATCTAAATTTTAATTATAGTTATTATGATGATATTGAGTATAATATTTCTTTCGTTTTTCAGAACCATCTAGTGCCATCTCTAACTCTGTTAATGAATGAAGTTATGAAGATGGAAAAATATTAAATTTTGGATAAAGAAATGAAATTTAGTTACAATATAATTCTAATTGCAAATATTTAATTTTGGACATTGTTTTTAGTGTTTGTTTTGGATATTGATGTAGTTAGTTTAATCATTATTTGCTTTGAATTTTAAAATTTTGAATTTGTACTTTAACTGAAAAAATAATTAAAAAAAAAAAATCGGGCAGGAAACGGGGCAGTCTTGCGCCCCGCCCTGCCTTAGCCATTTGTATTTTAACTGGAAAAAAAAAAACGGGGCAGTCTTGCGCCTCGTCTAAGGCTGGACAGGGCGCCATTTTTTAAAAAATTCATTTTAACAAAATATTTTTCAATAAAATAATTTTATACGAAATTTAAAACATTTTCTTGTTTTTTAATCACACATTTTCCAAAAAATCATTATTTCAAAATACATTTCCTTCCTAAAAAAGGGGAGTCAAACACGAGCTTAATTATTTTACTTTATTAACATTTTTATTTATTTTTACTTTAATCTCTGTTTGACTTAGAATTAAAATCCAAATCAAAGTGAACAATTCATTTCAATCACATACTTTATAGAATACACAATTTTTCAATACAACTCGTTTCATTAAGATTTATTAAAATCTATTAAAAACTTATGTCCCGTTCGGTGGAGATTAAAATTCAATTAAAATTCAAAATATAGTCATTATTGAGTCTCACTCGTCTAATAAAAATCAACAATAACGACTAATTTTTCAATTTTAATCTCTACCGAACGTGCCCTTAATTTTATTTAGACCATGTAAACAAGATATGATTAAACATTCGTTAATGCATCTGGACACGAAAAAATACAAAATATAAGAGGTGAAAAAGGAAATAAGGTCGACCTTAAGGACTCATTTGCAAATATCTTCTCTTTTATAAAAACCCTCCGATTCTTAATCTACACATATGCACTCTAGGGCTTTTTCTCCCTTGTAAGCGTAGTTCAGCTCCACGCGCAGCCGCCGACACCTCCAAGACTGCCGCTGTCATGGGTCGTATGCACAGCCGAGGGTCTTCTCTCTTTCTTTCTCTAGTTACGCATACGCATACACGAAAAAAAATATCCATTTAACTATTATTTCTCGTTTTTTGTAATGTATGTTATGCAGTAAGGGTATTTCAGCATCAGCACTTCCGTACAAGAGGACTCCACCGAGCTGGCTCAAGATATCTTCTCAGGATGTACGTAATTGCACTTTCATCCTTGCTTTTATTAATTACAATCCAAAACAGTCTGTTTCACTTCGCGCCATCGGCTAAGTTTTAGTGTTTGTATTTATTGAGACAATGTTTATTACCATTTGTGTGTTATTTTAGACAAGAGAAACAAAATGTGGATCCTATTACACTTACGTGTACATATGGGAGTCATGTATCTTAATTCTGGGATCAATGATCATCGATTTGATAATTCCATGGAGTTGTGTAATAGTTCAACAATGTTTCCATATTATTTATAATAATCTAAGTGAGTAAAATTATATGAACGAGTTCTGTGAAATTAATGGAAGTGTAGAGATAAGATTTTGCCTACGGAGATGCTCACCGACCCCAATTCTTTGTAAAAGTAAGTTCTAATGTGATAACATAAGGTTGAAAAGTAATGAAGGAAAATGTGCAGCTTTTCTTCGCCAGGCACAACCCTTGACTTGAGTTTGGGTACAATTTAAAGATACATTTCTTTTTTGATAACCGTGGATGTCCGGGCCAGCTTGCGTACACCTTGACTAATCCCACGGGGCTCTGAAGTTTACAGTCGCTTCTCACCTCAGTGGCCCTGAGGGCTCGAACTGGTATCCAACAATTTAAAGATACATGGAGAAAAAGAGAGCTAAATAGTAAGATGGAGACATTGAGTCATACTAATTTGTTCTCGTGTCTGTTATGACTTGACCGGCACAACATGAGCTAGAACTGTTGTGTATCAATTGAATTGATGTATCCAAGGATTAATTTGGAAGCAATTTATTCGACCAATTGGGAGCATAAATGTTTTCAATTTTCAAAAAGAGGGTTTCCAATATTCTAGATTTTGCTTGGATACAAGTGTCAAAACAAACTTGTAGCCTGACGTGGTTTTAGTTGCAATTATTACTGAACAGCGTTGAGTGCCCTCCAGGCTACAAGAATGCAAACCTCAACTTTGAACAAAGATGTTTACAGTAATTTGCAAAATTGAAGACGATAATCCATTGCACTGCACTGCACTGTTTGGTTTCATGTTATTTTCAAATCTTGTATGATCCTTATTTATACTATTTTATGTTTCTGTGATTCCTGATCAATGCATTTTTGTAATAATAATTTTTAGGCCGTTCACTCTCTTAGTTGCAGTTGATAGGTTTTCTTCAATACCATCTCAAGGCTTATTGCAGACTATTAATTTTGGTTCTAATATTTTAACCTGTCTCTATTCAGGTGGAAGACAATATCTGTAAGTTTGCCAAGAAGGGGTTGACACCTTCTCAAATTGGTGTTATTCTTCGTGATTCTCATGGAATTGCACAGGTGAAGAGTGTCACTGGCAGTAAGATTTTGAGGATACTCAAGGGACATGGTAAATTTTCTGCACCACAGGCTTGCCAGTTTCAGTGTCTTCTACAGATACATAAATATATTACCTTGTGATTGTTACTGATTCCCAGGACTTGCTCCTGAGATACCTGAGGATTTGTACCACCTCATTAAGAAAGCCGTTGCAATTCGCAAGCATCTCGAGAGGAACAGGAAGGACAAAGACTCCAAGTTCAGGTTGATTCTTGTTGAGAGCAGAATTCACAGGCTTGCTCGCTACTACAAAAAGACAAAGAAGCTTCCACCTGTCTGGAAATAGTAAGTTCAATTCCCATTTCTGAGATTTTTATTTGGACGAGTTTTTGTTCCCAAGCTTTGTCAAATGTTTTGGACTGCATTTTGATTATAGCTAAAGATTTGTCAATAATTTGTTACATATGCTAGCATAAATATGGTAATTGACCTGAATAGAAATGTATAATATCCAATGCAGATATTTCAATTGTATTTGCCAAAGCATCCAATTATAGTATAAGTCAACAACTAGGAAAAATGATTACCAGAAACAACCTTAACTCCTTTCTTAACTTTGGCTTGTGTTGCAAGCTGAAATAGTAAACATTGAGACCTGCTGCCATAATGTTATTGCGTTTCTTGATGCTTTTATTTTGATCTAGTTATTTAAAATGAACTGAACCTCTGTGATATTGTGATGTTCATTGATCAATTATAGAATTTTTTTTGTCCTAGGCTTCTTTTGATTTTTAGCCATTTTCGTATAATGCATGCATTTTTCCTCTTATACACTTGTCTGGTCTTTATTTTTCTTGTTGTTCCTGCAAGTACTCATTTAGTCGTTTTCCCTTTGCAGTGAATCTACCACTGCCAGCACACTTGTTGCCTGAAGCGGATGCATGATGGAATGTTGGATATGTAACTTGAGTATTATATCTGGAAAAGAGCGGCTAGTAAATCCTAGACTGTTTTTCTTCGTTCTGTTTTTGGAAGACTTGGTTTTATTGTGGTAAACTGGGAATTTTGCTAAGCTTGTAATGCAATTTTTATATGATCTTCCATGGGGAACTGGAGAATGACCAGTTGACATGATTTTTTCTATATGGAACAGTTTTAGAAATGAATGATGGAAATTAAGACAGCTTTATCCAAGGCAAAAATAATTTATTTTAGGAGTGATGATGGGGTAGCATTGTCCATATACAATAATGTTCTGCTTTTCCTGGTCTTTGGTCTGGTACAGATGCATTTTAAAGTAGAATATGCAAAGAACTTCGAAAGGATTGGAGTTGGTTGAACATAGATACTACGTTTGGAAGTACGTACTATGGCAGTTTAGACAAAAATGCAAGCGTGATGCTAAAATATTGGGTAGATAAGAGTGGTATGCGAGTAGATAAATTAACGCTCCAACTGGTGAAGGTGGAACGCTTCTTCCTTTCATATTATTCAGATAGTGTCTGGCTTGCCTGGTGAAGCAAATCGAGATTCACATTTTCAATTATTCAGCTATTGTTAGCAATCACAGGTTATTTTATTTGGCGTCACAATAATGAAGAGAGAAAACACGTGGAAGATAATTGTGTAATACAAACTTAAAAAATGTGTTATATTCCATCAAATTGCTTTTACATGCGCTTGCTCACTTCACATGTTGCTGCCTTCCATGTCAATTAGCTTTCGTGTGCATTGCACATGACTGAGGGGAAAAATCTAGTGCTACTTTCGGGGCATGAAGAGAATACATCGTCAAAGCCTACAAGAGGTGACTCTGATCCAAGTGCCGCCTGTCCATTTGGTGCTGTATCCCCAACGAAGAATTCGTGAACACTGCCCTCAAGTTCAATCCAGCTGCAGCCAGGAACTTTCTTTAGGTCCCTTTCTCTCATTATTGTCCTAACCTGTCTAACATAGTCCCATAGACCAAATTGAGCATACATATTCGATAGAAGTATATAAGAGCTTGGATTGTAAGAGTCTATTCCAATCAGATGCTTAGCAACTGGTTCTCCAATGGTCAACTTTTCATGGTTAGTGCATGCACTTAGCAGTGTTCGCCAAACTACATCATTGGGCTCAATGGGCATTTCTTTGACAAATCTCGTGGCTTCTTCAACATGCCCTGCCCGGGCAAGGATGTCAACCATACATCCGTAATGTTGGATCTTAGGCTCCATCTTGTGAAATCTTCTCATAATTTCAAAGCACAGCACACCTTCCTTCACCAGTCCAGCATGGCCACAAGCATTCAAAACTGCAATGAATGTAATGTCATCTGGTTCTAAATGGAGTCTTTCCATCTCCATGAAAAAACCAAAAGCTAAATCGCCCAGGCCATGAATGGCCAATCCACCAATAATAGTATTCCAATGATCGATACCTTTCTTTTCAACATCCTCAAATACATTCATAGCCTCCTCTATGCTGCCACACTTTGCGTACATGTCAATCAAGGCAACACCAAGTTTTCCACTCACTACAAACCCATGGTCCTCCAAATAACGATGAATTGCAACCCCCTCATCAATGCAGCCCAATTGAGCAATTGCAGAAAGAGCAGTCAACAAAGTCACACTATCAGGAGCCAAATCAGAACAATTCCCACTCAACATATCATGAAAGACTTTCAGCGCTTCCTTACAACATCCACTTTTGACATACCCAACCATCATTGCATTGCAGGAGATCACGTCCCTTTGAGGCATAGAATCAAAGAAACCTCTAGCAACATCAACATTGCCTATTTTTGCGTACCCGTCAACCATGGTAGCCCAGCTTATGACATCCCTTTCTGGCATCTTATCAAACAAATGACTAGCCAATTCCAACTTCCCTTTCTTCACACAGCAATCAATCATCAAATTCCAAGAAATCAAGTCCCTTTCAGGCATTTTCTCAAACAAATCAGAAGCAATCTCAAACCCATTCTCCAATTTCACATACCCACTGATCAGAGTATTCCAAGTGATTAAGTTTTTCGTCTCTGATGGCGTCGTATCAAACAATTGACGAGCTGAATCCACCATCCCACATTTTACATACCCATCAATCATCAAGTTATACGTAAAAGAATCCTTCTGATGCAACCTATCAAACACCTGCCGACCAAATTGAATACACCCGCATTTTATATACATACAAATCAAACAATTCTGCAAAAACACATCCAGCCCAAATTCATATTTGGACAGCAACCCATGAATCTGCATACCTTGCTTTACTAAATTCATCCTTGAACATGATTTTAAAACTAAAGATAAGGAATACTCATCTACTAAAACCCCATTCACAAGCATCAAAGCTAACACTTGGAAGGCATTTTCGGGGTCATTTCCATGAGAATAAGATTTAATAATTAAATTCCAAATAAAAGGGTCTTTACAATTTTGAGTAAAAAAGAGGTATCTAGCAAAATTAACGAGGGGTTTGTTCTTTGAAATAGCAAAATCAAGAATTATTTTTGTGGTCAAACACGGATTTTTTAACTGCCCTGTGGTAATTAAATTTGCATGCATTTGATTTACTTCTATCTGGGTTCTGCATTTTGAAGCAAAAGCAAGTGTTGGGAGCGCTGGGATTGAATTTACACACGCAACCATTAGATAGATTTGATGCCTAATCCGAAATTCTGTTTTTAACGGCCAATTTTAACGCGAAAATATCACGTAAATATGGGCCGGGTTGAGATTTTGTTGGGCCTAATTTTTTTATACAGGACATTGTCTTTCATAGTCCGCATAGCTAACTTCATTCAATTCGGTTCATAATTTGTGTAATACGGATTTGGGAAGAATAGCTATTTCTGTTATTTGTTTTTTTTTTTTTTAATTAAGTAAAACATTTAGATTAATTCGAATTTTTCACATTAGGTTCCATGAATTGCCTCAAACTACTAACTATTTTAAGTTCTCGTTTATAATCAACATTATTTAGCCAATGTTTGGTATCGATTAAAATTCAGATTTTAATTTAAGTCAGAATCAACAATCAATTTTAACCACATATTTCATGAATCTCACGACTTTTCAACCATACATTTAATTAAAATCTACTAAGAATTTGATTTTAATCTCTATCACACAGGGGACTTATTATCCTCCAACTCTATGCATTCTTTAATATCCTATAACTGTTTGTTACATATTTTTTGTAACTTCACCTCCGACTATATTATTTTACATTTGACAACTTGAATGATGCCAACAAGTTAATTTAATTAATCGTCACTGAATTTTTCCATAGTTACTATTTGTTCACCGAAATTTAAAAAGTTACTCGTTGCTAATAAAATATTGTTGTAAACCTACCTACTCAACGAAACTTAAAAGGTTATTCGTTGCTAACTCAAATTTGAATGAAGTTACCCATTCATCACTTATATCATTTTCATCAATCCACGTACACAAAAATCAATGCGATAGATGAAAAATCCTACGTGGCACTGACGGAATTATAAAAAATACTAGCATAAAAAAAATAAAAAAAAAATCCATGTGGTGCATGACAAAAATTGCCCATGCGATCGCATATGCAATTTTTGTCATGCACCAAGTAGATTTTTTTATCCACGCTATTATTTATTAACGTCGTTAATACCACGTAAGATTTTTCATTCATCACGTTAATTTTTTCCACAAAAATCGATGAATATGATATGATGATGAAAAGGTGCGGAGTCAGAGAGGAGAGTTGTGGGTATAAATTTGAAAATTATAAGGATTTTTTTTGAAGATCTTGAAAAATTTATTGCAAAATTATGGATTTCAAATTTGGCGTGGGAACAATAGACCCCATCTGCCTATGGTGGCGAATGAGCAACTTTTTTCAAATTTGAGTGAACATTGAGTAACATTTTAAATTTCGATAGCAAGTAGTAATATATAGCAAAACTTAGTGAGGAACAAGTAATTTTTTTAAATTTCGATAAGCAAGTAGTAATTTATATTAAAGTTGACCATTAATTAAATTAACTTGATACTAACCCTTTTACGAGGAATGTTATGAACCATCTTGGTGGAGAGACAAAATAGTGGCTCAACACGTGCAATTCCATCAATGTTATTGACGTTCCTCGCTGATGTTGAGTCTTTTGCTTTTGAGCTGACGTATATATTGGTAATGTCAATGTCGTTGATGGAATTGAACTTGTAGAGCCATCGCCTTCAAGTTCAAGATGGTTTATAATAATCCTAGAAAACAGATCAGAATCGTGTTCATACTAGTTAATGATTTTTCATTTTCTCGAAAATAAACAGACAAACCCCTTTGAAAAATATCGCTTGCACATTCTTTTTTGGCATTATGATTAACATGACTGACATGTGTTGATTGAGTGAAAAAAATTTCAAATCTAAATTGTTCAATAATGTATTGTAACGTGACAAAATGTAAAAAATGATGTAAAGAATAATGTACATGTAGCATGATTGAACCCCATTTATATATCCTTTCTTGTAGCTTCCAATTTCTATGGGTTTTTTATTCGAACTTTGCTATAGGTACATCAAGGGTTACATAATTTACATGTGACATTATGTCATTTGTTGGAGCAACCAACGATAGGATGCCATATATAAATTATGTAATCTTTGACGTAACTTTCCTCCAACCAATAACAAAGCACTGCATGTAAATTATGTAACAAGTAGAATAATCCTTTTGATTCAGAGTTTGACATGGAGGCACAATTAATAGCAGACGTATTCTGGGTTGTTTGTCCTTCAGTTACAAAAAATATGAGTGAAGTCTCCCAATTTTCTCCACGTTAGCTTTAATTTCAATAGAACCACTAAATTTTAGGACTCAAATTCACGATGCGGGTCAGGAGTATAGACCGATTCTTTCACAGCACGAAAAAGATAAAAATAAAATCATTAAAATACAACGCTGTTACATTTAAGTAAGATACTAAGATTAATCTACAATCCTAATCAAACATACAAAGCACCATTACAAGGAAATCAGCCATATCTCACAGACAAAATTTTTCACATTGATTTGTAAAACTGAAACATACTTATTTCATCTGCTGCTATCCATGGAATTTCTGGACAGAGCAAGCACTTTGGTTCTTCTTCAAAAGTAATTCTGTACAGTGAAAGCAGTTGGCAATCTCTCCAGTCCCAAATTAGTAATAATTTGCGCAGAAAAATGATAGCAGCCTGGAGCTCCATATCTCGTATAATTATTCATTTCTGTTGATCCTCATAATTCTTGGGCATCCAGGTCAGGCTTCGAAGGATATTCAAGACCCTGTAGAGCAGGTATCCGCCTTATATCTTCTTCTGAGTAAGCTGGGATAAACCAGTACCTCTTGTCCGTTCCAAATACCTAAACAGAACAGAATATCTTGTGAAAAGATACATAAATCGAAGGCCACAAACTAAAAAGGTGCAAAAACTGAAATAAGATTTTTTGCAGTTTCAATTAGTGGGTTCTGCAAGGAAACTACAAATGAAATAATTTACTAATTGGTGAAGAAGGAAGAAAGGCAACGGATTTTAGAGGATTTAGCCCCAGTGGGAGTAGAGTTATTAAAATTGTGCAGCACACACCTCAAGTCCTGGTAACTTGGTGGTGGTGTTATAAGCAAGCTAGTTCTATAGTTAGGCATTCGGGCTATCAAAAGAAGTACCTATCCAGGATTTGTTCTGGACAAGACTAGAATAGTGAAACTTGCTCCAGTCAACATGAGATTACATTGGCATTTATTGGAAGGGAACTTGTCAAGGGGAAGACCATAAACTAACTGCAAACACGTCTTATAAATTGCAAGTCTATAATTCGAAGACATATAAACTCACATAAGCCACGAAGACAAATTTTTGATTATAACAAGTATCTAGCCTGCGGTAGAATAAAGCCTTGTACATTTTGGCTTTTGCCCAAAGAATATGATGCATTAATCATTTGGAGATCTTAATGATCTGTGTGCATGCTATAGGAGTTCTTTCTTGCTCACTCGTACTTTCAAATATTACTCGATAATTATTCAAATGTAAACAGTTGAGCTGATCTTCAAATCAAAGTTAAAAGCATTGGTTCTGCTGACAAAAAAGAAATGATACATGAAATCCAAAAGTGATCCAACCTGTTCAAAGTTCCTTTTCCGTCCAAGATCATAACGCCATTTGGGAGTAGTCTTCTTCTCATAAGCCTGAATACAAGCCAATGAAAACATCAGTGTAATCTCCATATCAACTTCAGTTAGAGTGTATCTTTGTAAAAGAAGAAAACAGCTTTGATAGGATCAGTCAACTTCAAATATATCAATTCAACCTATTCCCTTCTCTCTGTCTACTAGAATAGTACCCACTGAACAGTTTTCCCTAGCTATTTTAAATGTTTTAAAGGATTCTAAGGACACAAAAGATAAGGGAATTGCAATGCATAAGTGTTAAATAAGAAAAATTGGAAACCATGTACACCCAGTGCATATAATAGCATTGATCTCAAAAGTGGAAATTAAAGCATCCTAATGATCTTAATCAGAAATTAGGACATCCAGGGCTATTCTTTCAGGGTAATGAATATTATGTGTACATAGGGAACTCTGTTCAGAGGACATTTTTTCATCGAGGCTAAATTATAGAAACATGGATTAGCGCAATACCTCAATGGTTGTGGTATTTCCTGCCACTAATGATATGTGCATAATCAGAAATCCCAAAACGCTCAAAGAAAATGCCAAGTTTAATACTGCAAAACCAAAGAATTCATGAATAAAACAATAAAAGGCCATGAGCTGCGGCTGGACCAAAGTATTTGTGAAAGGAATCTTTGACCTTACCAAAGGCTAGGAAAGTGGTTGCAAGTGTTCCAGGAGTACCAGGTATATCATCATCAGTAAAGAATACAATAAAATGTGGCAGCAATGATAATGTAACAAGACTTGTTTCAAGGAATGTATAGAACTACACAATGAAAGAAAGTCATCAGTTATCTAACATCAACGTGTCTTTAAACACCAAGTAATTAATAAATTTTCAAATGCCAGGAGTAAGGTATTATCAAATGGAACAATAATCAACATCCACCAGGAAATGGAACTTAATAAAAGATGTGAAAAAGGAGTTGAAATCTGCTGTCTCATTTATGCTGTCCCGTCAATTAAATTTTGATACTTCGTTTTAATTTTCCACATCATCCATTTTTAGTTCAGTTTCTATCCAGAAATAATAACTCATTTGATGCTTCAATTCATTGCTCATTATGTCTTCTGATGATTTATAGAACTGGATCCAAGACTCGTTACAGAATTTCTGCTAAAAATTCATATCAATAAGATACGCAGAAAATAAATGGAATAGATTCAAAACCATATGGTAGAAATCACAGAAAATAACCAGAAAATTGACTAATTTGTCAGGGATATCACAGGAAAAAACCAACAACGAACCAAGTTACAGATTGCAGAGAAAGCTATTTCATAATACAGATTGTACAGATATGATTGAAAAAATAAAATGAGGAAGACTACTACATTTATAAGGAAATGTAGATCCACACAAAACAAATTATCTGTTCCCAAATCTCCTTTAATATAATAAAATCAGATCTTAAAATGTTATTATTCTATGTTTATCATGAAGAAGTGGATTTTTTTTTTTCAAAAATCAGATTAGATTTGTTCTCAATTCTGTTGGTAATGTAGAGGAGAAGACGATAGTTCTCTATTATCTTTCCTTTTTTACCTCTTAAATATTTATTTTTTAACTTATATCGAGTTTAGACACATAGAGAGATTTGATTGGCTAGTCAGCCGATGGGACAGCAGATCTCAGCTCGTGAAGAAGACACACTCAAACTGTCCAGAATCAGTGCACCCTTTTGAAGAAATCAACATCCACAGGAAGTCAAATATAAGATGATATATTACAGCAAATACATTTATCCTAGAATCTGCACGTTAACAACAAAACCTAGTCATGAAAAAAACAATATTATTCATTTTCAAAGAGATATCATACCAGGAAGAGAAGGAAATACTTGTAGTTCAATGCCCCAACACAATTGACTACCCATACACAATGATGATCCATTTTCAGCACGCATCTACCACCTAATTAAAAAATTCATTAATCTTAAAAAATCATATAATGCTATAATTTCTAAGAAATGCTATGTACGAAGCAACTCACAAACAGAGCAATGATGACACCGAGGTGGTTTTAACTGGTTGCACTTTCTACAAAATCGGATTCCTCGGTTCTCCAGATCTGCTGGAAATTCTGTTGCGGTCAATGGATCGGTATCTCCTCTTTCTTCATCCACTTTTGGCCTCCAATTTGGCGGCACAATACCCGGCTCCGTAAAAACAACAGAAAAATAACTCCATAATAGCATGGCTAACTGCATAACCATTACAATGACTAATTATTCAGCTTCATTACATGTTATATTTTGCATATGGTCGTCACATTTCCTACAAACCAAAAGTGGCTAAGAGCTAGAATGATCAAATTGCAGTGAGATTCTTAGCTAGAAGATTGACATCCCAGTGAATATTTTTTAGCTATATTTACCATATTTCCATTTCGTCACATTAGTTTCGCCATTCAAATTAAAGAATACAAGTCAAATAAAGCAACCGTATCTTTCAGACACTAATCGACCAAACATTGATTCAAATCCAGCAGAACAAACATTCTAAAATTGCCCAACTAATTCCTTGAAGCTTACCAGACAGTGAAACAAGATCAAGACGGCAAAAGCAAGTAATGCCTCGGTCCCTCCGGCTTCGAGGGCCGGCCCATAATTGTTAATCACCACCGCATAATAGGTGACGCCGACAACGCCAAGAACCAGTAATATCATGATCGATCCCAGCCCCCTCAGGGCTGTGCAGAATTTGAATACATTCCACGCCATCACTGCCCCAGATCTATACATAATATAAAAGATCAATCACAACAATAATATCCCCAAAAAGTAAAAAATACGGTTTCTTTCTCCTTTCACTCGAATTTAATTTTCTTTATGTCGAGATAAGTGGTTAGGGTTTATGGATTCCAGGCAGAGAGTAGGACACCGGTGGAATCCATGAGCAGAGTATATAAAGAAAAAAAATACAATTAATAAATAGAACTGTGGTGGAATTAGTTAGCTATTAATTACTAAAGATCTACTTTTTTCAACAAAATACTAATTATTGAAATGGTCAATTTATAAAAGTTTTCTTCCAAGGAAGGCTGCTCTTCGTTTTTGTCGCGGTCTAGATGGTCTACTTTAATTAATATTCTTCTTTGCTACTAATATAAATCATTAGGAATATTTATAACATCAAAATTTTCCATTTATAATTTTGGTAGTTAAGACCTGTTTCTAATTTTGCTTTTTTATAGGGGTAATTGACATTTCATTTAATAGCAAATTTTGCTCAAATTTTTCATTAGTGCCATTCACGATACCAAATCTTTTAAAAATTCAAGCAGGAGTCCAGATGGATGGCTTCTATCCATTTGATCGTTAGTTAACTATTTAAAAATAAAAATTGACCAATTTTTAAAAAAGGTAAAATAGTAACTTTACAAATTTAATATAAATACATTATAAAAACAATTAAATAAAAACAAAAACAAAAAAACCAAACTCAACCGTTCCCCGTCCTCGCCCCAAAGCCAAAACAAATAGTTGACACTCGTCGACCGTCACCATCATCGCTTTCGCGACGAACACCTCTTCCAAAAGAATCCTAAAAATTGCCACAATTTTCTATCAATTCCACCGCTATGACCATCATTAATGGTTATTGCCTGGTGTGTGCTGTAGCAGACACTCAAAAGTAATACTTTAATCTCTAAACTAATGTAGTAGTGGATGTAAGGGTCGATTACACGAAGAATATATAATTCAATATTTTATATTTCTTACAATGATTTTGGATTTTGTTTGTAATGAAATCAATCTTATAATCAATAGCAATGTAAATTAATGAGTTGTATCAAATCAATAAAACGAATATTGATTTAAGTCAACTTCCACCATTGGAGATTTATAACCAATCATCGATCCACAGAAAATAATCAATCCAAATTTTCAATATTCACCGTTATAATTAATTCATATTTCTTCTTAATTTTAGTTAGTTAGAAACCAACGTTCTAATTAACCCTACTTATTAAATAATCTCAGACCAGCGCTCATTATTCAATTTAATAACAACTTTACACAATAGAGAAATCAATAAACTAGATAACACAAATACCAGCGATTGCATTCAATCTATTTAAAAAAAATTCTTAAAATTCAATAACATATATCGCAGAAAATTATCAAATCCTAGTGCTTCACATGTTAAATGAATCAAACAATTACGGATTTGAAATTTAACTAAGCTATAGATTGCAATACATGAAAAACTAATAGACATTTTTAGCAATCAAGCATGGCAACCATATAATTACGCACAGAAGAACATTCAAGAATAAAAATATATATTAAACAATGAAATTAGATGTACTTCACAGTTATAATGTTTCCAAGGCTTTAGTATCCTTCGATCAAGCACCAAGAATTAGTTACACATGAAAAATCTAAAAACAAAAAAGAGAAAAATGGTTAGTAGTTGTTCTCGTCGTTCTGGACGTCTTCTAGGATTTATAAAGTGTAGAAATATTTATTTCCATAAGTGTTTGATTGGAATTAGGAAGCTAGAAAATTCGTATCGGGAATGAACCATGCAATCACTTTCATCCATTTGACGTCTTCTTTCAACCAATTGACTCCTAGTACTCTCAAATCATCATCGTTCGGTTCGACACAACTTTTGTGTATTTGCACGTCAGTCCTTAAACTTTCATTTCCTTTCACTTTGGTCAATTTTCACACATTTCTTCCAAATTACGCTATCTCTTTTAAATTGTCGTCTAAATCAAAATATGAGATTAATAAGTACATTTTGACACAAAATAATCATATGAGTGCATAAAATAAGGAGGGAAAAATATGCATTTTACATTCCTATCAAATTTTCCAACACTTAGCTTTTGTTCATCTTCGGGCAAAACTCGATTTTAGTTTCCCAAAACACCCGGGTCGTAATGCCATCAACATAGAACAATCAAACTTTTTCAAAACGCATAACACATCATGAACAACATTCTCACGCAACTCATAATCAACTAGCAAGCACTTTCATATAAAGATAGGGTAAACCAAACATGTGGACACTCACGAGAATAAACACTCAACTCTTATGTGTTTAAAGGGTAGGTGTTTCGCTCAAATTCATTCCAATGAAGATGATCTACCATATCCTTGCATATCTTCTCATTCTCTACTAATTAGATCACATGCATAACACAAATCATAAGGTCTTTTCAAGGATTGTAATGTGGCTTAGGGTTAATGTGGGAAATATTTTGATATGTAACTCAAAAGTCATCGAAACTAATGGAGTAAAACGAATCAACTCAAGCTCAACTATACATAAGATCAACAACTCCGTTCAACAGTTTCTTTGTATATATTTCACACAAACTAGACACTTTCTTGTAACGTTGGGAGGAGTCATAAACATAGATATTGTGTAACATTAAAATCATCATACATCAATTATTTTCTTCTTTTTTTTTTCTCCTTTTTTTTCTTTCAATATCATACCCACAATGGATTTATGAATTGAAATTGAAATATATATTCAATTCCACCAATCATAGTTCAACCATAATTTTATGCATCCTCACACTTATTTCTTTCGCACACCCATATGTAACAAAATGATGAACAATACTCCACTAGCTTTACGATTTGAGTAAATATATTGTTTTCTGAGTTTAAAGCTTGTAACATGAATTTACAAAATAAAAGACAATAAAGCTCAAAGGGGCTCAATGAAAGGCAAAATTAATTGCATGGTAGGCTATTTGGCTAAGGTGACTAACTTATGTAACAAAGATGATATTAATCACATTTATGCATGCATGTATCAATATGGTCTCAAAGAGAATTAAGAAAAGTTCTAGAGAAACAAATTCAAAGAAAAATATCACCAATGAAAGAAAATAGTAAGACTGATATGGATATGTCAATCAAAAGGCTTAAAATCTCACTAGCTTTTTGTCTACAACGTTTAGTTACTACAATTCTCAAAGAAAATAACTGAACTAATTAACTCTAAGTCGGAAGATCATTTATTCAATCATGTTATGAATTCTCTAGAAGTTTAATCGACTCTAGCACATAGCATACATAACCAAAAATCATTTAAAACTACAGTCTCAAATTTTATCATTCATAATGAACGGAAATATGACCTGAAATCAAAGTATAAAAATAACATAGCATAAACTTCATCCCCCACACTTAAAACTTACATTGTCCCCAATGTAAAATATAATGCAATGAAAATGACACAAATAACTGACTAAAGAAGAATGCAAAAAAAAAAAAGAAGAAATAAAAGAGTGAACTCCCTTTGATTTGCTTCCTAATCAGTGCCTTTGTTTATTGTCTTTGACTAGACTTATTGTTTTTTCCTTCAACCGGCATAGAATGGGTCTTCGAGATCCAATTGTGTCACGTCCTTCCTAGAGATCATCTTGTCATGGAAAGCTTTCGCCTTCTCCTTGTAAATCCTTGCACTCTCATAGGCATCTTTGCGAATTTCCTTCGGCTCTTGAAGTTGCAACTTTCTATGTTCTCCACTCTCATCCATTTTCATGTTGAAACTATTGACGACCCAGTAAGCTTTGTGTTCTAACTCCACTGGAAGGTGACATGGTTTCCCAAACACTAATCGATAAGGTGACATACTGATGGGTGTCTTATATGCAGTCTTGTATGCCCATAAAGCCTCAACTAAGCGCAAGCTTCAATCTTTTCTATTTGGGCAGACCATTTTCTCAATGATGGGTTTGATTTCCAGATTTGACACCTCCGCATGTCCATTAGTTTGTGGATGATATGCAGTTGACACCTTGTGGGTGCCATGGTATTTTCTCAACAGAGCTTCCACAGCTAGATTACAAAAATGAGCGCCTCGATCGCTAATAAGAGCTTTCGGAATCCTAAAATTGGAGAATATATTAGACTTGATAAAATCTGCAACAACTTTAGAATCATTAGTCCTGGTAGCTTTGGCTTCCACTTCGACTGAGACAATTCAAAATGCGTTCGAAAGATAACTCAAATGGCTACAATGTTTCTGCAGATATCATTTTCCAAATCGATCGTTTATTATGTCAAAAGTGGGTCTTAATATGAGGCTGAAAATTGGTGCATAACTTTTCGATTGGAAATTGATGGGTGATCATACTTTGACGATATTTCATCTCTTTGATGTCTTCTTTCAACCAATTGACTCCTAGTACTCTCAAATCTTCATTGTTTGGTTCGACACAACTTTTATGTATTTGCACGTTAGTCCTTGAACTTTCGTTTCCTTTTTTTTTTGTCTATTTTCACCTATTTCTTTACGTCATCTTCATTAAATTGTCATCTAAATCAAAATATGAAATTAATAAGTACATTTTGGTACAAAATAATCATATGAGTGCATAAAATAAGGAGGAAAAAAATATGCATTTTACATTCCTATCATTGCAGCAGGACTAAAAACATATGGAAATTTCAGATCCGGGCAAAGTTTTGAAACTCAAATCAAACCATTTCAGAAAAAATATAATAAACATTAATCTTTAACCATTCTAGAGTGTAATGGAGAAATTTCATAGTGTACTTTGCACTAAGTGGAGGAGTTCGAACAATTGGAGCTTAACAAAGGGTTTATAACCGAATCGAAGGTCATTGGCAAGAAGCAGTGAGTAAGCTATCGTATATTGATGTCAGAAACAACAGTTCCATAAGTTGAAGGGTGGTGGTGCCACCATTCGAATCCCTAGGTTCGAAGCCTGAAAAGATCGAGTTGCCACATGAAGTCCCGTCCCAGAACCCAAAAAAGTAAAGCCTTCACATGAGGTGAAAACTCTGATGACTTCTCCATCTACTAATTACTTTGCTTCGATTGATGTGGTTGAAAGGACGACGGTGCCGATAGATCAAATTTGAGGGTGAGGGTTGGGGTTGGGGCTGGGAGATGGAAGGTGGGAGAAGAAGATTTTTCTTCTTTTTATTTTATTTTATTTTTTATATGATAAAAGTATCATTTTATTCCTATACATTGGTCAAAAGAGGACAATTTTTTTTTTAAATGGTTAACTAACGGTTAAATAGATGGAAACCATCCATCTGGATTCCATGCATAAATTTTTAAAATGTCTAATATTATGTGTGATACAAACGAAATGTCTGAGTAAAGTCTGCTATTAAATGAAATGTTTGGTATCATGACTGTAATTTTTCCTTGTTTTTATTTCTTATAGAAGAATTTTTCGAGACAAATTTTCAAATTATTTCAAACCTCAGTCTTCTCTTTCAACCTCCTGCATGACAATGATGACAATTTTCTCGCTTAGACATTGAGCTTGTTTGGAAGGGATTTTAATCAAAATTCTAGCCGTTAATTATCAAATCAACCAACATTTTTGATTTTCCCTCTCACAGGTGGGGTCCACAGGTTGACTATAACGGCTAGAATTTTGATTAAAATCCCTCTCAAACAAACTCTGTGATTCATTCCGTTACCATATTATTTCACAAAAGATACCTTATTCATAAAAAAAACCAGTTAATTCTCACACAAATTTCTCAGTTTCAATTGCTCCAACTATATTGTAAACCCTAAAATAATCGATTCTAATGCCATTTTAAAATTTTTAGTGATCGCGGCTAAAATGGCAGGTGAAATTGACATTTTACCATGGGGGTAGGGAGCTTTATAGAACGATATTATGAAAGTTGTCATATCCGTACAGTTACGCTTTGTAAGGGTTATTGTGATTTAGCCGCAGTTTGGCCTCATTAAAATTATAATTAATTTTTACTCTCTTCTTATCAATCACATATTCTCCAACAAAATAATATTGCACATAATTCAATTTTTTTCCTTTTTTAATCATACATGTTTCAAAAAAATATTATTCCAACCATTAAAATTTCAAATAATTAAAGCCAAACAAAGGCTTAGATTCTCAAGAATACATTTTGTGATATATTATTGAAAGATGTGTGGTTAAAAAATAAAGAAATGTTAGAGATTCACGTGCAAAATTATTTTATCGAAAGAATATGCGGTTAAAAATGATTTTTGAAAAAAAAAAAAAGCACTTTTAAAGAATCTGTACTAATATTGTGAAAATACAAAATATTGATAGAGAACCTATAATAATTGATTTTTAAAAATTAAATTAATTATTTTTGACAGTATTAATTAATTATGAGTGTATTTGATAGAAATTAAAATTGAAAAATCAACTGTTATTTTTGACTTTTATTAGACGAATGAGACTCAATAACGACTATATTTTCAAATTTAATTGGATTTTAATCTCTATCGATCATACCCTATATACCATCTTTATTTTGATTTGAAAATGACCCTAAATAGCCGTTTTATATGTAGTACCAAAATGGCATAAAAGTGATCGGGCGTGAAATGCAAATAAAAGATAAAAGGAATACGCGACTTGTATATAATGCGGTGTCCATAACGGTGTCACGCCTCACATGAGAGGGGACTTACTTTGAATATATTATATTTTATTTGAAGTGGGTCTACATGTGACTTGTGAGGAGTTGACACCTTTATGTAAATCGTATTATATTATGTACGTGTGGCATCACCCAAGACGTACAATATGGGAGTTAAATAGAACAAAAAAAGTAACCACCGTTGGAGCAAATTATGCGTCCCCACAAACATAACGACCTTTTCCCAGTCTCCCTCGCCTTCAAAAACGCGCTGCCATTTTTCTTCTTTTGTATTTCATTCTCTGTTTATTGCTCTCCATTTTGAAAATATTTGGATTAGACTCTGGAAATAATCCAATTTCACCTCCATTACTAGGAAAAAAAAAAGTTCAATTAGATGTCATTTTCGGATTCAGAGTCGTCCTCCCATGGTGGAGAGTACAAGACTTTCCGGCAAGTCAGCCGCGATCGTAAGTGCCATTCTATCATTTCTCTGTCTCTCACAACACACACACACACACACACACACACACACACACACACACACACAGAGACACTGCAACATTATTCCTTTTTGTTTCGCTTTCACTTTCGATTTTATGTATCTTGCAATCGTCATTGTATAGCTTACTGGATATGTATATGTGTAAACTTTCCTCACTCGCTTCCCGTTGTTGAAAAATATTTGGATCAGGGTTAATTACCACATCAAGAGAACACACACACACACAGAGACACTGCAACATTATTTCTTTTTGTTTCGCTTTCACTTTCGATTTTATACAGCTGGAAAAGGCTTATATGCATAAACAAAGAGGATGTGCAGTGGACTTTACGGCTATTGTATTAAAAATATACAGTTTTCAGTTTAACTACTTTCTTGTTTCTTTGTGTCATGTTTTTAATTGTCCTGCTTTGCATATCCTCTCCTTTAAGCATGCACAAGTATGTGGATGACTTTTAAATTTTGTAAATGTTAATTTTCAGAATTTGAACTGGTTGTTTTGGTGAACTTTTTAGGGCTGTTGTATGAAATGCTTCAATCTTCCAAATCAGGAGATTCAAGATCGTCGTCGTGGAAGGTAAGTTTTATCTCCTATTGTCATGTTTTGTTTGAGAGGTATGCTATTGGCCACATCCTCCAGTTTTCAATTACACAATTAGCATCAGATATGATTAATAACCTCGACACTAGCTCTGAAGCATGCCTAGGCACATGAATTTTTTGAAAGGAAAATAGAATTTTAGATTAATTTGACAGGTAAAATAAGAAAATTTTGAGGATGCAGCTGGACGAATCAATAGCAAATTAAGGGACCTTTGAAGTGAAAGTTTGAGCAAAATATACCTTTTCTTAGGCATTCTTGGTTTTTCTTATATATGTGCACTTTAATTTCTTTCCTTTTTATTAAATAAATAGTTATTCATGCATATAGAGTAGTTGACAAGCATTAATCCAATTTTTTTGTAATCTTGAACTTCTTGAAGTTGAAACTATTCAAAATTGTGTCAGAATTAACTCTGAGCTCTAACACTTACTAACAAATAACATAACATCACATTTTATGTTGTTGATATACTTGTTTTTCCATGTTTTTTCAACTCTGGTGGCCCTTTAGTTTTTGTAAGTTAGGCGCCTCACTTCTCAAATTTGTGCAGGTACTTATCATGGATAAAGTCACAGTGAAAGTGATGTCTCACTCCTGCAAAATGGCAGATATCACAGACCAAGGAATTTCATGTGAGAACCATATGATAAATTTGTATCATACCATCATGTTTACATAATAAATCCTGTCACTTTGTTTCTTGTTAACCTCAACAAATCTTTTTTTGGTCATTTTATCTTCAATTTACTCTACTTTTTTCTGTTCACTTGTCAGATCTGGTGAACTGTCGTGACAAAAAGGCTTTAGCCCTTCTTCGTGTTTCATTATCCAAGATCCAATCACTTGATTCTCACTAGATGTGTTATCCATTCTATATTTTTATCTGAAATACTAGTCCAAGTTTCAGTTATGCACTAACGGTGCTCAGGCAATATGATTTTTGATAATCACGTTACATGAATGCATCTGCCAATCAATTGTTTAACATCTTTACGAACAGTTTTCGATTGAATATTTTCCCAGTTATTCTTCTCCTTTTTATTATCACTATTTCATCTGGCAGTGGTGGAAGACCTTTTCAGAAGAAGACAACCTTTGCCATCAATGGATGCCATATACTTCATTCAACCTTCCAAGGAGAAGTATGGTTATCATTCAATTTCTTCATTTTTTTTTATTATCATGCATTTATTTAATGAAAAGAAAGCAAGATATATGCATTCCAGTATATGTGCAAAATATAACTATGCACATTTTAGGTGCTTGTACTGGTAGTTTTGAGTCATATCCCACTCACTCACATATCCGCATCTAGGATTTATTTGTTTGCAAAGTCTGTGCACGGGAATTTCCGTTTATATATTTAACACTTTTTATCTGTTTTTGCTAGTTATTCAGAATGTCTTAGAAGAAGACAGGGACTGATTACTGTTTGAAACCTATGCAGTGTCATTATGTTCTTGTCAGACATGTCAGGAAGAGAACCCTTATACAGGAAGTGAGTGATAAAAAAATACTTCTCTGAATATCATACATCCTTTGATCTGATTTTACAGATTTTGACATTTTATTTTTATCTTGGTATCCCTCTGTCAGAGCATATGTATACTTCAGTTCATCTGTGCCAAAAGATCTTGTTGCTCGAATCAAGAATGATACTAGTGTGTTACCACGTATTGGTGCATTAAGAGAGGTTAACATCTTCTCATCTCAAGCAGCGAAGTTCATTTAGAAACTCTGAGACTTCTTACAGTTATCTATGTTATTTTAAAAAAATTCTTGTCCATTGGCAAAATGCAGATGAATTTGGAGTACTTCTCTATCGACAGTCAGGTATTGCATGAATCACTTTTGTTGATACAATTTGGTAATACCTTTCAGCATTGCAGGAAATTTAAATTTAAGCACCATGGATAGGCTTCACTTGATCTACAAGTTAGAAATGCATAATAATGGAGAAAATATTTTATACGTAATAAGAAGTTTCTGTCCAATGAGTTTATGTGATTTTTAGTTCTTTGTTTCCTCTCAGATTTATATATGGGTCGTAATTAAGATGGAAGTTCTATTAGCTTGGTAACTTTGGTTGCAGGCTTTTATTACCGATCATGAAAGAGCACTAGAAGAACTCTTTGGTGAAGATGCTGGAAATTCTCGCAGATTTGATGCGTGCTTGAATGTAATGGCTACTAGAATTGCTACTGTTTTCGCTTCATTAAAGGTAGCGATGGGCTAACTTCTTTCAGCTTTTGGATCTGCATCCATACAAAATAAAAATACTATTTTATAATATTTAATTACAATTAAATATGCAGGAGGGGAAAAATTCATAATGTCTGGAGCAGTCTCTAGTTTAATTGAAGACTCTTTTGGTCAAAATCGATCCAAAGTTTATTGAACTCTTAAGCTTTTAACAATTTTTATTTTGTGAGCTGTACTTTATTACCATTATATTATTGTCAGATGAATGGTACAAGACAGATGAATTGACAAACTTAACCTTCCTCCAGATTTCCCCAACACTATGTTCCATTAGTTTTTGGTTCATGGTGTTAGACGAGTAGGGAAGATAAAAAAAATATAAAAAATGTAAAGAGTGATATAGGAAACTGAAAGATAAAGCAGAGAACTGGAAAATAAGTAATCTTGGAACCTTTTTGATTGTGATTTGTGGCTGCTAATATGGAAAATGTGAGAGCTGGATTTATTTCATGTGTTTACTTATTCCTCTGCTGACTGCTGTCACTTAACATGATGCTAAATCTATAGGAATTTCCTTTTGTGAGATATCGAGCTGCCAAGGTACTTGATGATGCATCAACGAGGAGAACATCCCGTGAATTAGTTCCCACAAAGCTTGCTGCTGCTATTTGGAACAACATTACAATGTATAAATCAGCCATTCCTAACTTTCCACAGACGGAAACATGTGAATTACTAATAGTGGACAGATCCATAGATCAGGTTTTGACTATTTTCCTAATAATATTTTTTTCCATTTTCTTTGTTGGTTAAAGGTTTTTTTGTTAGAAACATGCTACATGTACATTAAGTTTGACATTCTTTGATATGACATCCATCTTAGCCATTGATTTTTACAATATCTTTTCACATTACTGGCTAGATTTTGACAAATAGGGGAATGCCATCCTTAATGTCAACAATAATGTACATTTAGATTTATTCTTTTTGTATACTTATGATGAATCTGATGCTTTAGATTGCTCCAATTATTCACGAATGGACCTATGATGCTATGTGTCATGATATGCTTGATTTGGAGGGAAGCAAATACGTGCATGAGGTAAATGTTTTTGTTGTCTTTATATATTGAGATATGTGGACTCATCTGATGACATAATGGATAAAAGATTCCTAGCAAATCAGGAGGAGAGCCTGAGAAAAAGGAAGTCCTTTTAGAAGACAACGACCCTGTCTGGCTTGAGCTCCGACATGCTCATATAGCAGAGGTACTTCTCATGCGTCATCTTGTCTCTTGGGGTTATTTTTTCGTACATGAATATTGTTCCTCAACTTGAATTTTTCAGGCTAGTGAAAAGTTAAGCGAGAAGATGACAAATTTTGTTTCAAAGAACAAGGCAGCACAGTTGCAGCAGAGGTTGGGGATAATTGTTCTCATACATACAATTTTTCCCCCTTTTTACCACAGTGATGCATATCTATTATATTTTGCTGAGAAAGTTTATTTTCTTTGACCACTATCTTTGGGAATCTTAATTTCAGTCTCTTAGAGCGGAAACATTTTCCCATCACCCACGAATTTTATTTCTTGAATCGAGAAATAGCCGAGAAGATCCTATGATGTCATAGTTTTTATTAATTTACAGTTTCCCAAAGCTAAGTTCTTTCCTTTGAAAACTGCAAAACGAACTTGTTTAGACAAATCAGCATTGTCTGGTAATTTGAAAAGATTATAAACTATGCTACACACTTTTAGATGTGTTTGACATTTACTCTTACCATTCTGTCATGATCACTGATATGCAATATGATTTTTTGTTTTTCTTATGTTCTTATAAGCTTTTTTTAAGTGGAGTTTTACTGGAAGAGTTATTGTAGATCTCATTTCGGTTTCAAAATATTCATGAATAAATTTTAAATTCTATAAATATGTAGAGTTTCGAAAGAAGAGAAGCGTCCTTTCATGAAATTGTTGCTGTTTGTTTTTCTCATCTGATGTTGAATTTTGTTTTTATGTAGAGATGGTAGTGAATTGTCCACAAGAGACCTGCAGAAAATGGTTCAAGCTCTACCACAATACAATGAACAAATGGAGAAACTCTCTCTCCATGTTGAGGTTTGCTTCTTTCTATATAGGATTTATAAATTATTTCTCCCCACTCTCCCTTAGCATCCTCAATGAAGCACTTTAACTATTTGTCGTCTAGCCTATGAATGAACTATGTAATCATTTTAGGCTTTCCATCAGGATTCCTTGTACATAAAGAGTTCCATCATTAATTCTAATTTTAAATGTGTTACGGAAGACTAATCAAATGAAAACCTTTTAGAAGTATTATAAAGGCAAGACAATCCAAGCACGTCAACCACTTTCTATTGAGCTGATTATATACTTATTTTCTTTCAGATTGCTGGAAAACTTAATGCAATCATCAGAGATGTGGGTCTTCGAGAACTTGGACAACTTGAGCAAGATCTTGTATTTGGCGATGCAGGAACAAAGGAAGTCATCAATTTTTTGAGAATGAAGCAGGTGATAATTTTTATGTCTGTGTTTGCATCCAGAAGTCTGGCTAGCATTGCGTTCTTTGTTTCTCACAGCACTGTGACCATTTCTTTACCTCATGCAGAATGGGATGTGCGAGAATAAGTTACGGCTTTTGATGATATATGCTTCTGTCTATCCAGAAAAATTTGAGGGTGACAAAGCAACAAAACTAATGCAGGTGACTGCTCTCTCTCTCTCCCACACACACTCTCCCACACACACACACACACATTTGCATTATACTGGGTGAATTATTTTCTGTTTGTTCTTATAACGATACAAAAAAATATTGAAGTTAGCATTTTGAGTTTTCTTCAATCTAAAATTAAGAAAAAATAAAAATAAGAGAAAAGATTGTTCCAAATAGGAAAGTTATATTTATTTTTGCCTAGAAGGGAGGTTTTGTGATTTTCGAAAACACAGGAGATCCCTACTCTCTGATACTTTCATTTGAGGGGTGTCTGATATTATCTCAAAATAATTCTACTAAATATCTAATATATGGCACTACTTTATTCAGTAAATACCAAAAGCATTAAGGTGAGATAAATATTATTCAAAGCTGAACTATGAATTTTTGTGAGATTGACGGGGTATATGCTTTAATTTTCTTTTTGAACATGCCTTGAATATCCTACTGCTTTATGTTGAAATGCAAGAACAGATTTTTTTTTACAGAACAGAACATTCATCAGAAGCCGAGAGGGTACAATTATACAATAGTCTGAAAGATTCTTTTGATTGGAATTAGAATACATCTGTTAAGAGTATCATGGTGTGATAGCCTGATAGGTTGACTGATCCTAACCTTTAATTCCTTAGTCCATCTGCTTTGCATCCTTCTATATGTTATCATCATTTGAGAGATTTTTTAGGTGCACTTTTATCAATCTTGAATGCTTGTTTCAATTTTATCTTTTGCATGCATTTTTTTTCACTTATTATTTCCTTTTGGGATGTCCACAAGTGATGGCCTCTTTCCAAACGTAGTTATTTTTCTTTCCAAGTACCTTTACTCAAACTATATGATGCAGTTAAGAGGGATTCTAGATCAGTAGACCAGTCATAAGGGTGAGTGTGAAGTGTACATAAAATAACCACTTAATTTCCATACCTCACCTGAAACTCCATACAAACTATCATGGATGGGGTATATCTTTTATGATCAAGTTATTGAATTTTACACACGAAAAGTTAAACGGGCTTGGAGCAGCTCTGGGATAATGCCCAGGGGTGCCTCCGCCCCTGCACTAAATGTACTAGCATTGGGTTTGGGATTTTGGACTGAATAATCATATAATTGAGATGATTGTCTCTAGATCATTCTTGCTCTAATAATTAAGAATGACTTGTGAGAAATGGCGGTTGAAATTACAATTAAGGAAAAGATTATTATCACAAATTCAGAGTTCTTACGTAAGCTTTGAAAGAAGACATTGTTAGATTTTAGTTTTTTTCAAATTAATTACATAGACACTTTTGGAAAAGGTTTATTTGATTGATCCTATTTATCAACAAAGTGATTTTATTAACTGGATTTTCTTTAGTTTTCGTTTCAAGTTATTTTGATTTTTAATCAATTTCAGTTTGTTCAATTTTAGATGTCTAAAAATGAGTTCAAGTGTCAAGCTTTTGTTGGTCATTAAAATGGATATTAATTGAAGCCACTGACTCGCACAAGGTTGTAGGAAGATGAGTATCCATTTGCTGAGCAGGGGGTGGAGGAAATTTTATCCATTTATGTGATTCCTGGCCTTGATATTATATTTTGTGGATGCTAGGAGTAAAATATTAGATAAAATTGATGAGGCTGCTATGTTACTACTTCAGTTGGCAAAATTATCAAGTGAGGACATGAAGGCAGTGAAAAATATGAAATTGCTCGAGGGATCCGATTCAAGAAAGACTTCACATGGGACTTTTTCGCTTAAGTTTGATTCAGCAAAGGTAAATATATTTACCAGTCAAAATGCTTAGTCAGTTGCAGAACCACAGTTTGTTCTAGAACTGAGACTGACAGTTCTCTAACCTTCTTGTTTGCTTATTAGAGGAAGAATGCAGCAAGAAAGGATCGAACTGGAGAGGAAGAAGAAACATGGGCGCTATCTCGTTTTTATCCTATGATAGAGGTTTGATTAAAGTGTTTGCATATGCTACTTGAATCTAAACTTCAAAAGTCCAGCATTTTACAAGCTAAAAACTCCTCATCGTTTCACACTGCACTTTTTATTTTTTCCTTGTCTGCATAGATGTAGGTTTTTATTGGAAGAGAGGTTTCAACTCTAGAGCCTACAGTTTTGAGTGTGAGCTGACCTGGTCCTTATCCCAATTTTCATTAGGTGATTGGATTATGTGACTTGGAGAGTTGATTTATAATCTACATTGATAAGGGAGCTTCTAATACCAAATCAAGAGTAAACCAGTGTACCATATCAAGAATGAAGCAAACTTGAAATATTTCACTGCCTTTGCTCAGTTGAAACTTGAAAATGAAACCATGTTCTTGACATTTTTATGCTACTTCATGCTTGAATTGATTTGTAGGGCAAGTAAATCTTCCAAGATTAAAATAAAATAAAATAAATCTCCTATTCATTAATTCTCCAGGTCCTATTCACTTGCGACTGAATTTCTGCTCTCAGCCCCTATATCCACACATTATCACTCACAGCTGCTTAAGAGTAAACATCTTATGACTTAGGGGAGTCTTACCTGAATTGGTTTGAATAATGTAGAGCAAATTATGACATGATTCGTTTATCTTGGGCTGACTGCATAATCAACTGCTTCCTGATCATTTCCAATAGATTGAAAATATCAATTTAAGAACTTTACACACAGAAATGGGGCAATGCATTATTAATCCTGGAAAAGTATGTGATTGACCACTTCACATAAAGTTCTTACAAGTTTAGATTGTAAGAAGTGGAGAGTAAGTTGATAAAGAGAAAAAAGGAGCAGAAAAAAAATGGAGGTGAATTTTTTCCAACATAGTGTTTCTGTCAAGAAGGCAGAATGAAATGCTTTGAGCTAATTATTTTCATCATGTATTGCTCTTTCTTTCATGAAAATTGTACAATAACATTGCTTTTCACTTTTTATTTATTCAGGAGTTAATAGAGAAGTTGAATAAACGTGAATTGTCAAAAGAAGATTATCAATGCATGAATAATCCTAGTCCTTCCAGCGGGCCACCTCAGGGTGGATCGGTGAGATCAGGTCAAACTAATGTTCCTGCTCAGGGTGGATCAGTGAGATCAAGACGGACTGCAACATGGGCACGATCTCGAACATCTGACGATGGATATTCAAGGTATAAACACCTAGTAATCTGCTCTGCTTCAGAAAAAAAATTGCTTTATCCTGAATGTCATTGTTAGTTAGGATCCACACGATTGTGTGATCAATTTAAGTTCATCCTTTAGTTTGATGGCTTGGTCTTCTTTTTTATGGAGTTTCAGTCATACAAAATTCACTGTTGTATATCATTTGTCAAGTTTTCTTCTACTCTGTTAAAAAGAGTATCAATTGCATTCCCAACATCTTTGAATAGGATTTTCAAGTACTAACAACTCTTTAATATTGTGTTTTCAGTGATTCAGTTTTGAGAAATGTATCTAATGATTTTAAGAAGATGGGACAGCGCATTTTTATATTCATAATTGGTGGGGCAACTAGATCTGAGGTAGGACATCTCGTTTTATTCCTCAGCTGTAATCTTGATAGTATTCGCCTTGTGCAGATGGCTTACATTCGCTTGTTTTGTCCTCAGCTAAGGGTTTGTCACAAGCTAACAGCAAAATTGAGGAGGGAAGTAGTCCTAGGTTCAACTAGTATTGATAATCCACCTCAATATATCACGGTAATGTTATCTTTCACTTTTCCTTCTTCTTCTTCTTCTTCTCTCTCTCTTCTTTTTTTATATAATATTTTAGTCTACAGCTAGTTTCCAGCTAGAAAAAGTGGATTTTGGCCTTGTATGTCGGACTGGATTACATTTAACCTTTGTTCTTTTCTACTGCCATTTCGTACATGCGGATGACCAATTTGTCATTGAGTCCTTTGTTTCCGATGGAGCTCTATAGCGTATATCGCTTTACATTTTATTTCTTTATATCTGAATATTGTTTTCCGCCCAGTAGAAGCCTTCTGAACTCGAACAGCCATCCATGGCTTTAGTCAGTGTAATTTCTTCACTTCCTGTGGAACTCTCTCGCCTTATTTTATCATTTTGTCCTGCAGAAACTTAAGCTTTTGTCAGAAAAGGAGCTTTCTGTTGATGGCCTTGGAATCTAGAAGTTGGTTTTCGTCACATTATACTTAATTTTGCCGAAAACCAACAGGTTCGTCTTGATTCACACAATCTATGTTTTTTCCCCTGATTCTTGTGCTTCTTTTATGTTCGTGTTTCTTGAATTCTGAATGGACATACTTATATTTTGGATGTGCAGGGTGCAACATATACATATATGGAACTGCCAAATGGGAGTTTCATGGTTGGTTTCTGACTGTATAATGAAGGAAACATTGATTCTTTAGGGGCAAATGAAGATCTTCAGGTAACTTATTGAACTCCAGTACATACTGGCTCTGGAGAGTTTAAGAAATTGTTGGGGTAGTTGATGACCATTTTATCCAGGACAAAGTGCAAGTTTTCATTCATAATGTAACATAGATTGAGTTTTTATTTTTTGTTTTTCTTTTTTGAGATCAAATATAGATTTTGTTGTTTCCGAGTTATCAAGCAACTAGGAGGCATTTAATCATCAATTTAGGATAAGCTTCTATCTGAAAGAGGAAACAGGAAAGTCTCCGATTATTTTATAATCCAAATTAGATTATTGTATTTATAAACGATGATTTACTAAGTTTTTTTTCCCTGAGTTTTGTGATATAGAAAGAGGAGAGGAGGAGAGAAAATGTTGTATCGGTTTTCTTTTGATGTTTGGGTTTTGCCGTCAATTTGCTAGGAACTTGTTGGTTGATCAAACAAGGGCTAAGGTTTTCCATGATTGTATTTTCTTCAAGTACAAAAAATTATTTATTAGTATTTGGAAAATCAAATTATATTTTTGAATTTGAAAATCTTGCCTAATATTTACAAAACAAATATATTTCCTTTCTCAAGATAAAATCATAATATATATATATATATATATATATATTTTTTGAAAGAAAAAGTTAGGATTGAACTCTCCAACCTTTCATGAAGTGTGGAATGTGCTTCAAAACCTTCAAAACTAAGGTTTTATCTCTTCAACCTGTGCAAGTGTGTGAGATTGGATTCCACTCGGACCAAAATAGTCAAAATTCTTTAAAATGATTATTATTTTCTTATGAAATATTAGAAAAATAAAAAATTAAAATGATTTTTTTTTTTTTTTTCATTTTCATTTTGTTTGTTTAACAAATTTTTCATCTTTCATTTTTTATTCTGACTTTGATTTTGATTTTTTTAATATTTAGTAAGGCCATAATAATTATTTTAGAAATGTTTTGACTTTTTAATTATCAAAGTAAATCCCGTTGGGAAGCCCAATCCTTTTTTACGAAGGGTCTTGTTACAAAAATATAATGAATGACATAAAAGATGACCAAACACACACACACATGAGATGTCGGCATTTTTTTATTCAAATCGGGGCCCACATGCAAATGTGAGGTTGGTGTCAACCCTGTGTCAAACTTTTGGGCACTTCGTTAGAAAATTGTTTTAAAATTTGCAAATCTTGTTTCTGGGTTTTTTATTTTTATATTGATGTTATACTCAAAACCTAAATTAGAATCACTTCGAGAATCTCCCTCTATTTTTAAAATAAACATGATGCTGAATTTGAATTTTAGAATCACATTTCATATTTACTCCATTTTCTAATTTTATTTTCAGTATCGTCATCAAATTGATAATTTTCAGCATTTTTAGTAAATTTCTCATGTCTTTTCAATATCATTGGTGGTGTTTGGCCAAGGGTTGGAGTGGGGGTGGGTCGGGTAGGTGGGATTGATTGTGAAGACAAAACTTTTTTTTTAATACGTTTTTTAATTATTTTAAGTGAGACCAGTTTGAACTTTTTGAAAAAATAAATAAATAAAAATGAAACTCTGACTGCAATTTTTTTTTTTATTTGTTTATTTAAAAAGGATTGTAAATTCGTCGTTTCTTAAGACTTTAGTGGAGGTAACGGAAGGAATGTAAGATCAACAATGTTTAATGCAAAGAAATGTTGATCTAAAGGTCTAAATGTCAAAAGTGAAAACGATATGAATAATTTGCCCAACGAAGAAAAATGATAGGGATGTTATATCAATTACCCATGAATCAAACCTTTTGATTTGAACTAGAATAGAATTATTCAAGTTCTTGAAAGATTACGGTACACTCAACAAAGCCCGTCTAGCTCAGTTGGTAGAGCGCAAGGCTCTTAACCTTGTGGTCGTGGGTTCGAGCCCCACGGTGGGCGTAAGTTTTTAATTTTTTGGTTCTCAAAGAGAGAAAAGATCAGCCAACCATGCAAACACTTCATAATCTGATGGAAAAATAGAAATATGGCATGTATGGGCATACAGAACGTCATAAACACAAATAAGCTTTTTATATATTTTATTCGCTAACCAAAAATCAAGATTTTACTTAATAATAGCATTCTCTTGAACGAGAACCTCAGAAAAAAACTTGCACATGCAGTAAGTTTCAAGATTTGTGTTCTATCTCCATGTTTTGCTCACATTTTCTTCTTCTCCCCCCGTGCCTGATGAATCCAACAAGCAGTACAATAAGATAAGAAACGTGAATTAATCCACCATGAAAGGAAAGAACAATCCCACCATTAAGACATAATTCATAACTAATCACGATGATCGAGGGAAAGTTTAGCTAGTACCTTTTCCAGTACTTCCTTCTGGTAGCGGTAACCCTAGAAAACACAGTCAAGAGAAATCACGGTAAAGGGCATAAAATCGATGAAAATAACAATTATAAGTTATTTCGTTCTATAATAAACCCGTCAGAAAGAAAAAAAAACTCGTGTTCGAAATACGGACAGACCTTGTTGGTTCCATAAATGTAATCACAGTAAGTGAATACTGAAGCAAAGTTGCTCTGGCAATTTCCTCCAACAGAGTGGTGGTAATCATGGTAAATTGCTCCTCCATAAAATGGAATAAATTTCGAAGGACTCCAAGGGAACTCATACCTGCACGAAAACATGCGTTGAGGGAGCGAGTCGAAGACTAAATTTAAATAAACGCAAGTTTTTAGACGAGTGAAAATGGATTTTCTTGAATACTTGAAATGTAAGATATATATATACATACCCACTGTGAGTTTCAATGGCTTCCATTTGCCTCAAAACAAACCATAGCCAGAAGGTGATCATGTGTCCCGGAACAATGAGTGGACCCATAAATGAGGCAAATCCGAGGACTGTGATTTCTGCCCAGTGTGCATAAGGAGCTGCAAATCCAATTGGAGCATTGTATTCATGGTGAACTCTGTGGATTTTCTCGTAGCCCCATTCATTGTGAAGCAATCTATGTAGCCAGTAATGCGCATAGTCCTCAATAAGAAAGTATGCCAGTATCTGCAAAAACATCTCCCACCCAGATGGCAATGGCAAACTTGTCCTTATTCCAATCATCTACAATAAATATATTTTTAATGAAATCTTCAAGTCATAAATTAATCACGACCCTAATGACAAATTAAATACTAACTAATCATACCTCAATAACAGGGAAAGAAAAGATTTGCAGAGGGGCAACGACAACAACAAATGTAATCACAACTTTTCTATAGCAATCGAACATATTGGATAAAGAGTTCTTGAATTTGGGCTGATTCTTGAATTGATCAATCTTCTTGGAACTCATCAATTCAATAAAAACATATGGCAATGGGATGACCGTGTAGAAGATGAATAAGAAGAGTGTATTGTGACAATACAAAATGTAATCGGGCTTCCGGGCCGAGTATTTGAACCATAATGTCTCTGCAATTGTTAGGTTTCTACCAAGAAAAACCGCTGCTTCATCAAGTGTTTGGAATGGCAACATTTTCTTGATTTATGATCAAGAGAAATCTACACTCGGACTTGTATTTGTGTGTGTATGTGTGTTCGCGGTTCTCTTTTTATAATGTTGAGTATGTGTAGAGAGAGAAAAATGAAAACCAATCACATTATTTCCAATTTTTTTTTTTTTATTTTCTATCACACATACACGCAATCTAAAACTTTTCTTTATTTTTAAATCACGGATTTTTCATCAAAAAATACTATTCCAAAATGCATTTGAACAAAAAATTGGACTCAAACCAGAGCTTAAAAATGCAGTGAAGATTGTTAAAGAAATAGAGAAAATAATAGAAATGACGTGTTTGAGTTTGGGGTTAAGCAAGTTAAAAGGACAACCTCCCTTACTCGTTAAAATTTATTTCATCGAGGATATAGAATATGCATAGTAAATTGGTAAAGTGGTTCGTAGGTTTTGCTAGTCTTGATTTGGTTCATGGATGATTTGGACTTGTTTTGAGACAAGGATGGATCAAGCCGCCACTTTTTTTCACGAGCCAAGTCATAAGCTAGCTCGTCAATGACTCGGCTCGTTTTGAACTCGAGAGTCAGCTCGCGAACAACTCAACTCAAGAGATTGTACTATCGCCCTTCAATCTTGCGTCCCATAACCAAGTTGGTTTTCAACATGGATAAGTTGATCCTCAAGTATTTTTTGTTATAATTGCAAATTTGATCCAAAAACGTTTAGATCATGTATTATTATTTTAAATTGTCTAGCCCAATCTAGCAGTCAAGTTGAGAAGAAAAAACTTAGATTCTTAAAGTTGGACACGTAAATGCCCCATGATGAATTTAAAAAGATTTAAGTAATTTAGAGATTGCTTTTGCAATTTTATAATAAAAGGCTAAAAGACTATTTACCCTTTTAAAGATTGGTTATCGACTTGCTGAAACATTAAGGTGTAGATCGTTAAAAAAAATAAGAAGAAGAACGTGGCAATTTTTCTTTAACATATAATCAATCATCGTTGATAATCATATTAAATAGCACATTTGATATACAATTATCATTGATGATTTGGGTCGTGCATAATTTTTGTTACGAGAGAACGAGAGGTTAAAATGGGTTTAAAAAGAAGTAATTGTGAAAAAAATCAAAATTAACTCTAACTTGGGCTAAATAAATTATCGTACATTCGCAGCCGATTCTTAGGTAAATAGAGTGGACCATTTATTTAATGTGTGTAATTAAATAGAATGAATTGATTTCTTAACTGATTTTATATTTACGAGAAGATCACGAAGTCATATAAAGTCTTTGGAATAATCACATGTGGTAATAGGATGGGCAGAGCTAGGATTTTTGAGATGGGACAAATGAAATGTTAATAAAAATTATAATTTAAAGTTTATGCCCATGTTTAGTTTTCATTATTTGTCATTTTAATTTTTGAAGTATTTTTTTTTTTAAATGTGTGGTTAATAAAGAAGAAAAAGTTTTAAAATGTGTGGTTAATATGTGACTATTTAAATTGTGAATCTGTGACCATATTGTATAAATTGGCGAAATCGGAGCAGTGGTCGAAATAAAGTTGTGGCGGAACGGTCACCGGAATAATTGTCGAAATTAGAATAGTCGCCGGAACGATCGCCGGAGAAGGGTGGTGATAATTAAAATACTTATATTTTTAATTAATAAATAAATATTTGAGTTTTGCATTTTGAAACTTGACACCTGAAAATTATGTCAAAGTTAATACTTGACTTTTGAATTTTTTTCCCTTGATTCGTGATTGTTGTTAGCACAATTATTGTTTGTTTCGCGTGTCGATGCTCGAACAATTGTGTCTCACATCGTTAAGCATCTCCTGCGTTTATGTTTTCCTCGCTTTCTTCATGTACTTCGATAAAACGCTTCAAAATTTGCTCGAGTTTGCATGAGTGGGTCAGACATCTGTTGCCCACGTCAGCTTCTCATTTTTCGAGGTCAACATGTATAACCCTTAGATGCCTTGGCATGTTTAGCTCTTGAAAACAGTGAAGTTAATTTTAAGTAACTCTTCAATGGAATATTTATTTATTTATTCTTTCTGAATAAACAAAAAATATTTTTCGCAAATGTGAAGAATCGTCATTTTTACCAAATGTTTTGTTAAATTGTCTTATAGTCTTCGTCGAAACATTATTACTTTAAATCTTTTAGCATCCTCCGGTGTCCAAGTTGGGAAGAAAACTATAATTCATAAAATTGGACTTTGAGTTGCTTATACAATACATATGCTAGTGTTCGAAAATGAGTCAAAATGTTTTTATTTGGATATATATATTAAACATTAATTTCAGTTACACATTCATAACTTCTACTCGTTATTACTCACACATTTCATGAGATGAGATTCACCATTTTTTCTCTTTAGAAATTCCACAAACAGTGAAAAAATCTTCCAATTTCTTGAAGGATAAAAATATAAGGAAAAAATAAATAAAAAATTATGCCCATTATTATTGAAGTTAATAAAATAGCTACGTGAATTTGTGCATTTACCAAACTCCTATAAACATTGTCAACACATATCATCAATGATCCGTACATGTAGTACTTATCTTAAAACCTAGAAGTCATTGGCCTCAACCTAATAAAGTGAATGGTCATGCAATGAGAATACGAATTAAAACTTGAGAAGTATCGGGTGCGAACTCATCCATCGGGTCATTGAACTCATGGATGCAGAGATGAGTAAGGGGGTTCGCGTAGAGACATGCGACTATAGCAGCTACATTGTGAATGAGAGATAAATACGAGGGATGGAGAAGAGAACCATGCTACTTGTATAAATTTTTTTGAAAGATTAATTTAAATAAGCATTTGTCAAAACACCCCTATACAAAAGTTTAATTCCAATTTATTCAGCCATTTTTCATACATGTCAACGATCGAATTAACCCAAAATTCTTCTCTTTTAATCCATCCAATAAAAGTCTAATACCAATTGAATTACAATTTGAGTCCTAGTGTAATTCAATTTGAAGCTCATTAATGCTATATTTTTCTTTTAGTCTTCAATCTTGTAAAATAATAAAATCCAGTCCTTCTACTTTGAATTTTGCAATTCTTCCGTTATTTTGCATCTTTTCTCCAATTCTTCATCAAACACGAGATTTTACCTACAAATTACAATTTAACATAAATTAAGTAAAATATAGTCGAAAGACAACAAAAATAACATAATTTAGTGCCGCAAATAGGTATAAAAACTACACTTATCACACCCCCAAACTTGACTTTTTGTTTGTCAAACAAAACTAAAACCTAACAAGCACACAAACAGTAATGCTAATTACCTAATTGGTGGCCAATCAATCAAGCAAAACAAAAAGATTTAGTTAGCTAACCTGACTTTTTATCTTAGGATTGAAATCATAATATTAAATCTAATCGCAGTTTCAAAATCACAATACATAAATTAAAATCTACTTTTTCAATATAAAATCGACATGTGTGTGTGAAGAATTAAGCATCGCATTATGACTTTATAACTTTTTTCAATTCCCAACTATCAATGGTCAAATATATTCTTTCATCACTCGTAAGATTCACACACCCCCAAACTTATTCTTTTCGTTCTTTTCAAGTGTGTGAACTAAAGTTGTATTTTATATTATCACCACCTCTCTAGTTTAGGTAAATCTCACTAATTGCTAGTTCATATATCAATAAACAAGGATTCTCCATAGTTTGATCGCTTCAATTTCTAGAACTTAACTAGACTAATAATCTCTTATCAAAAGTCAAATTTTCAAATAAGTGTTTGGGACATAACCAAGGCATTTGGTGTGTCTTCTGTTTTATAAACCTGCTTTTTTTTTCTGATTTTCTATAAAAAAATTTCTCGATTTTTTTTTATTATTTGAAACATTCTCACCATTAAACTTTCTAAATGACCCATATAACAAGCTTTCGACCGATGACTCCCAAGTCAGATGACCATAGGGCATCAGGTTTTAAAGACTCTTGCGGCTTAATTGCTCGAGTCATAAAGGCTGCGAAGAGAAATTTTAAAATAAAATGATATTTTTTTGGCCTTAATTAGTGCAATGTCCCTCATTAAACACTAATTTAAGAAAAACGACCTATAACTTGAGATTTTCACCCAATTTCATCTTATTGACCTTAGACAATCCACACAATTTTTTTGTTCACACATGGAATCCCCATTTATCTCAATATCTTCCAACAACTGTGAAACCCCCAAACTTTTTATAAATTTGGTCCAAGGATGTAAATTTTAGTGGTTTTGGGTTTAATATCTATGGTCCACTATTTCAACATATCTAATTGTGAATTCAACTCATTCATACATAATGCTTATGTGAATTCAACTCATTCATACATAATGCTTAACTTAATTCATGTGCTCAATATATATATATATATATATATATCAAATTTCACATTAAAAAAATAGAAATTAATCTAAGTATGCAATTTATTCACAATTCATAGTTCAATTCATGATTCAATACATTCTTCATTGCCAACCAGACCAACTAACTCACACAAGTGCAAAAAAAAATATTTTTGAAGTTTTTGATTTTTTTTTTGAAAAATTAAATCACGCCGAAAACACATAAAAAATAAATTAAAACTCATGTTTTCCACCCATAAACTTACACTATACATGGTCCTCAATGTCTTAAATCATAAATTTGCATATAAAGGGGTGAGGAAGAAAGTGAAGAAAAGACTCCCCCTGATATGACGTGTACTCCAACAACTAGCTTTCCTTGACTTCCGTTGGATTCTTGGTCAAATTAGTTTAAATGTTTCACGACGACATGTTCCTCAAAAATCAAATAAAGCATTAAGATAAAAAAATAGAACAAGTGTTACTTAACTCTAACATTTAAGAAACCAACATAACACAGATCTAAGAGGAATTGAGATATGGATGATGAGTACTAAATAAATTTAAAATAAATTAAATTATCATAAAATGCAAAATGGAATAAATAAGAAGGAAAAACGATTGGATTGTCTCCCAAGAAGCGCTTCTTTAATGTCATTAGCTTGACTTAACCAAATTGTCTACGTTGGATCTTCAGGTAGCAGGTCTCTCATGTTTCTAAACTTTATTCTTGGCCTTGTATTCTTCTTCACTATAGCATGACAGATAGAATTTGACGGCTTTAACTCCGGTATAACCTTCAAAACCTCTTTAGGTTTGACATTGTTTGGAGGTTTCCAAGGCTTTTCCACGTAGCTCTCACTTTTATTAGGTGGATAGGCTTCATAAGCTAATATGAAGTCAATTACTTCATTGGTTCCTGAGTATTTATTAGTACAAGATGTATCCCTTGATGAATAACTGGTAGTCACGTGCTGCACTAGAGGGTCATAGAATAAATTCCATTTTTCTCTCTTACTTACAACTGCTTTAACTGATTGGATCATATCGCACGAGTCAGCCTTTTTTGAAGGTTTCTTCGCTTGATAGATGTTGAAATTCACCCTCTCATCATTAATCCGTAGTGTCAACGTTCCTTCATGTACGTCAATCAATGCTTTTCCAGTAGCCAGGAAAAGTCTGACGCTGCTATCGGCAGCATCGCGACTCTGCCGTTCGTGCAGCAGCATCGCTGCTGCAGTTCAGGCAGCGTCGCGACGCTGTCGTTCACACAGTAGCGTCACTGTTGCAGTTCGGGTAGCTGTTGCAGTTCGCGGAAGGAAGACTCCAGTAGCTGCTACGGTTCGTGGAGGGAAGACGCCATTCGTGTAGCTGCTGTCATTCACACAGTAGCGTCGTTGCTGCAGTTCGGGGAATCGTCGCGACGCCGACGGAGTTTTATGGTGATGGTGGAAGGTAGGGGCGGATGTGAATGAGGTGAGGTCGGGGTGGCGGAGGGATGCGGTGGTGGTGGGTCCATTAGGTGGCGCTGGTGGAGATTTGGGAAAATATGAGTGGGTCCATTAGGTGGCGACTGGTGATGGCTATGGCAGTGGTGGTTGTGATGATTTTTGTTGGCAGTCTAGTGGCGGTGGTGTTGTGGTGCTGTCATGGCGTCGTTTCTGGCGGCGGTGCATTTTTGGCGACGATGGTGTGTTTCTTTGGCATTGGTGGTGGCGGCAGTTGGGCATGGTGCTGTGTGCAGTGTCGGTGGTGGTGACCATAGTGATAGCGGCGGTAGTCTGTGACCAAATGTTTGGTAATATCTGTGACCAATTACTCAACTGTGACATATAAATTTAATAATACGTGACTGAAAAATAATCCGTGACCAACTAATTTAAAAATATGTGACGTACAATTTTTTTGATCTGTGACCTCGAAATAATCAAATTTGACGATATGTGATCATTAAATAAATCTGTAACTTATAATTATGAATTTGTAACCATTAATCACAAGCTGTGACTTTATTATCATTATTTAATAAATATTTTTAATTAATTAAATTCATACCTGATTTTTGAATTTTCAAACTATTTACCTTGCTTTTGAATTGAGGTAAAGAATGCACCTTAAATATGAATTTTTCCCAATTGAATTTGAGTCCTAGTGTAATTTAATATGAAGCCCATTAATGCTATATTTTTCTTTTAGTCTTCAATCTTTCAAAATAATAAAATCCAGTCCTTCTACTTTAAGTTTTGCAATTCTTCCGTTATTTTGCATCTTTTTCTTTAATTCTTCATCAAACATGAGATTTTACCTACAAATTACAATTTAACATAAATGAAGTAGAATATAGTCAAAAGACAACAAAAATAACATAATTTAGCACCGCAAATAAGTATAGAAACTACACTTATCAACTACCATATTATCTTCGCCATCGCCATCATTGTCGACCGAGAAATGATACTCTTACCTGGGGGGAGTTTACAACCCCCCCGATAAGAGTAGCATTGCTCTTTTCGACCACCACCACCTCACCATCGCAGTAAATATCACAACCAGCACTACCTTAACACCACTAAAAATCAAATCCAAAATAATCAGTCATCGTCGGACTATCATGACCGCCACGACCACCACCAACATCACCACCGCTTCACTAGCATCACCACCGCTAGCACCACCACAAGTACAAACACCGCGACCATCTACAAACCACCATCAACTACCCCCAAAAACTTCGACACCCAAAAGTCTAGATTTTCCCTCATTTCCACTACTAGCAACAACGCTCACGTCCAAAACCATTGCTGCCCAAAAACTGTACAACCATGATCGCGACCATCACAGCCTGCAACACAACCAACTACACACAACCAACAAGACTCACCCCAAAATTTTGGCACCAGATCGTGACCATCAAAACTTACAAAACCAACAAATATCTGGCAGCAGCAGCAGCTTTGGCCCATCATTTGCTGCAGCAACAGGGGCACTCAAGCCGCTTGTAGAGACATCGTCATTGAGCGCATTGCATAGCAGCCGTTGTTGTAGCATCTCACGCCGATAGTGTGACGATGACATTGCAGTACTACGACAACGCGTCATCGTAGCGACAACATATGTAGTGGTCTCCGACGAATGTTTCTGATGGTTGGGATAAAGGGATAGAAGAGAGAGAGAGAGGAATACGAAAATTATTAGGATTTTGGATGGATAGTTGGGTTGGGTGGTTGTACACGTATATTAATTTGATTGTATAATATAATTATTAATACTAAAATCTTGAATTAATATCTAATTTTTGTATAAACAAACTTTAGATCTAATTTTTAAAATTGGATATTAAAAAATTGTAATTTCCAATGATTTTAATAGTATTTCTGTAGGTTGCCCATTAATTAAAGCCATTGTAGAAAGTTGTATAGGCCCAATTACAAGCCCTATGGTATGTAACCCATTCCATAAAGATTTGGATAGTGAAGTATACAATGCCCCATGTTTGGTCTAAAAGAGAGGACGTTTAGTTAAAGAAAAATTACGAGAAATGGGACAAGCGGGCTGTTGGGGGGATTCGTTTTGTGAACGAGCACCTCTTACATCAACTTTTACCTTCTTTCCACAGCGTTTTTTGGCAACAATTTCTCTCCTCCCTCGAGAGGAGGTTCAATCTCGAATCATATGTCAATCTTTGAAATTCTAGTTTCATATACTTCGATGACGATCCCTTATTCACCTGCAAATATTCTCACTTTCTACGGTTACTTTTTGAAGTTTTGATGAATTCTTGTTGAAGGCCATCTTATTGGCGAAGTAGTAGTATTAGCTCAAGTGGGAGTAAGTGGGAGTGGGAGTGGGAGTGGAAGAGAAAAAATAATAAAGATGGAAGTACTACTGATAACAAAGATATCAAAAACAATATTTATTACTCAGTGAGCCATGACTGTCGCATTTCTAATAGAGGGAAGGCATTTTCTTCAAATTCCTTATATCTTGTTGTCGAGCTCAAGCCAGTTCGCCAGTCTATTACCTTCTTTGTGACAAGGTGAATGCTCTCTCTCCTACACACCCATATCATCAACAATAACTTGTCTACGTTGCTTATATCCTAATATAAGGCGAATCCTAGCTAGTTCTGCTTCAAGTTGGAGCGAATTTCGTAAAAATCTCCCTAATAATTCCTCTACCTACAGCCAAACCAGAATTACCCAACTCAATGCTTTAATTTAGGAATGTTGTTCCAAGTATCACTTTTATACAACAAAGTTAATAATCAAAATCGTCAATATTTTCTTGCTATTAATGTATATTATAGATCAAATACGAAAATAATTGCAATAAAATTCAAGTATATTGCAAGTGTCTTGAAACATTCCCTCATAACATGTTGCAAAATTATTTTATTGTATAAAAGTGACACTTGGAACAACATTTCTAAATTTCCAGAATAGGTCGACGTCAATTTTATAAGTCTAATAGTCAAAACTCGATCATCTTAAAGTATAGTGAACAGTAAAAAAAAGTATTTAAAGGTATAATGAATAATCAAAGACATCTCTAAAAGTACAATGAGCAATCAAAGACGTCTTCCAAAGTACAATGAGTAATAAAATACGCATTTTATTACTTGACAATTTGGTGTGCCGTAAATTATGTCACATGTGCATTTTGTGTGCCATGTCACCAATTTCATTAGAGTTAGTAACAAATGTCATGTAAGTGATTAACGTCCAGTATTTTGATAAGTTTAGTGATCAAAACTCGACATTTGAAAGTTAGTGAACAATCGAAAATATAGACATAAGTTCAATAATTATTGGGACAATTAACTCCAGTAAATACATGTAACATTACACTTTTAATTTTACTCTCAAACATATTTATATATTTTATTTATCTATTACTTTTGAATACACAATTATTATTTTTGAATGTAAAAAACTCTTAACTTACTTAACTATTCATTCAAAAATAAAGGGAAAATTGCACTAGCGGTCCCAAACCTTTCGATTTTTAGCGAACTTTACCTTAACCTTTAGTTTATACCACTAGAGATCTCAAACTTTCATTTTGTTATAGCGCAAGGACAAATGAATGAATTCCATCTATTTAAGCGTTAGTTGACTAGATAAATTGATTTTGACCAAATTCAAAAAAGACAAAATGGTAACTTTGCTATTTTAACATAAAATAGTTAAAAAAAAAAAAAAAAGAAGAATTGTTCATCATCTTCCTCCCCCTCCCCCTCCCCCTCCCGCACCCAAACCAAATCAACGTCGTCCACTCCTTTCACAATCATCGTCGCCCCTTTCCCTACTCTTCCGCAAGCCCCACCAAAGGCCTCACAGTCCTCGTGTTCACCGTCCTCTCCTTATTCAACCCCACCGAGCATAACTTATACAGTGTTGTTAAAGCATCTTTTTTCCCTTTACTCTACCTATTTATGAACAGTGCCACTAATGGAGGTATTGCACCGCAAGCACCAATTGACAATTTATTCTCTTCAATCAAAGCCAAGCTTAACAGAGCGCATGTGGCGTTCTGTTTGGAAGTCTCTGTGCCCATTTTTAACACGTAAATTAAGGATTTTACTACACTTGCATCTGTGATCGAGCTTTTGTTTCTTTCAAGAAGTGAGAGATTAAGTAAAGTCGTGACTGCATATTCCTGAGTCATTGGATCCGAGCACCGAAGAAGTGGGTACTGCACCGGATTCTCCAATCAAGGCCCGATTATCAGCTCGATTTTTTTGCTAATAGTCTCAATTTAGCAATTGCTGACCTTTTAATTGCAACCGAGGACTATTGCAAGAGGTTGTGGATTTGGTTTGGGTTTGGCGGGGTAGGGTGGGATGGATGGGATGAAGATGATGAAAAGTTTTCTTTTGTTTTCCATTTTTTTTAACTATTTTATGTTAAAATAGCAAAGTTACCATTTTATCCTTTTTAAATTTTGTCAAAATCAATTTCAACTAACGGTTAAATGGATGGAATGACATTGCACTACAACAAAATAAAACGTTTGGGACCTCTGGTTGTACAAACTAAAGGTTTAATGGAAAGTCTGCTAGAAATCGAAAGGTTTGGGACCATTGCTGCAATTTTTCCAAAAATAAATCTAGTCCTTATTCAGTTTAGATAGAAATCATATTTTCAATAGATTTTGAAAGATGTGATAAAACTTTGTTGAAAAGTTGTAGTCATTTCTGTAAACCCAATAAGAAATTGATCCAACCCATTAAAAATTCATATAAATCCAATCCAAAATTAAATCCAACCTAATTCTGCAGATCCAATCTAAAATTAAATCCAGATCCCATTTGACGTGTGATTGAAATTGATTATTGATTATTGATTTAAATTTTGATCAAACTTTTTAACTGAACCAAACATGGGTTTAATTTATTTCTAACACTTACCAATAAAAAGTATTTGTTTTAATGAACTTTATAAGAATCAAACATGTTTTAAACGAGTAACTCTTTGTATGCCATAAAGTAGGGGTGAGCGACTCATCTCATCCCACTTATGAGTCGAGCAGCAAAACACTCATGTCAGTTAGCTCATCGATGGCTTGAGAGCCCACTTATATTTTTCATATACTTCATTTTTTCATATGCAAGAAATATTTATTTGCGTACCATTCTAACTTCACTCATATATTGTTGCCAGTATCAAACCTAAATAAAAGACTAATTTTAACAACTTTCTAAAGCTTTTGATAAAATATAAATTTTTTACGTATTTCTTTGTAAATTTATGTTATGCTTAAAATTGAAAGTGCAATTTGCAATTTTAGTGCACATTTAAAATAATCCTAATAATAAAACGAGCCGCCCTGACCCGGCACATTTAACACCCATTCCAGAAAGTGTCGTCCCCCACTCCACCCAAGAGCGAGAGAGAGCGAGCTAGCTTTGTGCAGTAATGGCTTCCATGGCTTCCTCCAGTGCCCATTTCATCCATTGCAGAGCCTACAACAAAGGTCACAAAGCTTCTCCTTTCCCTCGTATCAATATCGTAAATGGGTCGCACAAAGAGGAAGAAGGGGCCCCAAAAAAGAACACCGACCAAAAGGGGCGCAGGTATTCCAATTTTCCATTTTGCTTCTTCAATCAAATGAATTTTCGATTAACCCCAATAATTCTATGTTTGAAAGGGAAATAATATTGAGGAGCAGTGAAATTGCGATTCTCGGATCAATTTTCCATTTCAGGCATGTTTTTATCGCCTCCTCATCACCTCCATCCTTTCTTTCAACCATTCACTATACATTATTACTACTAAGGATTTAAAAATAATAATAATTTTTATTGTTGAGGATGACAGTGGAACGAAGCCAAATTACTTGGGGGTGCAGAAGAATCCTCTTGGTCTAGCATTATGTCCGGCCACCAACAATTGTGTTTCAACTTCTGAGAATATCAGTGATCTTACCCACTATGCCCCGCCTTGGTAACTTTGCTATTTCTCATTGCACTCAGTTTTTTTTCTAATGGAAATGGAAATGTACCTAACTTCGAAATAGAAGAGGGGGGCGGCTCAAAGTTTGGACGGTGATACTTTCATATTGAAAATTATCCAACTAATTTACATTTGGCCATTGATGATGGTATGTTTTGTATATTATTTTTCAGGAATTACAACCCTGAGGAGGGACGTGGAAGTAAAAACCCCGTGAGTAAAGAAAAAGCAATGGAGGAGCTTCTTCAAGTGGTACAAATTCTTCACAATTCTTCTCTCTTTATAATTGAAAAGTTTAACGAATTTTTAATTGTTGCATGGAATAGATAAAATCAACAAAACCAGACAATTTTAGTCCAAGAATAGTAGAAAAGAGAGATGATTATGTGCGCGTGGAATATGAAAGCCCAATCTTGGGGGTAGGTGCAACAAATTTGCGTTATTCTAAAGTTTTTATTTACTCCCGACTTTGAATCTTCTTTTACTCGTTTCAGTTCGTTGATGATGTTGAGTTTTGGTTTGCACCGGGCAAGAAATCAATCGTACAGTATCGTTCAGCATCCCGTTTGGGGAATTTCGACTTTGATATCAACAGAAAGAGAATCAAAGTAAAAGTTATTAGGACTTGCATCTTGGATATTATTGCACTTTTCACCTACACTAATGCGGTAAAATATGTCACTGACATAAATTTCTTGATCTGAAACAGGGACTCAGGTTAGAACTAGAAAAGAAGGGATGGGCATCAGAAAACACCTTCTGACTAGGCGCAAGAGCAGCATTAGAATCAAGAGATTTATTGCCGCTGCAAAAATGTCCCAAATTTTTATGTTATATGTATCTTGTTATATTGTACTCTGGTCTGGATACTGAATAAATCAGAATCCATAAAAAGTTTCAAGTATTAATATTTCAAAGCTTGCTCATGTATTTCAAGAAATGGCATTCAACAGTCAACATTTAACATGATCAAAGATTCAAACACAAGCTAGGATATAGTTCAAATAAAGAAATGCAAGTTTCCAGAAATAAGTCATTGTCACAACATTTTAACTGAAGGATGCAGACTGCGAGTCCGGGAGTTAAATAAGTAACTTGCCACTAGAACACAAGAATTATCTGGCAATTACCCTCTACAGCCATGAGAGCATCGAGTCTCCCCACTTCAGCAAGAGCAGCAGCGAAGAAACAGGGGAGAGGACTCAATCTTTCCTAAGCTCCATGTACTCCTGACGTATACCACTTGCATTCAAAATGAGAATTTCCAGTTTGTCTCCCTGTAAAACATATACAACAAGCAGTCTAGATAGCAGAGGACAAAAAAAATGGACAAATGAAATCCAGATCCGCACATAATCCATCTAGCAATATGGTCCAATAGGTTTACATATATGAGCTATTTTCAGAGGGAAACTTTTACATCCATACAAGACACAAGATTCTTAGGCATTATTAGAGTTTTGTTGATGCATTAATTTCCCTTGTTAGAATTTTAAGCATTGCTTGAAAGGGTATTGATTCATGCATAAGACTTTGCACATTGGCGGGAGAATTGGGAAAGAGTGTATTTCAGGTCTTTTCCCGTCCAAATGAGGTACTAGTACATTTTTACATCATAGGGCCCAAATTGTAAAATTCTCTATACGTTTCTTATATGTACTGGACAGGACTAAAGTGACTAAATAATACATTAAACAAGATTTCAACCTTTTTTCTTACTTAATGTTGTCCGATGCACCTTATCAAACATGCAGCATATCATTAATTTACGATAAAGCTTCTTCTAATGGTAATATTTGATTCTGAAGGCAAATTTATGCTCTTACATTCAAAGATTAAACTATACAATTACAAGAGTTCGCCTAGAAGGATTTCAAACACATGCAACCCTAATGTGGAACTTGGTGCAGATGACAAATCAAAGAAAAGCAGATGACTTTTCCTGATTCACAAAATAGAAGACACACTTACAGTATATATATCCCTTTCTGTTGCAGATGCAAAACAGGTTTTCACCAAGTCAATGGCTTCTAACTCTGAAAGTGGAGTAACAGCATCCTGCAGAATATCATTAAAATATAACTCGGCCATACTTGATATAAACTGTATTTAGAAATTATCTATGCATGGAAGACAAAATCAGACCCTGGCAGGTAATAAGAGAGGGCTTGGAGACTTCAGCTGGTTGTCTAAAAAGGGTGTGATGAGTGTAGAACCAGAACCCTGGGAACTGTATCCAACCCTCTCATAAGATCCAACAGCATCATATGTGAAGACACAGCCCTTTCCTTCAGGATTTTCCCCAAAAAGAACAAAGAAAAAGAAAATAGCACGATGTAAGTAATGATAGACGTACAACAAACCAATTGAAATTCGCTAAAGTCTTACCTTCTTGGTCAAGACCACCCAAAACATTGAATGCGTAGTATGGAAAGAAACGTTTGTAGTACAGAGTATTAGAGAGCAGCTGTGCCATTGCAGGACAGCTCATTTGCTTGTTATGCTGATGCTGATATTGCTGTGAGTAACAAAATAGTAAGGAAGTATCAGGCATGAGTTCTATACAAATTTCCACTACCTTAAGCTTGCAGCACCGAAAGAATTCAGAGAAGCAATTATATAACTCAATCTAGTCATTTTGCAAAGATCCAATCATCACTAAAAGCAGAATCGATCAAATTTCCACAGTTTTTAGTCCACCAAACAGGAGTGGCAATGAAAAAGGAAGGAGAAAATTGAGGTTTCAATCTTTTAGGTACTGAAAGAGACTGCAATGAGATAAAAGAAGGTTTGCATATGCAATTTATTCATCATAAATTAGCTCCTTGAATAATAACCAAAACCTCTTATGGCATAATGCAATAAGCCAAAAGAAAGTGACATAGTCATCTACCTAAAACTCTAGAAAACATGACACAAATTGAATGAAGTAAATCGAGAGGAATATTAACACAATTCTACTTTTGAGTGATTTGACACCCTTAGCTGATAAGGAAAAAGGGGCTGGGACGCCCTTAAAACTTCACACTAACATTTGTAATTTAGCAATTGAAAGAGGAATATGAACAGCTCAATGATGATATGCATACCTTGACCCTTTACATATTTAACTGCCTCTAGGGAGATTAAAATTAGAAAGTCTTCCAATAATCTTAAAATGCTTAAAGAACATACCAAGTGCTTAGCTGCCAAGACTTTTTGTAGAGCTCTCACGTCAGCCTGAAAACCTGAAGAGGCCAGTACGGATTTGTCCGCTCTACATTATCGGAGAAACAAAATATATACTTTACATCTTTGCCAAGAAAAGGACGACTTTGAAGCAATCAAGAAAATTGCAAAAAGTAGGTATACACAACAATCACATATTGCCAAATAAACTCATGATGAGAAAGTCTCATAATACAGTCTGCAAAAAGTTGAACGGAAAAATAAAAATTACTTTTTCTGAGTAAGAAGGGAAGAACGAATACAAAAACTAAACATCATTAACCATTTATGCAAATGGTCTTGAGGTAGTACAACAATGAACAACACTTAAATGAATAAAAATGAATATAGTAACTCTTATCATAGCCCCTTTCTGAAGTCACAAAGCCAACTTTCTGAACTAAGAAACATAGTTTTCACATTACTCAAGTTTCTGTTCAAGTCATACATTTAGCAAAGGGAAACCAGAAAAATGAGAAAGAAATTGATTTTGCCTATGCCCTTCAGTGAATAAAAAATGTCAGATAAACTCAACTTGATATCCCGTACTTATTTGCGATAAAATGCCAACTGAAAAAACTAATAACTTCCAAATGAAGTTTAGATCTATGTACCTTTATCACAATTTTGCTTGTTCAAAAACCACAACTTTCTCTCTTCAATTCCAATTTTGCCAAATTCTAAGAAGAGGGTAAAGTTCTCTCCCTAAATAAAAAAATCCAATAACACTACTACAAAATATGCCAATCTTACATTTCGATGCTACCGCCATCAATGACAAGACCGTCAAAAAGACAGGTGCAGAAAATTGGCTCGAGTTATTACTTATTTGTTTACAAATTTGTGTGTGTTAACATTTCATCTAGTACTAAAAAAATTAAATTAATAAAACAACCCACTGACGCTTTTTTTTTCTTTTTTCACAAGGATCAATTTAAAAATTAAGATTTACAGCAGTGCAAAGTAAAAATCCTTAATAAATGGTAAAACAATTCTTTACAGTTGATTAATTTTGGAGTAATCGCGAGTGAGAATGTTGTAGCCAGAGGACATTCGAGTGTCGGCCGCAATCACGCAGTAATCAGTACCCGCAATAGCAACGCATGTCCTGCACACACAAACGCCGAGATGAGAAACTAACATCATAATATCTAAATAATATTTTTTTGGTGCATATAAATCGAACTAGGGTTTTGCATACCCTCCATTGTTGTCGTAAGGAGACCAATTTGCCTGCTGTTTAGTCATGGTGATATCTGATCTAAGAGAATGGGAGGGAGGCGATTGAAAATTGTAGTGCCTTGGATGAAAATGAATTTCACTTCTCCTTTTGAGCTCTCAGTATCTTTTTTCTCAAGAAATTCAGGAAAATATTCCCATTTTGCGTGGTTTTTTTTTTTTTTTTTTCGGTTGACAGGCAATTGAAACGATGTCGTTAATGTTTTTTAACAAATGATCCCCAACCTATGGCCTCTGTGCGCAGTCAAACTCCACCTTTTAAAGGGTATTAACCGAAAGAAAAAAAAAAAAAATTAAACAAGTTTGAAATTATTGTAGGTTCAATGGCAATTAGTATGATCAACGTTCAACAACCCGGAATGACTTTTATTTTTATTTTTGCTTTATGTAGAAGAGATTTTGGAGAAAACTACCATAACCTATGTTTGGCCCTCATTTTTTAACTACATATTCTCTCATAAAATAATTTTACACGTAAATCTATACCACTTTTCTTATTTTTTAACTACACATCCTTAAAAAAAATCATTATTCCAAAACAGAGTTTCTTACAAAAATGGGGATCAAACAAAAGCTTAATTTATAATAGCACTTTCTATTCTGAAAATGCTTTTGTAGGAAGTCACGTTAGACTAATTTCTTAAGACTCTTTTAACTACTATAAGCACTTTCATAAAATTAGTCAAACGAGTTTGAAAGTAACTTTTGATTTAAAACTCATTTTGACATTTCAAAAGTTATGTCAAACCGCCCTAACCCCATTGAATGGGTTACATGGTACAATTACATAACAAAATAAACACTCAACAATACAACATAATAATAACTCAACTATTTTATAGAGTAGTGATAGAATTATTTTATATCTTGGTATGGATAATAGGAAACATAACTAATTAAATTACCTTTTTATGATTACAACTTATCGAAGTATACAATAAAATTGAGCACCCACCAAAATAAAAAAAATGGTTTCCCTAAAATCTGATTAAGCATAAATGGTCCAACATTCTTGACTCTGCAACAACAGTCCGAGGTTGTCATCCACTGGCCATGGTGTCAATTTTGATTAATGTCTTCGGATTCTATACAATTCTGGACACCGCCTTTAATTCCGCATGAAATTCTGATATTTTCTTGTGTCAAAAGTAAAATTATTGTGGGGAATTTCATAATTCTCAAGAAATCTTAAGATTTTCAACCTCCAACCTCTCACTGAAATCACAAATATCATCTACTCATCCACCACTACTCAAACAAGTGGCAGCACTCCTGAATTCTCCTATCCCCTCTTCTCATAAAAAGCCGAAACATTATTCGCTAGTGGTGCACTGAAGTTCGAAAGAGTACATGCCTGCTGGAGTACTTCACTTTTTCCTATTCACTTCTTCAATGTTGGAACTGAAATTGGATGCAATGGGAGAGCAGATTTTCCATCAGTTGTGATTCAGTGTCAAGCAAAAATGATGCATTTGTAGAATGCTGTTTTACTTGGCCACCGGAATGTTTTCCTTTCCTGGATAAACAATCAGCCCTAGTTAGTCAAATACATTGCAATGAATATGACGCTTCCGAGGAATGCTGTTTTATTGAGCTACCAGACATGTCTATCTTTCCTGGATAAACAATAAGCAGCACCAAACAGTGAAATACATTGCAACCGTACAAACCATTGTCAATGAAACCAGATGCGAAGGCACATTCAGGTATTAATGTATAATATCCGGAAATTCCAAGTACGAGTTTTCTATAGAATTTTACCAGAAGAACAAGTGATGAAACCCTTTTGCTGATGGGTGAACTGTGCAGCTTCGCATTCCAAAAAATGCTTCCAACAGGGCTGTCAATGGTTCCAGAAGTTTATTCTGTCCCAATTACATAGCAATATACAGTATTCAAAAGTTAATTCAAGAGTAAGTGTACTCTCTGCCTTAGACAGTCTTGTTTTTTCTCCTGCTGTAAGGCACAGTATTGCTTAACGCTGGATAATAACAATCTGCAGGATACAAGGATAATTGAAATACTGATTCCAACAAACCATGAATAAAGATAGCCCGTCACACAAGCAACCAAATACAGCCAAAATATATTATACATGTGGAGCATCTTGTCCACAGGAAAAAACCCGAGGATCTCAGTTTGAGCAGAATAAGAAATCACTAACAAGTTCTTACACCAAAGTACAAGATTTCAATTGCTCATTCTCCCTCCAAGGCTATCCCATTTTGTATCGATATCTCCACAGTTGCCTTGACAACAATGAAACTAAAATAATGAAAATGTACATATTTACACAGTTTGCCATAACAAAAAGGGCATGTTACTCCACAGCAATGCCAATAAACAATTCAATAATCAAAGCTATACTAAAATTCCCCTAATTGATGCCACTGACTACTTATCTTTCACTGAATTTCAAGGAGAAAATTTATTACAAATCTGGAGTTTTTCTCACAAGCATCATAATACGTTGGAATATATAACTTTAAAATGTTAGTAGATTTGGATATACTTCAGTCATTTCAAGCATGTCAGAACCTAATCAACTTTCTAGCATGATTGATTTAGAAGATTTGAGGAAACGGATTGTGCTTAGTTTGAATAATAGACAGACAATACATTTACGTTAACATAAAGTTCCAGACAATGGTAAAGCATGTTCAGGCTGCACAAGAGTAGTGTAACTGACATACAACTCCCACCCACACCTATGACCTATCCATGCACAGTAATCTAAAGCTCAAACAACAGATTTAAATCTGATTTCTTGAATGAGATGCTTGTATTATAAGTAATAATGCAATCCAAATGCTATTAAGATATCACCGGGAGGTAAAGAAAATCAAGTTCAATTACCTCCAGAAGACTTCCAAGTGTCCTCATTAGGATTTACTAGCAAAATGGCTAAATGTAACAAAACTACAATGTCGAAAAAGATCATAGATAACTATTCTGGTGCCCATGGCTAATAATAACCAGCTATGGATCATGTGTCATCCATTCTTAAAGATAAATAATTCTTCAGCCCAAGCACTAAGAGAATACTCTGTCTTGATGTCCTATGCAGTTCAAGGAAATGCTAAGCCTTGGTGGATTTCAAATTATAACTTGCCAAATTCTTCAAGCTCGGCTTTCATTTAATTTTTCCAGCAAGTATATCAAACTCCATACTCCTATAACAATTCTGGTTTGATCTGATGTTTAAGAAAATCCAATGGTTCATTCTTTATTTAACACGGTCAACAAAATTTTAGTAATCTAGGTATGTGCAGGAGCTATTATCGTCCTTGCATTGAAATCATGCTTATAGTAGTCAAATAAAGTCTCAAATCAAAATAGGTCCAATGCCAAGAAGAAAATTTTCGCCTTATTGAGTTAAATGGCTTTCTATCCGGTATCTAGATCTCTCTTAAATAAGTCTATTGAATTTTGAAATATTAGACCGAGACTGTAACTAATTGACCCGTAAAGCCATAACCTCAGGAGAGAGGTAAGCTAGACAAATAAACTGACAACTCTTTCTTGGGTCAGGTACATCTAAGAGAAAATGCCAAATTAACACTTGAGAGAAATATAAAATTTTACAAGTTTGCAGAATAATATTTTCATTATCTAATCTTTTTTGCAGAATAAACACGGGTGATTTGGCCTCATAAGTAAAGAACAGGAAGCATAGTATTAACCAGAAAGCCAATAATCATGGCAATCAGGTATCAATTTGAAAATAATGAACATGCATATTAATAATCTAAAAGAAAGGGAAACAATGTAAAATAGTTCAGGAACTGGTTTGAAGCAGATATAGAAACAATGTAAAATAGTTCAGGAACCAGGTTGAAGCAGATCTAGAACCAAACAACAAAAAGATAACCATGCCATTTTTAAATGACGGTCACAAAACAAATCAATCTGACAGTTACCGCCTCTGTTAACAGCATAGAAACACAGCTCAAAAATGATTATCAAAACTTTCTGTGTAAATCCTTGTGACATGAAAACATGTACCAATGGTATCATAAGATTATACATAATATATAAAATCAATTGATACCCATTAAATTTATGAATAATTTGAAAATAAATAAATCTCATCGACCTTCTAAATATTAACTTTATATTACTATGTAGCAAATTTGAAATAACCTTACTACCTGATGAGCAGATGGTATAATGTACTACTTCATAAATTATATAATTATACAATAAGCTTTCTTTGATGACTGCACTACTAAAACATCGGCCACAATAAAAATAAAAGCATGTAAGCAACAAAATTGTTATCAGAGCAATATGAATGATACTGGACAAAAAAAAGAGCAAAATAAGAAGTGCTAATCATGCATAGCAGAACAATCAAGTTCAATGTTAAAAGCCGATAACAAGGCCAAAAGAGAGGCATTAGAAGTATATGCAGAAGTGCCAAATTTAATACTCTACGGATTACAGTCAATGAAGATGCCGAAAGACTGAAAGTGATGTAAAAGGCTTCAAGTTCTATGCACAGAATATACAACCCACTTCCAACAGAGCAAAGGATGAGCGGTAAGTTAAGTGGGTTTCGCCAAAATAAATAATCTCTACAAGATCTATCCATGCTCAAATCCACCATTGCTGCAATCTGCATCACGGTCTAATCTACAAGGAGAGTCAAACCATTTTGGATTTTCAGGATAGAAGCCGTCCACCTGTATACCAGAAAGACCTACATCTGAGTCCACAGCCTCTTCATGCCTCAAGGGCTTGATCAGCTTCGAATCACACAGCATACCCTTCTCATCGAACTGGCCACATTTTAACCACTTCTCTTCTTTACAAGTCTCTCTTAGCAGATCCTTCTCGTTCCTACTCTCAGCCCTCATCCGATCCCAAGATGCAACCTCCCCAAGAGTTCGCCCAAAGCTGTCCTCATCATCTTCAATAACATCAGCATCTTTGCCATCACCATAGATCTGTGGACGATGATCGTCACACCAATCTGGTAAATCATGCTCTACCACCAAGACATCGTCCAGGTGCTGCTTCTCTGATGGCAACCCTACCGATTTCGAAGCATCTTCCTTTATATTTCTAAGTTTATTGGTAATGTCAAAGAGCTCATGCGTCAAAGAACCTAACAAGGAGGGCTGGATTGTCATGATTCTCCCTTCAAGAAACCCTAACTCATTCCTTAATTCCTGAACCTTCTGTAAAGCCAAATGCTGTATGTCCCCAGAATTCTTTCCCAGGAACCTGAAATCTTCATTTTCCCCTTCCTCAGACATTCCAAACAGAGTATCAAGATCCGTCAGAAATCCCCCTTTGTGCCCAACCATTCGATGCATTATCCTCGCATTCCCATCCAGCGGCCCTGGCTCATGCCCTGAATGCACTGCATACAGCTTAAAAACAGCTGTCCCCTCATCCTCATAGACAAATGTCTTATCCTTCTCGTTATAATTTGATATTGGAACTATCGCTCGAATCCGAAACCCACATCCACACCTTTTTGATGCATAGGGCTCCCGTTTCAAAATACGGGATTTCTTAGATGCAGGCTCGCCTGCCCTATGACATGCATAATCCTTGACCTCAGCCATAAAAGGCTTGTACCTAATATACTTTTGTCTTATGCACAACACCACCTTATGCTTAGCAGCCAATTGTTGCAACTTAACAGGAACTTCCTTGGCAGGCACATCAAAAGACTCTGTATATTCAAATCTGCGCCTCTTTGAGCGAGGCGCACATCCAGAAGACTCATCCAAGCACACTGGGCAGGACGCTACATATGTCCTAATAAAACTCTCAGGAATACCATAAAATTTAGCACCTACGGTCCACACCTGCTTAATTCTCTCCACGGTTTCTTTAAGCCCCAAGTGTTTTAAATCGGCATCACCATGAAATGACATGACTATATCCTGCCACTGATCTACATGGGAAACAAATTGATTACAATTATTCTTGAAGCAGAGGAAATTATTATTACCAGCGGCAGCAGAAGCCAAGGCGGTGCCCGCAACTTGGACTGTTAGCTTGTCCTGGATCCGCTTCCATGCGGTCAAGTAGGCAGTATCCTCGTTACGGTCCTTCCACACGGACCGCCAACTGGCAAGAACAGTCGTCGGAGTCACAGCCCGGATTTCTTCGGGGGTAGCAAGCCGGCCTTCAATCAAGCACTGGACCATCAAAGCATGAGATTCCTTATTAAAAGTATAAAATTGCGACGATACGTGTGGCTCGGGATCAATATGCACGGAGCGGCGATAAATTGCCCTATTATCATTATTCCCATTACTCTCAATTTGGGAACTCGCCAAATTAGGGTTTCGAGACGGGGCCGCATCGTTTGGAAGGGATATCGGAAGTTCACCGTCGGATGACGTGTGGCTGACATCATCGTCGTCCTCGTCCCGGAAGAGGTCAAGGGAGAAGGCATCGTCGTCAATGGACGGCTGAGATTGAGGTTGGCGATGGTCTATAAACTGTTCGTGGTGGGATGGTGGTGGGCCCAGATGGTGGAACAGATCCTCTTCAATTTTGCTTGGATTCATGAGAGTCTTCTTCTCAGTTGATTGTCTGTCGAAGCTCTTCAGTCAGTGATTCTGACATAAACGAAGTTTCGAGTTTTCTCTCTCTAAAATTCCCTCTCTAAATTATTTATCCGTGCGAGGAAATCAAAGATTTGATCCTGCTACAAAATTTTATTTGATATCATCATATTCATTTTTCTTAAAATTTTGTTTTCTATGCTAGGAATTATTTTTATCGACCAATATTGTACATTATGCCCCGTTTGTCACCCGTTAATTTCTCATTCTCGTTCTTTATTTCAACTACACATTCTTCAAATAAAATAATATTATACAAAAATAAAAAAAAATCATCACTTTTGCACCACACATTTTCACATCAATCGCTATTCAAAAATTCATATTCTCCTCAAAATTAGATTCAAACAGAGGCTAGATTTATTCATTGATCTTTTGAAGTATGAAATTTATTGGGTAATTAGCACAAAATTTTCATTCATTGTGTAAATCATCCCTACCATTTTAAATTAGGCTTTTGTCCATTGTCTGTTAGGTTCTTCCGTTGAATAGACACGTGGATTGCATTTACTTCGTGTGAAAAGGGTAATTTTGTCACTACAAAAAAAGTGGCATCAAGTGGTTAACTTTGTACTATTTTCACCATTTCAATTGCACGTATTTAACTATCACCGCATCCGAAATCATTCATATAAAATTCATAAACATTCCTAAGCAAACATATGACAAAAATACGTATTGGAAATGTCCTTTGTTTGCATAATCAATATCCAGATAAATAGAATCGAGAACATTCTCCAAATCCCAGCATGCTCTCCACGTCAAATCAATCAATAACTTTGTAAAACATCGAAAATATTTAACTGAATTATTCAACATAGCCTCAAAAACCAAATTTGATAATAAAATATTAGCACCAGCATCCTTTTTTTTCGGTCAATACAAAATATCAATTGTAAAGAAAAAAAAAACTGATATTGATGTACATTACATTGAGCTTCAACACAAATAAATAAATAAATAAAATAAGATCTCCACAGACTAAATTGCAACAGTTTCAATTTTAAAAAGTCAAAAAATCTCAATAAACTCAAAAATCTTCAAGTAGCATTTGGTGGTGGCAAGCCATTGCAAGTTCTCTTGTGGCCTACTTGTCCACACTTCTTGCACTTCCTTCATCTTCAACCCTACCCTGCTTACAATCCCTATTGATACCCTTGCAGGCTCGAAGATGCCTCTACATTGCTTGATTAGCCCTTGCCTTCATGTTCATTAGCTTCCTTTCGTCTAGCCTTCTTTGGTCTCTCAGCCCGTATTTCCTCTTTTCTGTATAACTTTGGACCATAATTTCTCATTCATTTGGAATTGATTTTGAGATTTCAAATATACCAAACGATCTACTCGACAAGTAGATCGAGTTAGTCTATTTATATTCATAATTTGACTATCGGATCAAATCCGAATATTTGATCGAAGTTGATATGGAAGTCATTTTTTTATACCTAATTTCATTCTCTAAACCAAATTCTAACATTCACTTAGTAGGAAAAATAGTGGCTTGACAAAATTACCCTTTTCATATGATCTAAATGCAATCCACTTGTATATTTAATGGAATGAACAAATGGAGTGGACAAAAATGACAAACTTCACAAAAAAACAAAAAAAAGTTGAAATAAGGTTGTAAATGTCAAATTTAAAATGATAGGGATGATTTGCACAATGAGTGCAAACGATAGAGATATTTTGTGCTAATTACCTAAATTTATTTGGATAATTTGAAAATTTGTGTTAGTGAGTTTCTAATGTGTTTGATATTGTTGATAACTAAAATTGGCGTTTTTAAATAGTATGTACCTGAGGTTGTAGTTATGTGCAAGCTTTTGCTTGACCTCTGGTTTTCCTATTCAAAAAAAATGATAGCCCAGCGTATTTGTATCAGGCTCAATAAAATGCAACAATCATACTAAATGTACATTCTTCCTTACATTAAATTTGACACTATACCACATGGCATTCATTAAATCATTGATTTCTACAACACCATATCAAATCATTGTCCATAATTTAATGTCTGAGAGAATATAAACAATAGTGTACATATAGCTTCATTCAAAATGTAATGCCTTGGTTTTTTTACACTTGTCCTTTCCATTTGCCTACAAATGGACGTAGGCTTCTTAATCCATAAAGCAGACAATTCCGATCAACAAAATGATACTTGTACAGATAAATTGTATAAATAGTTTTACAAGTGCTTAGATGACATCACATGATTGATTGTTTTAACTTTGTGTTTTGGTCCAAAGTCCAATGAAATATTGTCATTGACATTCTATAAATTCATCTGTACATATAGCATTGTTATTCTATCAAATAAGAAGAAATTAGAAGAACGCAAATAGAAATGCTTCAAATAAGATTAACTTTTTTCTCTTATAGAATTGATAGTTATAATCGAGGATGAGGAATGACCATTGGACCAAGAAGACTTGAGTTAAGTGTTTTATTAGTTAGCGAACTTTGCACCATATCATGACTTGCTGAAGTTTATCAATTATCTCATTAGCCACTAAACTTTGCACCATTGCACTCAATTACTCATCAAATGAATTTCGTCAATGCATCTATACAGGTAGACAAAGAAAACTCTACGTGGATCGTTAAATGCTTCAGTGGATCCTTCACGTCATCTAAACATGTCTTATCACTTTCAAACATGCCCCAACACGCCTTATCATCTCCAAATCCCTAACCATAACCTCTAAATTCATTTCATTTCTCTTCTAAGAATCGTAAAAAGAATTGGGCAAAAACCAAAAACATGCCCCAAACCATAAACCCCAATCCATTTTGAAAATGCATCTGGGTCACTTGGTTCTTCTTCAGCTTTTACTTTAACCCCGTATTAAATGAGAAATCAAAGGCAAAGATAGTTCGTGACAGTAATGGAATTTTTGGGTTCTGATCTCCAGCTTGATGTTTTTTGGTTCAACTTGATATGGAAAATATGTATATGTGGGCTTTCAAGGAAAGGCATGAGAATGCTCTGGGAAAGATGCAACTTCGGAGTTATATTATATGAATGGGCATTTTCATCTGGAGAGTGTCCATTTTTGTTTAGTGTTGATAAAGGTTTTGTTCGATCTCATCGGATGCAACGTAAGCATTACAGGGGACTCTCAAACCCTCAGTGTGTTCGCTGCATCGAAGTGATTCCATCACCCAATCTCAATGGCCATCTTTATGATTCTGATCCCGTGTTCAAAGTTAACTTGTAATCTTTTTGCTGTCGGATGTCTTGTCCAAGTTTTTCTCGATCAAAGATATATATAGTGGAAAATGAAAAGCGAGAAAAAAAATGTGTTCATTGTTATGTGATAAAGAAGAAAAAGAAGTTGGAAGGCAACAGACTTCTGTGTGAGAAAGTTCGAGAGAGAGAGAGATGAAAATGGAAAGAATGGTTGAAGTATTATTTCTTGAAAGGGTAATTAGCGCAAAACGTCCCGACCTATGACGATTGTTGTGGAAAACGTCCCTACGTTCAATTTTTTGGTGCAGAACGTCCCTACCTTTGCATTTTCTTGCGCAAAACGTCCTTTTGACCAATTTTTAACATGAAATGACCATTATACCCTCTTATATAAATAAAACAAAAAAGAAAGGAAAAGAAAAATAAAGAATAAATTGCAATCTAGTCCAAAATATTTTAAAAAGTGCAAATCAATCCAAATAAATTATTAAAATATTAAAAATAATCAAAAATAAAAATAAAAACCTTTTATTTGGAGGCTGATGGAGTGGAGGAGAGGGATAGGAAAGAAAAGTTGTTATTTTTTTTTATTATTATTTTTAATATTTTAATAATTTATTTGGATTGATTTGCACTTTTAAAAATGTTTTGGACTAGATTGCAATTTATTCTTTATTTTTCTTTTCTTTCCTTTTTTGTTTTATTTATATAAGAGGGTATAATGGTCATTTTATGTTAAAAATGGGTCAAAAGGACGTTTTGCGCAAGTAAATGCAAAGGTATGGACGTTCTGCACCAAAAAATCGAACGTAGGGACGTTTTCCACAACAACCGTCATAGGTAGGGACCTTTTGCGCCAATTACCCTTCTTGAAATGACTGAACATTATACATATACACATCTTGGAAAAAAATAAATGACTTGTGCCCGTGCATTACATGTGACAAAGAAATAAAATATTTACAATTAACATGCCCCCGCAAGCTGGACTGTGTATGTTAATTACTCCCAGCTTGCTAAGAAGACCTTTAAACTTATCTGTGCCAAGAGGTTTGGTAAAGAAGTCACCTAACTGAAGTTTAGGAGATACATGTAAAGTAATTAAAAAGCCAGCTTGTATCATATCCCTAACTAAATGGCAATCTATCTCAATATGTTTAGTTCTTTCATGAAAAAAAGGATTAGCAGCAATATACAAAGTTGCTTTACTATCACAATACAAAACAAATGGAGTAGAAAAATGAATTCTGAAATCAGCAAGTAAAGAAACAAGCCACTTGAGTTCATAACAAGTAGATGCCATTGACCAATACTCAGTTTCAGTCGAGGATCTGGATACTATGATTTGCTTCTTAGACTTCCATGAAATCAAAGAATCTCCAAGATAAAAGCAAAAACAAGTAACGGAGTGTCGAGAATCAGGGAAAGTGGCCCAATCTGAATCATAGAAAACCTTTCAACTTCAACAAAGAAGAGCTGGGAAAGAAAAGACCTTGACCAGCAGTAGCCTTGATACATATAACAACTCTTAAAGCGGCATCATGATGAAACTGACGTGGCTGATCCAAAAATTGACTCAAAGTGTTCACATAAAAAGAAATATCTGGCATGGCCAATGTCAAATATAGAATACCAATCAACATTCTATAGGAAGCTGGATCATCAATCAAAGGGATAGAAGATTCAGTTTTAGATAACCTTAAATTCTGATCCATAGGCTAATTAATGGGCTTTCCAGCTAATAATCCAGAATCACTTACAATTTCAAGAGCATACTTCCTTTGAGAGATAGAAATACCTTTGGATGACCTTGCCACCTCAAGACCCAAAAAATATCTCAAATGTCCAAGATCTTTCAGCTTAAAATGCTTATGAAGGAAAGCCTTAAGATCATCAACATACTTGGAATTATTAGAAGCAATAACAATGTCATCAACGTCCACCAAAAGTGCAATAACATAATCGCCTGAATACTTTGTGAACAAAGAATAGTCAGCTTTTGACTAAGTAAAGCCATAAGTGATCAAGGTGGAAGAGAACTTAGAAAATCATTGGCGGGATGCCTATTTAAGACCATATAAGGACTTAAGCAACTTACATACTCGAGTCTCATTAGGTTTAGAAAAACCAGGTGGTAATGTCATGTAAACCTCTTCATCCAACTCCCCATGAAGGAATGCATTATTTACATCTAATTGATGTAAACCCCAATTATGTATAGCAGCTAAAGCAAGAAAACAGCGCACTATTGTGTGCTTGGCAATAGGAGAAAAAGTATCAAAGTAGTCAATTCCCTCACGTTGAGTGTACCCTTTTGCAACCAAACGAGTCTTATAATGCTCTATAGTGCCATCAGACTTCAACTTGCACTTATAGACCCACTTGCAACCAATGGGCTGCTTACCAGTAGGTAACTCAGTTAAAACCCAAGTATTATTAGATTCAACAACATTGATTTCAGCTATCATTGCATCCCTCTAATGAGGATGTTTAATGGCTTGATGGAAAAAATTTGGTTCATAGACTTTCGAGTATGAATGGAATCAGAAATAGGGTCTATAGATTTAGGTCCAGAATTGAGCACAATATCTGGTATATGGCTTGGTAAGACAGGAACAAATATGGAAGAAGATTCTATATTACTCAAAGAATTAGATTTAAAAGGAAAAATAGTTTCATGAAAGATGACATCCCTAGAAACTATTATTTTGTGAGTATGAAGAGCTTATACCCCTTTATACCAGCTAGATAACCAAGAAAAACACAAGGTTGAGCTCAGGCAGAAAATTTATGAGAGGATCCACCAAGAATGGATGCATAACAAAGGCATCCAAAATTTTTAAGATGATTATATTGAGGTTTGGTAGAAAATAAAACCTCATATGGTGATTTATTGGAAAGAGTTGGAGTTGGTATTCTGTTTATAAGATAAACAGCACAATCACTCCAAAAATTTAGAGGGATATTGGATTGAAATCTAAGAGCCCTAGCAACATTTAATATGTGCTGATGTTTTCTTTCAACAATGGCATTTTGTTGAGGTGTATATACACAACTATGTTGATGAATAACACCTTTAGCAGCAAAAAATGTTTCATATCAAATTCCAAGGCATTATCAGAACGAAAAATCTTAATTTTGGAATTAAATTGAGTTTCAACCAAAGCAAAAAAGGAATGAATATAATGCCGAGTTTCAGATTTTGATTTAAACAAGTATATCCAAGTACACCTACTAAAATCATCCACAATAGTCAAAAAATATTTGAAGCCATTATAAGAAGGTATAGAAAAATGTCTCCATACATCACAATAAATAAGATCAGATGCAAAAATAGAAACAGATGTACTCAATGGAAATGGAAGTCTTTTTTACTTGGTAATAAGACTAACAACACAATGTTTATTATGTGCATATGTAAAGCTATGAAGATCAGAAGCAATGTCACAGAGTCTAGAGTCAAACAAATGACCAAGACAACAATGCCATATATGTGAAGTATTACTAACAGAGTTACAAAAGGGAAAAAAACAGGATCAATAGGTTTACAAGAAATAGAAGAGATGCCTGGAACTTGCAGCAAATGATATAAACTTTGTATTTGTTTAGCTACCCCAATCATCCTCCAATTTGAGTGGTCCTAAATATAGCAAAAATCATGTAAGAAAAAAAAACATGATAATTGTGAAATCAATTTACTGACAGAAATAAGGTTGAAAGCAAATGTAGGAACATATAGAACATCAGTTAGAAAAAGACAGAAATCAGAAAGCCTAATTGTGCCTATGTGTGACTTTAGCATGTGAACCATTAGAAAGTTTGACAGAAATATTTACACAAGTATGAATGGAAGAAAAACAGGATATAGAGCCAATCATATGATCAGTGGCACCGGAATCCAGAATCCAAAACTCTATTGGACTGGTATGGTGACCAACAGTAGAAGAAAGGGTAACATGAAGACCTGAAAAATTAGGATCAGATGTAGAAGGTAGAGAATAAGATGATAAAGCGGAGCTTGTACATGCTTGATTCACAGAGGACATATTAGAAGTATTTTGGAGTAATGCAAAGAGTTGATTACATTTCTCTTGAGAAAAAGGAAATTGAGTTGAAACTGAGTCAGCAACTGGTTGAGCAGTGACTTGATTCGCAGTGAAATTTCGTGACTTCTGTTTGTAACCAGGAGGATACCCGTGGATCTTGTAACATTTATTTATAGTATGGCCCAATAAACCACAGTGTGTACAAAGTGGACGCTCCATGTGAGATGCGATAGGTTATCTATATCTGGATCCAGTAGTATCATGGTTAGAAAGCATCACAGCAGATTCAGTAGGGACTATGGAATCAGAAACAATTTCTCTCTGTTTTTCCTCTTGAAAAACAAGAGAAAAAACTTTGTTAATTGGAGAAAACGGATTAGAAAGTAGAATCTGGCTCCGTATGGAAGCATATGACTCATTAAGCCCCATCAAAAATTGAAGAACATAGTCTTCTTGCTGGTATTCAACAATTTTCTTGAGAGCACCATAGGAGCATGGAGGAAAAGGACGGAGATGTACCATTTCCTCCCAAAAGCATTTCAATCGAGTAAAATAGGCACTTACAGATGATGCTTCTTGATTCAAAGAAGCAATATTTTTACGAATTTGAAAGGTTCGAGGACGATTACTCTGAGCAAACCTCTCTTTGAGGTCATTCTAAATCTCAGCAGCGGAGTCGATGTAGATCACATATGCAGTAATATCCTTCGACATGGCGTTTAAAAATCATGAAAGCAAGACCATGTTATTTTAGAAGGAATGATGAAAGTGCTAAACGTGGAAGATGAAAATGATGAAGACTGAAGCTATATTATTCATCTGAAATCATGAGATATATATATACAATTGACTAAGCTATTGAGCTGTAAATAACTAATTATATTCTAACCGACATGAAACTAACTAACTAACTAACTAACTAACTGTATGAACGACTAACTGATTCAAGTAATCATCCGGCTTCCAATCTGTCACACTCCCCCTCAAGGTGAACATATATGTTATGAATGTTCATCTTGTTAATCAAATAATAGAATTGTGTCGGATGTAAAGCTTTTGTAAATGCATCAGCTAGTTGATCTTTTGTTTTCAAATACTCCAACCTGATTGTGCCTGATAAAACCTTTTCTCTGATGAAATGACAATCCAATTCGACGTGCTTGGTTCTTTCATGAAAAACTGGGTTTTTGGCGATTTGTATAGCTGAAGTGTTGTCACAAAAAAGAGTTGCTGACTGTACGCTTTCCAAACTAAAATCTCGTAACAAAGACATTAACCAAATGATTTCACAAGTAGTTGATGCCATAGATCTATACTCAGCTTCAGCTGAGCTTCTTGAAACAACAGTTTGCTTTTTGGACTTCCAACTAATCAATGATTCTCCTAAGAATATGCAAAATCCTGTTAATGATCTTCTGGTCTCATTACATCCACCCCAGTCACTGTCTGAGTAAGCTCTAATCTGAAAATTTGATGATGCAGAAAATAAGATCCCTTGTCCAGGTGCTTTCTTGATATACTTCAGCACCTTGTATGCTTCCTGCAAGTGAATTTCAGCAGGTCTATCCATGAACTGAGTCAAAATGTGAACTGCATAACAGATGTCTGGTCTAGTAAGAGTAAGATACATTAGCTTTCCCACAAGTTGTCTATATCTGGTTGCATCTTCAAGAACCTGATCTGAATGAACCAATCTATGATTTACTTCGATTGGTATGTTGCTAGGCTTAGCTCCCAATTGTCCAAACTCTTCTAGCATTTCTAATGCATATTTTCTCTGAGAAACAGAAATCCCAGACTTTGATCTTGCTAATTCAAGGCCAAGAAAATATCTTAAAGTCCCCAAGTCTTTAAGTTTGAAAAACATATTTAGCTCTATCTTCAGCTGCTCAATTATTGAATTATTATTGCTAGCAATGGCTATGTCATCGACATAAACCAATAAAACCACAAAATCTGCTCCTGATGATCTGGTGAAGAGTGAATAGTCTGATTTTGACTGCTTAAATCCAAGTTTCATCAAAGAATCTGTAAACTTTATATTCCATTGCCTCGATGCCTGTTTTAGGCCATATAAGGACTTTTGAAGTTTGCACACTAGGTTTTCAGATTCATATTTTTGCGTCATGTTACCAGATTTACATCCCTTCTCCCCCTTAATCTGGTAACCTTGAGGAATTTTCATATACACATCCTCCTCCAAAGTGCCATTAAGAAAGGCATTATTTATGTCAAGTTGAGCTAAATGCCATCCGTTCATTGCAGCAAAAGAGAGAAAAACTCTGACTGTTGTATGCTTAACAACCGGGCTAAAAGTTTCTTGATAATCGAATCCTTCTCTTTGATTGAAGCCTTTTGCAACAAGGCGAGCCTTGTGTCTTTCTAGAGATCCATCTGACTGATACTTGGTTTTATAAACCCATTTGCACCCAATAGCTTTATGTCCAGCAGGTAAAGTGGTGATGGTCCAAGTTTCATTGGCTTCCAAGGCGGTAAGTTCAGAATTCATGGCCTCAATCCAATGATCAAAACACTTGGCTTGCTCAAAAGTCAAAGGGTCAGGAAGTGAGGAAATAGATAGAACTAGTTGTTTGAAGGGTGGAGAGAGTTTATTGTATGAAATGTGATTTTGAATTGGATGATCAGTGACACTAGAGGAAGATGGAAATTGATCTTTGTTTTGAAGTGTGAGGTGATAATCTTTGAGGTATGATGGGGTTTTGGATATTCTGGAACTTTTTCTGAGTGATGGAATATAAGTAGAGGCGTCAGAAGTTTGCACTTCAGTAGAAGTGTCACTGCAAGAATTGGTATTTGTGTTTGATGAAGAATGATCAAATGAAGTGGGAAAAGAAGGATTGAGGATTGTCTTATCATGATTAGTATAATCTGTGATTGTATCAGGAATAGAAGGAAAGACAAAGTTAGGGAGAGAAACTTCAGAATTTGATTTTGCTTTTAGAAATGGAAAAGATGCTTCATGAAATTCGACATCTCTGGAGAAGAAAATAGATTTTGAATCAAGATCATACAATTTATATCCTTTGACTGTGGAAGAATATCCAATGAATACACAAGACTTTGATCTAGGATCAAACTTTCTTCTATGATGAGCAAGATTTACAGCAAAGGCTAGACATCCAAATGACCTAAGGTGTGAGTACTGTGGTTTCTGTTTATAAAGAAGTTCATAGGGTGTTGAGCCATTTAGTATGCGTGTTGGGGTTCTATTGATCAGATGCACGGCAGTAAGGACTGCATCCCCCCAAAACTTGATAGGTAATGAGGAATGAAATAGTAAGGATCTAGCAATGTTGATGATGTGTTGATGTTTTCTTTCCACAACACCGTTTTGTTGAGGTGTGTAAGGACAAGATGTTTGGTGTATGATTCCATGAGAATTATAAAAGGTAGGAAGAGAGAATTCCAACCCATTGTCTGTTCTAATGATCTGAATTTTGGATTTAAACTGTGTATGAACAAAATTATGAAACTGAGGTAAAAGGTGTGATACATCTGATTTGTGTTTCATGAGGTATGTCCAAACGCTTTTTGAGAAGTCATCAACAATGGTGACAAAGTAATGGTTCCCAGACATATCAGATTCAGAATAAGGACCCCACACATCAACATGTACAAGTTGAAATAATTGTGTAGTTTTATTGATATGAGTTGGAAAAGGAAGCCTCTTTTGCTTAGCTCGAGGACATGTAGTACATATAGGAATTTCATGACTTATTACATCAGGGATGATAGAAGTGATCGTATGCATAGGTAAATGTCCTAACCTATGGTGCCATACATCAATGGTCACCTTACAATCAGATTTACATTGAGATACTACAGAAATGTTTTGTAAATTTGAAGGAACTATAGAACTTGTATGAGGTTGATAGGATTTCTGGAGGTAGAAGAGTCCTCCTCTCATTTCAGCCAACCTAATCGTCGTCCATGAGGAAAGGGCCTGGATAAAACATTGATGAGACAAAAAAATGAAACACAATTGGGATTTGAGTATTAGTTTGCTAACAGATATTAGATTGAATGTGAAAGAGGGAACAAGTAATACATTGTGTAGACTTAGAAATGGATTAAGAATAACTGTCCCAATATGGCTAACTTGAATTTTGTTCCCATTGGGAAGATAGACAGATAAATTTGATACTGAGATGTACGAATCAAATAAGTCTAAGGAACATATGATATGATCAGTGGCCCCTGTATCAACAATCCAAGGTGCCTCATTGAATTTTGAAGTGAGAAGTGTTTGGAATTTGTTTGTGTTTTTGTGAGAAAATATAGAAGAAACATCACCTGCACAGTTGATTGAAGGATTTGAAGTATTAGCATTGCCAAACGTGTTCTGATCAGAAATGAGAGTCATGAGCTTTTGAACCTGATCCTGGGAAAGACTGATATTCGATATCGAACCAGAAGCTGCTTGAATACTTTGAGTATTATCCTGAGCAACAGAAACTTGATTGATATTTCTTGAATTCTGATAAGGTTGCTTTGATCTGGTAAACTTGAAATCTGGTGGAAATCTAATGATCTTGTAACAATGCTCTTTGATGTGTCCCAATTTTCCACAATGATAACATATCTTATCTTTGTCCGGATTTTGTCCTTTTTTGACAGCCATAGCAATCCCCCCATTGAAATGTTGTGACTGAATCAGTAGACTTCTTTGATTCTCTTCCCTCAAAATCATATTATATACTTGATCTAGGGATGGAAAAGGCTTCATGATGATGATCTGTGATCTGATTGCCTGGTAGGTCTCACTCAATCCATTGAGAAACTTAAACACAAGATCTTTTTGAGCTTCTTCTGCAAATTTCTTAAAACAATCCTCATCGCATTTCCCACAAGAACAATGAGGCAACGGACGAAAACTTCTCAATTCTTCCCAAAGACCATTGAGTTCAGTGAAATATTCATCCACTGATTTGGTTCCTTGTGAAATTGAACAAATCAAACTGTGTAGATGACAAATCCGTGAATCATCAGGCTGAGAAAATCTCCGATTTAACTTTTCCCAGATTTGACTTGCATCTTGAATGTAGAAGACTGTTGATGCAATAGACGGTGACAAAGACCGCAAGAGCCACGCAATAAGGAGATTGTTGCAGCGAGTCCAGGAAGAAAATAGAGGGCTGGAAGAATCAGGTTTAGTGATAGTACCATCAAGAAATCCTGCTTTGTTTCGAATTGATACAGCCAGGAGAAATGACCTTTTCCAAGAATGAAAATTCGTTGATGTGAGTTCAGGGGATACTAATACAGAACTGTGATTTTCTGAATGATGTAAAAAATAAGGAGACGCAGGGTCCTCATTATAATTCTGAGATGTTTCAGTCGCCATTGAAAGAACTTGAAAAAGGCTAAAGGTCAAGGCTCTGATACCATTTTAGAAGGAATGATGAAAGTGCTAAACGTGGAAGATGAAAATGATGAAGACTGAAGCTATATTATTCATCTGAAATCATGAGATATATATATACAATTGACTAAGCTATTGAGTTGTAAATAACTAATTATATTCTAACCGACATGAAACTAACTAACTAACTAACTAACTAACTGTATGAACGACTAACTGATTCAAGTAATCATCCGGCTTCCAATCTGTCACACAATGAAGCCAGGCATTGTACTTTGGATCAGATTGAGAAGGCGAATGCAGAGTACCGTCGACAAAACACCACTTATTCTTAGACAAGAGAGCCATGGACATAGAATGATTCCAGGTGAGGTGGTTATCACCATTAAGTAGTTGAGAAACAAACACAACACCGTGATGATCACCGTGCGGGAGATATAGAGGATTGGAATAATCCTCAGAAATGGTAGAATTACTCGAATCAGATGGAGGCATTGAGGATTTGTGACAGAATGAAACGAAGAATCGCTATAAAAAACGAAGGAAATCACAAATCGAAGCAAAGAGGGGCTAGTAAATTTTGCATTATAAGAATAGGGTAACGGGTTAATTTCACAAATGGTCACTGAAGTTACCTGAAAATTTCAAAACGGTCACTGAAGTTTCAAAGTTTAAAAAATGGTCACTGAAGTTTGAAATTTCTTTCAAAACGGTCACTGAATTTTCAGATTTTTTGGCTAAGTTTGAGGCAATTTTTTGGCAACTTTTGACCACCAAAATCGCCGATTTCGGATACCGTTGGAAAGCCCACGATGTCCTCTTGAATTACCACCAAAAATCCCTCCAAAATTTCAAGTGAATCGGCCGGAATAAACCCACGAAGTCGGCAACCGAAAATTGTGAAAATTTGCCCAGATTTTCAGATTTTTTGGGCAAGTTTGAGGCAATTTTTCGGCAACTTCCGACCACCAAAACTGTCGATTTCAGATACCATTGGAAAGCCCACAATGTCCTCTTCAATAACCACCAAAAATCTCCTCAAAACTCCAAGTGATTTGGCCGGAATAAACCCACGAAGTCAGCTACCCAAACTGGGCAAAAAAGTCCGAAAATCTGCCCAATTTGGGTAGCTGACTTCGTGGGTTTATTCCGGCCAAATCACTTGGAGTTTTGAGGAGATTTTTGGTGGTAATTGAAGAGGACATTGTGGGCTTTCCAACGGTATCCGAAATCGACAGTTTTGGTGGTCGGAAGTTGCCGAAACATTGCCTCAAACTTGTCCAAAAAATCTGAAAATCTGGGCAGATTTTTATAATTTTCGGTTGCCGACTTCGTGGGTTTATTCCGACCGAATCACTTGGAGTTTTGGGGAGATTTTTGGTGGTAATTGAAGAGGACATTGTGGGCTTTCCAACGGTATCCAAAATCGACGGTTTTGGTGGTCGGAAGTTACCGAAAAATTGCCTCAAACTTAGCAAAAAAATCTAAAAATTCAGTGACCGTTTTGAAAAAAATTTCAAACTTCAGTGACCGTTTTGAAATTTTCAGGTAACTTCAGTGACCATTTGTGAAATTAACCCATAGGGTAACATTTTTGTTACTTTGGACGAGAACTTATTCATTATAAGAACTTTGAGAATGACTTTCATTTAATCATGGGTTAAATCCACCAATAATCACCCAACTTTATACTTAGTGTCATCATGGTCACGTCACCCAATTGGATTTTATTTCACCATAGCCATCCAATTTCATATAAGTTTTCACCATGACCACTCAATTCCATACATCATTTCACCTTGGTCATCCAACTACTTTTCACCATTTTCATTAATTTTAAAAGGGGTAAAACGATAACTTTGTATTATAAATTTAAAAAATTAAAAATAAAACTTATTTAAAAAAAAACGTTACTTAAAATATAAAATAAAATAAAAACTTATTTTTTTTGAAAAAAATGTTACTTAAAAAAATAAAAATAAAAACTTGTTAAAAAAAGTTGCTTAGAAAAATAAAACAAAATAAAACTTATTTAAAAAAAGTTACTTAGAGAAATAAAATAAAATAAAAGGTTATTCTTTTAAAAAAAAAAAGTTTCTCAAAAAAGTAAAATAAAATAAAAAGTTATTTCAAAAAAGACATTCCTTAAAAAAATTAAATTAAATTAAGATTTATTTAAAAAATTAAAATAAAATAAAAACTTATTTTAAAATAAATGTTATAAAAAATTATTTTATATATATATATATATATATATATATATATATATATATATATATATATATATATATATATATATAATACAATGTTGCCGTTTTATCATTTTTAAAATTAGTAAAAATAATAAAAAGAAATTTGGAGCCCATGGTGAAACGTTGTATGAAATTGGATGATCATAGTGAAATAAAATCAAGTTGAATGACTATGGTGACGCTAAATATAAAATTAGTTGATCATGGTGAAACAAAATCAAATTGGGTGATCACGGTGACACTAAGTATAAAGTTGAGTGACCATTGGTGAATTTAACATGTTTAATCATACATTCACAATTTCACATCCCAATCAATATCTCCATTGTTATATTGATATTAGGGAGTAACCAAAGCAACAAATTTTGTAGCTATAAATGTATTTCTACTGATAGTGTGATAAATCATTAACATTATCCTCGACAATTTTCATTATAATCAAATGCCGGAAAGTGTTACGAAGATGTCATAAACATATCATACATGTAATATGTCTCACTTTACTTCCATGTAGATCGCAACTAACTCATTTGTTAAGGCCAATAAAAATGAAAATTGTGTTCCTAAGCGTCGGATTTATACGCTGCTTCCTGAACCATCTTCTCAATATCCTCCTTAGAAAATCTACCCTTGTAATTGATAATTGTGATCTTGTCTTCTACCTGGTGGTGTTGTCCTAGCAGAAACATTCAAGATACCATTAACATCAATGTTGAAGCACACCATGATCTGAGGAACTTCCCTTAGTGCTGAAGGAATGCGTGAGAGCTCAAATTTACCAATCAAGTTGTCGTCCCTAGTCCTTGTTCTCTCACCTTCAAATACCTGAATCAACACACCTGTGAAAGCATTAACTTAATTTCAGAGCAATTTCCATACTTTCCCTACCAAGAACTGCATCACACCCACCATCTGGTCCCGGGACCTATTTTCAGTTTTCCATTTCTCTCCTATTTCGTTTTGGACTCAGTTTTTTAACATCCTACTTCATCAACAACTCTACTAAGAGAGTTTGGACGTCTCCTACATGTTCCCTATAAATATTAGACTTTTCTATACAATTTTATAAGTGTAAGAAAATAGATTACTAGAATTATAGAATTCATTGTAATTTTCTCTCTTCTCCATTATTTTAAAGTTAATAAAATACATTAATTCATCTGTTATATTCTTGTCTTTATTATTGTGCATATAATTTCAATAACTCAATCAGGTTGTTGGTTTCACATCAAATAGTATCAGAACGATTCTGGTATCTTGTTTGTCTTTTAACAAGTGGTATTAGAGCTTAGATCAGCAGTTCTACAGGAGCTCATGATTTGATTTGTTCTAGATTTTTGTTCGATGGCTTCCATGAAATATGATATTCTGTTTTTGGATTGGAGCACTAGATTTTCGGTATGGCAGATTAAGATGCGTGCAGTACTTGCATAGTTGGATTTAGATGATGCGTTGTTGGGAATTGATAAGATGTCCGCAACTTTGACAGTGAAGGAGAAATTATGGAAGGATAAGAAGACAGTTTATCACATTCATCTTCATCTATCAACTACTATTCTTCGGGACATTTTGAAAGAGATTTCATCAACTGCTCTATGGTTGAAGTTGGAACAATTGTGCATAACTAAAAGTCTAACATGCAAGTTGAACATAAAACATGTTTATACTATCATCGAATGGCAAAATGATGATCATTGGAAGATTACCTCGTTGTATTTAAAGAGATCATCGTCGATTTGGAAACTTTGGAAGTAGGTTATGATGAAGAAGATTTGACCTTGATCCTATTGTGTTCGTTGCCCATTTTGTTTTCTTCATTTAAAGACAGGATCTTATATAGTCTGATACTCTCACCATAGAGAGGTTTATGGTGCTTTGTATTCAAAAGAGAAAATGAAGCATTTGGTTTCTAGGGCCGAAGATGGAGAAAGCTTAATTGCTCATGGTGGTTCTGGAAGGGGCAGATCGAAGTTTAAGTTCAGTAATCAGATTTGTAACTACTGCAAGAAGAAATGGTACTTGAAGAAGGATTGTTACAAATTGCAGAATAAAGAAAGGTTGGCTGCAAGTCGATATGGGAAGCAATCAGACACTTCAGGCGAAACAGACCTCACAGAGAACATTTATGGAGATCTCTTGGCTATTTTTGACGTTGAGTCTAAGCCAAAAGAAGATTGAATTCTTGATTCAGCACGTGTGTTTTATATGTGTCCTAATAAGGACTTGTTCGCTACATATGAAACTGTTTCCAAATTTGTTGTGGTTATGGGAAACAACGCACCTTGTCGGATTGTTGGAATTGGTACGATTGATTGAAACTACTAGATGGGACAATTAGAACACCTGGTCAGGTTCGACATGATCTAAATTTGAAGAAGAATTTTATCTCGTTGTCTATCCTTGATTTAAAGAGTTATGAGTTCTTTGGTGGATGTAAAATTTTGAAGGTTTGTAAGGGTGTTCGGTTGTGTTAGAAGGACATAAAATGTATTAGTTATACATCTTGCAGGGTCGTGCAGAATCTTGAAGAGTCAATCAGCACGGGTTCAATATCGTGATGGACATTCAATTTGGTATAATACCTTTAAGAGCTCTTAAATGGTCGGGTTTGAAGAATATGTTCATTGGAGTCCAAGAGATATGGATAATGCCGTTTTGTCATCAGCACATGCGGTGTCATTGTATTCAATAGCTATGGATGAATCCAATGAAAAAGGGTATGTGGATGTTGATTTTGTTGAGCATGTTTTTAGCGTTATAAAATGTGTACAATCTAGTAATGCGTCTTCTTTAAAAGTATTTGGATTTTATTCTGCTTTGAGATGTGCTACAACCCATTTTGATAAATTATAAAATCATTATTTTTTTTGGGAATCTGAGATAATTCTACAAAAGTGGTGCTTAGATTTATTGGAAGAGGTGGAGTGTTGTGTTTTGTTGAAGAAATTAATTTTTTGGTTATTGTTGAAAAAGTCAATTCATTCCTTGTAGAATTCGTGTCAATGTGGAATTTTTTGGAATTTGGATGTGACTTGAATTCCTTGTTTGAAGTATTTAAGTGCACGTTAAGAAGAATTCAAGGTTGGAATGCTATTGGAGTCCTCTATCAAGTTGAAGTTCTACTTTAGAAGTAGGAGTTGAGAATTGGTATTGAACTTGAAGAAGAGTTTAGGATGGAGAAAACAATTTGGGAACAACAAAAAAATTCAGAACACCTGGCGCTGCGGCGCCTACCCGACTTGTTTTCGATTTTTCGCGTTTTTCTCTCCTATTTCGTTTTGGACTCGATTTTTTGACATTCTACTTATCAGCAATTCTATTAAAAGGGTTTGGACGTTTCCTACATGTTCCATATAAATATTAGGCTATTCTATACAATTTTATAAGTGTGAGAAAATAGATTGATAGAATTATAGGATCCATTATAATTTTCTCTATTATTTTTGAGCTATCATTGATGAGTGATATTTCACTAATGATATCAATGTCATTAAACTTGTTATTTGGTTAATTTTTATGAGTTGTTGATATTTTAATGTGTGATTTTGATGTTGTGATGTAAGTTGATGAGATTGAAGAAAATAAGCAAAAGTTGACAAAATTGGAGAAATGAGCTAAATTGTAAGAGATCCAAAATTCGGGGACTAAAGTGCAAAATTCAAAAGTTGCGCTAAACCTCGTGATGAAGATTTGAGAGTGTTAATGGTCAATTGGATGAAGAAAGATGGCAAAGGGTTCAAATATAACCAAAGAGTGATCACATATCAAATTCCAACCGAAAAAGTTTTGCTCCGAATTTTCAGGCTCATATTGAGACTCGCTTTTGACACAGTAAACGATTGAATTGGAAGATGATGTCTAAAGAAAAATTGTAGCCATTTGAGTTGGATTTCCAATGCATCTTGAATTATCTCAATCGGACATCATGAGCAAAAATTTATGATAAAAATACTGAAAAACGCGCATAATAGTTTTCCAACGACGATGGGCGCCAAGGCGCCACCATTGCTAAAAATAAACAGAATCATGGGTGCCGCCTGTGCGAGAAATAAGTTTTTGATATTTTTGGACTCTTTTCTTGGCCCAACACGACTCCAACCCTTCCAAAACTTCAAAATATTATAAATACAATAGTTAAGACCTAATTCTAAGGGGCACTTGTGGGAGAAAAAGGAAAAAAAGGGCTAAAGACAAAGGACATTAAACAAAAAGAATGGAAGAAATCAATTGAAGAGATCTTGAAAATATCAAAAGAGATTTCGAGCAACACGCCAAAAAGAGTTTTTCTTACATTCTCCTTTATATTTTTCATTGTAGATTGTTTAGATTTTATGAATTTTTTCATGAGCTAAATAATTTAGCTAGGGTTTGATGTAGCCACTTGAAATTATGGTTTGATAAATATATGAATTATTTATTTTGAAATTCCCCGTTTATATTTAATTGTATCATGATTTTAATGCTTTCAATTACCTGATCAATAATTGAATGAATAGATGCTAGTCAATTCCGGCACTCGAGATAGAGGAATTTATGCTTTATCATAGGATTGACACAACGTAGGTTTTATGGATTTCGAGAGAAAGTGTAAATTCTATGAAGTTTACTTCACAAAAGAATCGGGACTTGATAAATTCTAGATTTTAATTCAGAATAGAGATATTTGGATTAAATTCTAGGGTTAATTTCTAGCCGGCACTCGAGAGATGTGAGAGAAATAATTTAGGATTTTTGCTTTTGAATATGAGAAAATCAATTGGCATAATTGGATATCATTGAATCATAATTGAAGGTTAGGTGAAATCATTCTCTAGGCTTTCTCAACTTGATTATTTGCATTTTTCGTATTTGTCAACCAATCTCATTAGATTAATTTAAAATCATTCATTCAAACACTCATTGTCTAAATAAAATAAAAAGTTACATAATTATAGTACTCATTATAAAATCATATATTAATCCTTGTGAGTTCGACACTCTTACTCCAATACTATATTACAAAACTTGATACCGTACACTTGTGGTAATTTCACGTTGTGGAAAACGCATGACAAGTTTTTGGCGCCGATGCCAGAGATTTTTTTATTTGATTTTTACTAATATTATTACCAAGTAGCTTTTGTTTTAATTTATATTTTCTTTTATTTTGTTAATTTTAGGCACCCACCTTGATCTCTTTGATATTTTTCAAGTACTATTCAATAATATGTGCATAATTTTAACGTTGACAAGAGAGCAGAATAATTTAAATAAATAATCTCGACATGGATACAAATTACAAGTTTGTAGAAGACATATTTTGCCAACTTTGCTATGGGATGCATTACACTGAGTAATGTTTGAATAGACGTACTAACACCCGTATGGTAAAACTTCTAGGGTTTATAGAATATTTAAGATGTTGAAAAGAAGCGATTGACAAATTTGATTAAGACTACATGACTTTGGGAGATTATGTACCTATTGATTGGGATGATGACATCACATTTAAGGGAAATGGTCCTCCTCTGTTTAACGATAGGGTAATTGCAAAGTACTATAACAAACTTGTCAAGTTGGAAGAGTGCAACATATGTATTTGAGACTGGAGTTACTGGAATGAATTGAGAAGGTGGAAATACAATCCACTCGAAGGGGTTGAAAATAGAGACTTCTCGTTGCCCGTGGAGTTAGATTGTGAGCAGACTGTTCAACCTGGAGAAATATCAACTATTGAAGAAGGACAGAAATATGAGGACAACTTAATCACAAAGGAACCAAAAGAAGAAGTGGCAATTAATGAAGATGAATTGAACACAAGTTCATTCGACTTCATTGATTGTCTAACAATTGAATTTGTAATTAAGTTTGAGGAGGAACAAGAAGTCTAAATAGTTGAATTCGAATCAGATAGAATAAACAAGTCATATCACATTGGATGAGGTAATGTAAAAATTTGGGAAATCAACGAAGGGTGGAGCAAAGGCAAAATAAGCAAGGCATCAAAAACTTTCTTCAAAGTTCCATGATGCAATTGTTAAAGTCAAGCTAATGACTATAAACGAACGCTTCTTGGGAGGCAACCCAAGCTTTCTTCCCCTTTTTATTTATTTTGCTTTTGAATTATAGGATAGTTTAGTTTATTTTATAGTTTAGTTAAAAATTCTTTAGCCATATCTCATTTCCCTTAGGTCATTAAGTAATTAAGTTGGTTGTTAGATGTTTGAACTAACTAACACTTGTTCCATGTAATTAATATCTGAAATTTAATTTTTCAGGATCATGATGTCGCGAAGCATCTAAACCAACATTGACAAGGAGAAAAAGGGATGCATCTGAAGTTTGGGGAGAAAGATAGAAGAAACATCTACGAACACTAGCATCATCAACACCACAACGTCACGGGCAATGTAGACAATTTAGGGAAGTCTCCTCATTTTTTTTTTAATTTTACATTGAGAACAATGTTTAATTTAAGTTTAGGGGTGTATTATAAATTATGTCTAATTGCTTTGGTTTTATTTTTGTGTAATTTGTGTACATGAAAAAAAAATATTTTTTATTACACATTTTTGCATGTTTGTGTGAGTTAGATAGTCTTGCCAGCATTGGTGTATGTAATTGAGAACATGTGTTGGTTTATGAATTATGGATAAATTATGTGTTTGAGTTAATATTTTTGCTTATTCATGTGAAACACAAAATATTTATGCATGTGAGTTGATTGTAACGTTGTACATGAGTAGGTTGATTCACGTTTATAGGTTGAAATAGAGAACTTAGATACTAAACACAGACAACCATTAAACAAGATTCACATCCCTAAACCAAATCTAGGATGTTTGGTTGGTTGAACTGTTGTAGGTAAACATGGAGATAGATATGGATTCCGTGTGTGCATAATATTGTGTGGACTTTCTAAGACCAATGTGATGAAAATTGGATGAAACACCTTAAGTTAGAGGTCAATTTTCGAGAATAAGTATTTAAAAAGAGGCATTGTACTAATCATTACGAATAAAAAAATTTGTGAACGACTATAATAATCTCTTTGTGAAACATCTATTCATAGCCTTTATGATTCGAGTAATTAAGCTTACAAGGGTTTAAAACATGATTCTCTAAAGTCATCGGCATAAAGCTCGTTACATGTGTCATTTAGAAAGCTTAATGAAGAGATGTCCGCACAAATGGTGAATAAAAATATATATATCTGAAACAGTAGGTGCATAAAATAGAAAACGCACCGCATATCATGATTAAGCTCCAAACACTTGTTTTAGAAGATTAGACATTTGATAAGAGGTTAGTAAGTTAGTTAATTCTTGGAGGTTGAAGCAGTAAAAAAATTAAGGAGAATCCGCATTTGTTGTGGTGATGACTGCAATTATTAAAACCTAACCAAATTTGAGTGGTGTAAGAAATTAATATTGAAATTTAACTTAGAATGCACCACCGGGAAGAGAAAAGAAAATAAGTTTGGGAGTATGTGAATCCCACCAGCGAGGTAAGGAAATATTTGACTTTTAAGGTTGGGAATTGGATCGACTTATTATTGTACAGCGTTGCACTTGATTCTCCACACACACACACACACACACACACACACATATTTTGCCTCGAAGAGGTAAGAAATTAGATTGTGCATTATAACTTTGAAGTGATTCGTGGAATTGATGCTATGTTTTCAATCCTGAGCTAATAAGGTAAAATATCTAGCATAATTGGTTTAAGCGATTTGATCAGTTTAGTTGTGCTTGTTAACGATGTTCGTTGGTTTGGTGTTTGCTCGAGGACTAACAAAGTATTAAGTTTGAGGGTATTTGATGAGTGATATTCGACTCATGATATCAATGCCACTTGTTATTTGGTTAATTCTTATGAGTTGTTGATGTTTTAATGCGTGATTTTGATGTTGTGATGTAGGTTAATGAGATTGAAGAAAATAAGCAAAAGTTGACAAAATTGGAGAAATAAGCTAAATTGTAAGAGATCCAAAGTTCGGGAACTAAAGTGCAAATACTTAAAAGTTGTGCCGAATATCATGATGAAGATTTGAGAGTATTAATGGTCAATTGGATGAATAAAGATGTCAAAGGGTTCAAATATAACCAAAGAGTGATCACATATCAAATTTCAACCGAAAAACTTTGCGCCAGATTTTCAGTATCATATTGAGACTCACTTTTGACACAGTAAACGATCGAGTTGAAGGATGATGTCTAAAGAAAAATTGTAGCCATTTGAGTTAGATTTCCAACGCATCTTGAATCATCTCAATCGGATAGCAGGAGCAAAAATTATGATAAAGATATTGAAAAACGCGCATAATAGTTTTCCAACCGACGATGGGCACCAAGGCGCCGCCATTGCTGAAAATAAACAGAATCATGGGCGCCGCCTGTGTGAGAAATAGGTTTTTGATATTTTTGGACTCTTTTATTGGCCTAATACGACTACAACCCTTCCAAAATTTCAAAATACTATAAATATAACATTTAAGACATAATTCTAGGGAAGCTCTTGTGGGAGAAAAAGGAAAAAACGGCTGAAGACAAAGGACATTAAACACAAAGGATGGAAGAAATCAATTGAAGAAAGTATGAAAATATCAAAGGAGACTTCGAGCAACACTCCAAAAAGAGTTTTTCTTACCTTCTCCTTTATGTTTTCCATTATAGATTGTTTAGATTTTATGAATTTCTTCATGAGCTAAATAATTTAGCTAGGGTTTGATGTAGCCACTTGAGATTATGGTTTGTTGAATATATGAATTATTTATTTTGAAATTTATCGCTTATATTTAATTGTGTCGTGATTTTAATGCTTTCAATTACCTGATCAATAATTAAATGAATAGATGCAAGTCAATTCCGGCACTCGAGAGAGGAGGATTTAGGCGCGATCATAGGATTAACACAACGTATGTTTTATGGATTTCGAGAGAAAGTGTAAAATCAATTAAGCTTACTTCACAAAAGAATCGGGACTTGATAAATTCTAGATTTTAATTCGGAATAGAGATATTGTGATTAAATTCTAAGGTTAATTTCTAACCAGCACTCGAGAGAGTGGAGAGAAATAATTTAGGATACTTGCTTTTGAATATGAGAAAATCAATTGGCATAATTAGATATCATTGAATCATAATTGAAGGTTAGGTGAAATCATTTCTTAGGCTTTCTCAACTTGATTATTTGCATTCCTCGTATTTGTCAACCAATCTCATTAGATTAATTTAAAATCATTCATTCAAATATTCATTGTCTAAATAAAATAAAAATTTACATAATTATAGTACTTAGTATAAAATCAAATATCAATCCATATAGGTTCAACACTCTTACTCCAATACTATATTACAAAACTTGACACTGTACACTTGCGGTAATTTCACGTTGTGGAAAACGCGTGACAATCATATTCTTGTGTTTAATATTCTTTTGCTTGACCAAAACTTTATTAGTGTCATATAACTTCAATATTTCAATCCGGTGGTTGGTTTCACATCAAGTGGTATCAGTGCGATTTTGATATCTTGTTTGTTTCTCAACACTAATGTGTAGACCAACAAAAAAAAACCTATATCTAATCTTAGTGTGTATACAAATATTAATTGGTTAGATTAAATTTTTTTACAACCATCTTAGTTCAACAACAAAATCAAAGTGCTAATTCCAAGTTCAATTCAATCATTTAGCTCACTCGGTCAAGAATCGTATATAACAATCCCTTCATAATCATCCCTAGAGGCATAGACCAACATAAAAACTAGTGATAGCATCCTAATAATTGTATGCAGTAACTCACAAAAATCATCTTCAAACTATGAAATATGCCACGAAAGTTAAAAAAAAAAATTGTTTCGACTTTACCTTCATACGACCATCCACGTCGACCGAAAGTTAAAAAAAAAAAATCATCTTCACACTTGCAATGGGCTCTTCGAGTGGACAACAATGGCGAATAGGTACTTCGATAACTTATTAACTGGATTTGGGGATTAGAGTTTTTGTGGATTATTTGAATTTGGGTTCACAATCTCGACTTTGATCACGGAGATGAACTGGGCTTTCATTATTCTGGATTTCAAGCTTCTTCTAGGCTACGCATTTCTATTGATTTTGGTAAGGCCGTGTTTGGTAAATGTCTTATTTGGAAAATAATGACTTGGCACTAAGTTGGCGAATGAATTTATAGTTGGATGGAATTAATGACCACGTTGGTTTTCCATCATCCGCTGAAGTATCATTTTTTAACTCCATCCATTCAGTGAGTAATGGACAATAACAGTGCAAAATTCAGTGGTTAATGAGACCATTGATAAAGTTCAATGAGAAATTCGAGCATAGAGGACTTGTTCGGGAAATGATTTTCCATCAATAAAATAATATTTTCCATCACATCAATAATTTTTTCTTCTTTTTTAACCATACATTTCCCATCATATCACTATTCAAAATTAATTTTTTCCCCAAAAAATTCCTCCCAAACAAGCTCTTAATAAAATACAAGGGGAAATGATTATAAAGTAGTTGTGGGATGTGCAAATCATTTTGACCATGAGGGTCAGAGTGACAGAGAGGTCCAGACCTATAGAAGTCCATTCCATTGACTCGGGCGCCCTTTGATGTCACGTTTAACTTTGTTATTGTGAAACTTTGGTTTGTGAAATTATGCGTAAATCCGTATGTTTTGCAAAAAAAAAAAAAAAATTAAGAACTAATAGAAAAAAAGGTAATCTTTTTCGTTAAAATTTAATTTTTTAATAAATTTTGATAAAAATTACTTAAATGCATTATACAAAAGTTAATAAAAATTAATTAAATATATAATTAAAAACCTGTTTTAAAAAATAAACTTTAAAAATAGGGTTCAAATATAAGCATTTTAAGATAAACTTCAACCTCAACTATGATATCAAAATTCATTAAATTCAAACAAGTAATTTAATCCATCCACCCAAATCTCAAGCGAACACATATTCCAAGGATGATATGCTCAAATGATGCATATTAAGGAATGAAACAAGACTACGAACAAACACTCTTTGTTGTTGTACAATCTTATTCGGTAGAGGTTATAGCTAACATCTTGAAAAAAGAAAATACTGTTGGAATTATTGATTAATTAAGTTTCATTAAATGTTGAATTTAATTAGTGGGCTATTACAATTAATTTGGGTGAATTGGAAAAGTCTCCAATATAGGCCCATAAGTTGATAAACTCATTTTAAGTGTCTTATATATGGTAAGGAATCCCATATCGAAAGTTTACAAGAAAAAATACTTGTTTATATAGTGGGAAGTGTGTATAAATTATAATTTAATAAGTGATCTACAACTTGGCTACCTTTAGCTAGCCAAAGGCTAGCAAACTAGCTACCACTAGAGTGGTGCTTCGCACCACTTGCGCCGCGCCGCGTCCCGGTCTCGGACCCGCGCACGTCGCAAAGTACGCATTGGGCGCTTTAGAGGCGCACTTTGCACGTACACATCGTCGCGAGGAGCTGAGGAGCCTTATAGTTTTCAGAAATGGATTCATGGTTCGATGACATGGCAACTGGAGGCTCGATGAGTTGGCATCCTAGGTGGTACACACATGTCAGGTTGCGTCACTTCGTCCCGCGTGGCAATTGGTACAGTTGGACGTACGCGTGGCATCTGCATGACTGGTGATTATTCGAAATTGGTGAATAGACATGATGGATGGACACTACACTTCAAAGTTTAATCTGGATCGTCAGATTATGAAATAGTGTGATCCAATGGCCATGACAAATCAGATCAAGTGGTGCACTAATTCATGAAATGTCACACACCCATTCAAGGAGACACTTCAATCTCTATATATAGAGACCTCCAAATTCGTTTTGGATACACCAAATCAATTACAATTCCATTGATTTATAAATTCTCTTTTCTCCATATTATGTTTCCAAAACTCTCTAAAATATTCGTCGTTATTCCGTTCGAGTACGTTCATTCTTTGGTTCGACCGACAATGTTGGTAGTGTGCAGTATCGACTTTGGAAGAAGCGTTGTATCTTGAGAGACAAACGTCCATAATCCCGTTTGCACTTTGTTGGGGGGCGAAATCTGTCTTAAGGAGATTTGCTTTGGCATATCTCGCTTCATCTTCTAATTTTATTTTTCTGTTATTTTGTTCTTTCGATTGCGTTAGTCGAATTTCCGACAACAATCTTAAGACAAATTTTTACTTTCTTTCTTCTACATTTCTCCTATTGATTATTTTCTGTAATTGTGATTTTGCAGAAAATGACTAGTACTATCGATAATACTACTAGTGCTGTGATTGCGCCAAATTCTGGTTCCAATCAATTTGTCATGCCGCCGGCTTCACAACATGAGAAATCGGAAAAATTCAATGGCACAGATTTCAAGCGTTGGCAACAGAAGATGCTATTCTATTTGACAACGTTGAACTTGGTAAAGTTTCTGCGTGAAGAATGTCCCGCATAAATATCGGAGAATGTTATTGACAAAAATACTCAGTTAGCCATTGATGCATGGAAACATGCAGATTTCTTATGCCGCAACTACATTCTCAATGGGCTGGATAACACTTTATATAGTGTGTATTGTGACTTCAAGACGGCTAAAGAATTATGGGAATCTCTTGACAAAAAATACAAGACAGAAGATACTGGAACGAAGAAATTCATTATCGACAAATTTCTGGATTATAAGATGTCTGATTCAAAGACATTAATGAGTCAGGTTCAGGAGATGCAAGTTATACTTCATGATATTGAAGCTGAAGGCATGACTTTAAGTGAATCTTTCCAGATTGCTGCTATGATCGATAAACTACCTCCACTATGGAAAGATTTCAAAAACTATCTTAAGCATAAACGCAAAGAGATGACTATGGATGATTTAATTGTTCGACTTCGCATTGAAGAAGACAACTGGGCTGCAGAAAAGAAGACTAATGTGCGCAACATGGAAGCAAAGGCTAACATGGTGGAAGACTCGGTGTCTAAGAACAAGAAAAGGAAGCGTTCTGGCTCATCCATGGACAAAGAAAAATTCAACAATGTAAAACGATTCAAGGGAAACTGTTATATTTGTGGGAAGTCGGGACATCGGGCAAAAGACTGTCGAAGCAAAAAGAAAGATACACCAAAGAAGAAATCGCCCCAAGCCAATATAACCGAAATGGATAATATTTCTGCAGAAGTTGGAGACATCAACCTATCCGCTGTTGTTTCTGAAGTTAATTTGGTATCTAATGCCAAAAATTGGTGGTTGGACACAGGAGCCACTCGTCACATCTGTGCCGATAAGGGTCTATTTTCTGAATATAAGACTCTGAATAATAATGAGTGCCTTTACATGGGCAATTCTACAACTTCCAAGATTGAAGGAATTGAAAAGGTTATTCTGAAATTCAAATTGGGAAGGAACTGACGCTGAATGAAGTTGTATACGTCCCATATATCAGAAAGAATTTGATTTCAGGAGCTATACTTAGTAAGAAAGGATTTAAAATTGTGTTTGAATCTGATAGGTTTGTACTTACTAAGGGGGGGCATGTATGTTGGGAAGGGTTATTTACTTGATGGTCTATTTAAGGCCAATGTTGTTGTAGTGGACAAAAAATCCACATATTTGTATCCGCAAGTTATTAATAAAACTAATGATTCTGTTTACTTGCTCGACTCTCCAAATTTGTAGCATAGCAGATTAGGGCATGTAAATCGTGCTTCCTTAAGAAAACTTGTAGGTTTAGGTCTTATACCTAAACTTGAATCCGAAGACAAATATAAATGTGAAATTTGTGTTGAAGCAAAATTTGCTAAAAAATCTTTTAACTCAATTGAAAGGAGTAGTGAACCGTTATGTTTAATACATAGCGACATTTGTGATCTAAAATTTGTTCAAACTCGAAGTGGTAAAAAATATTTTATCACGTTTATTGATGATCACAGTAGGTATTGCCATGTTTATTTATTAAGTAGCAAAGATGAGGCATTGAATGCATTTGTTGCTTATAAAATCGAAGTTGAAAATCAACTTGGAAAAATGATTAAGGCATTAAGATCCGATAGAGGTGGTGAAAATGATTCATCCATGTTTAATGAATTATGGGCAAAGTTTGGTATTATTCACCAAACAACAGCCTCTTATACTCCGCAGTAAAATGGGATTGTTGAGAGGAAAAATAGAACTTTAAAAGACATGGTTAATGCTATGCTTATGAGTTCTGGATTACCACATAACTTGTGGAGGGAAGCAGTGCTAACTGCTAACTTTATTCTGAATAGAATTCCCTACAAGAAAACTGGTTCGATACCTTATGAAATATGGAAAGGGAGAATGCCTTCCTATAAATACTTAAAAGTGTAGGGGTGTCTAGCTAAAATGGCTATTCCACTTCCTAAAAGGATTAAGTTAGGTCCTAAAACTATTGATTGCATTTTTATCGGATATGCGATAAATAGTAGTGCGTACAGATTTCTTGTGCATAAATCTGATATAAGTGACATTCATGTCAATACAATTATTGAATCCAGAGATGCTGAATTCCTTGAAAATGTGTTCCCTAATAAAAGAGATATTGTTGAGAATACTCAAAAGAGAACACGAGATAATGCTTTTGAAAACAATATAGAATCTGAACCAAGAAATAGTAAAAGGACAAAGGTTGCTAAATCCTTTGGTCCAGATTTTATATCTTTCATGATTGAGAAAGAGCCTCAAACATTTAAAGAAGTTATGACTAGTCCAGAATCTGTATTCTGGAATGAAGCTATAAATAGCGAAATTGAATCCATTATGAATAATAATACTTGGCAATTGGTTGATCTTCCTAAGGGAACTAAACCAATAGGGTGCAAATGGATCTTTAAAAAGAAGTTAAGAGCTGATGGTTCAATAGATAAATACAAAGCTCGACTGGTTGCAAAGGGATATCGTCAGAAAGAATGAATTGATTTCTTTGACACGTATTCTCCAGTAACTAGGATTACTTCTATTCGAGTTTTAATTGCTATAGCAGCCTTGTATGATTTGCAAATACATCAAATGGATGTGAAGACTGCATTCTTGAATGGTGAATTAAACGAAGAAATTTATATGGAACAACCAGAAGGTTTCATAGTAAAAGAATAAGAGAACAAAGTATGCAAACTTGTTAAGTCTTTATACGGTTTGAAGCAAGCTCCTAAACAATGGCATGAAAAGTTTGACAGTACCATGATTAGGAATGGATTCATCATAAATGCACGTGACAAATGCGTATATTCGAAAAGATTCGAAAAGGCATACGTACTTGTCTGTCTATATGTTGATGATATGCTTATATTAGGGACTAATATAGACGTTATCAATAAAACAAAGAATATGCTTACCAATAACTTTGAAGATATGGGTGAAGCAGACGTGATTCTAGGAATGAAGATATCTAGAACATCAGATAGAATATTCTTGTCTCAAATTCATTATGTTGATAAAATAATTGAGAGGTTTAAGACTCATAATATTAAAGAGACGAGTAACCCATTTATTCCTCATATAGTTCTTCACAAGAATAGTGGAAATGGGAAACAACAGTTAGAATATTCTCAAATTATTGGTAGTGTAATGTACTTAATGAATTGTACAAGACCTGATATAGCTTACTCGGTAAGTAAGCTCAGTCGTTACACAAGTAACCCAAATAATCAACATTGGTATGCATTACTTAGAGTTTTGGGATACTTGAAACGAACCAGAGAGTATTCAATATGTTATAGAAAATATCCTCCAGTAATTGAAGGATATAGTGATGCCAATTGGATATCGGATACAGACGAGTCAAAGTCTACCAGTGGCTATGTATTTACTCTTGGTGGTGGCGCTATATCATGGAAATCTTCTAAGCAAACGTGTATAGCTCGATCTACTATGGAATCTGAGTTTGTTGCTTTAGATAAAGCGGGAGAAGAAGCAGAATGGTTAAGACATTTCGTAAAAGATATTCCTATATGGCCAAAGCCTGTATCGGCTATTTGTATTCATTGCGATAACCAGGCAACAATAGCCAGGGTTGGAAATTTTGTGTATAACGGTAAGTTGAGACATATACGTCGTAGACATAACACCGTTCGGCGTCGTAGACATAACACCGTTCGGCAGTTGCTCTCAAATGGAACAATGTCAATTGATTTTGTTAAGTTAAAAGAAAACCTAACGGATCCATTTACTAAAGGGTTATCTAGAGAGCGTATAGACTGCGCATCGAGGGAAATGGGTTTAAAGCCTAAAACCCAATGAGTCGTCTTAGTGGAAACCTAACCTAGCAATTGGAGATCCCATGGACTAGGTTCAATAGGAAAACTAATTATGAATGACTTGATAAAAGCACTTAGGAGTTTAACTCCTTCCCATTTCTATGATGCAAAAAGTGCTGACTATGAAGTTTGTGAATGATAAGCTTTTGCTTTTAATGATGACTATAAATAGTACAAGTAGAGTATTTTTTGTAGAACATCACCTATGTAAGTGCGAACTTGGCCGGTTCTTTGAGAATTTATTTAGGCGAATTCTCTAAAGCACTCGCAGAACCCAAGTAGTTCAGGGCCGAAATAATGAACACAATAGATAACCAAGTTTGATATGAGAGATAATGTGTTTGGTCTATTGTCTGAGCTTGCAATAAAGGCTGACAGTTCAAATCGTTGCGTTAACTGATTAGCCAAGTGAGTTTGATAGACTCTTACTAAAGAAGGTTCAAAGCGAAAGCTACCTATATTGATGCATTATCTTTTTAATAGTACTCTTCTTTTATCTTCATTGACTTCTTCCATTCATGTGGGGGATTGTTGGAATTATTGATTAATTAAGTTTCATTAAATGTTGTATTTAATGAGTGGGCTATTACAATTAATTTGGGTGAATTGGAAAAGTCTCCAATATAGGCCCATAAGTTGATAAACTCATTTTAAGTGTCTTATATATGGTAAGGAATCCCATATCGAAAGTTTACAAGAAAAAATACTTGTTTATATAGTGGGAAGTGTGTATAAGTTATAATTTAATAAGTGATCTACAACTTGGCTACCTTTAGCTAGCCAAAGGCTAGCAAACTAGCTACCACTAGAGTGGTGCTTCGCACCACTTGCGCCGCGCCGCGTCCCGGTCTCGGACCCGCGCACGTCGCAAAGTACGCATTGGGCGCTTTAGAGGCGCACTTTGCACGTACGCATCGTCGCGAGGAGTTGAGGAGCCTTATAGTTTTCAGAAATGGATTCATGGTTCGATGACATGGCAACTGGAGGCTCGATGAGTTGGCATCCTAGGTGGTACACACATGTCAGGTTGCGTCACTTCGTCCCGCGTGGCAATTGGTACAGTTGGACGTACGCGTGGCATCTGCATGACTGGTGACTATTCGAAATTGGTGAATAAACATGATGAATGGACACTACACTTCAAAGTTTAATCTGGATCGTCAGATTATGAAATAGTGTGATCCAATGGCCAAGACAAATCAGATCAAGTGGTGCACTAATTCATGAAATGTCACACACCCATTCAAGGAGACACTTCAATCTCTATATATAGAGACCTCCAAATTCGTTTTGGATACACCAAATCAATTACAATTCCATTGATTTATAAATTCTCTTTTCTCCATATTCTGTTTCCAAAACTCTCTAAAATATTCGTCGTTATTCCGTTCGAGTACGTTCATTCTTTGGTTCGACCGACAAGGTTGGTAGTGTGCAGTATCGACTTTGGAAGAAGTTTTGTATCTTGGGAGACAGACGTCCATAATCCCATTTGCACTTTGTTGGAGGGCGAAATCTGTCTTAAGGAGATTTGCTTTAGCATACCCCGCTTCATCTTCTAATTTTATTTTTCTGTTATTTTGTTCTTTCGACTGCGTTAGTCGAATTTCCGACAACAAATACAAATTTACCATAGTTTCATAATATAATGTGAATGCTAGTGAGAGTTAAATGAGCAGCAGCACACTGTTAATCAAGAGAAGCATCAAATGATCCAAATGGTTAACTCAAAATAAAGCAACTCCGAAATTTAGACTAATTGCTTACTTGTTAAGATTCTAAATTACATATTCAAAATATTGGTTAAACAGGTTTCAGTGTGAAGTGGAAGGCCGGAATTTAACTCCATCTAAGCATCTAGAAACATATAGTGACTGGAGATCACCATCTTCTAGTTCTTTATCAACTGCATTACAAAAGCTTGCAATTTCTGTTGATGTTTCCTCAGACTGGGAGGTATCGAAACGAGTCATTATGTTAGAACTGCACATGAAACCCGATGAGGACTGAACGTTGGAAGAGGAAAGACTCGGTGGTTGTAGAGGAGGAGGCGGAGGAATGCGGTGCAAAGTTGATATGCGAGCTTGAACGTATGCCAACTCCGCCTGCATATTAATGACCTAAAACCATAGCAAGATTAGTACCACGTACTGTATCTTGCAGGTTAAACTTGTTAAACCGGTTAAGTTGTTGGAGAAGAAAGAAACTTTATCAGATTTCCATTTTTTTCTAAATTGTAATAGAACATGGGGGGTGACCGGTGGGTGTGGGTAGGGGTGGTGATCCATCCATACCTGTTGCTGAAGAGTAAAGATGTGGCCAACGCAACCATAGACAGGGTCCTTAACCCTTGCGAGAGCCTCATAACAAAGAGTAACCACAGCGTCGAGGCGTTTGTGCGGTGGAATTCTTAAAAGCATTTTGGAAGCATTGCTGGCTCCAAACACCTTGTGCACGGCGGCGAAGTGAGTGGTGCCTTGGTCAGAGTCAAAATATGGTGCAAATATGCAACCCTTTACACACTTCCTTCTAAGGAACTTGCAGGCACCACAAGGTCCACCACCACTTCCATTTTGACCACTCATCACTCACTCTTTCTCTCTTTACCTTTGCTTTTTGGGAGCAGAAAAGGGCTAGTTAAAGACTTTGGAAGAAATTGAGGAGAACTTTTGGTGGTGGATCTGGGTCAGTTGATAAAATACTAAAATATACTTCCTCTTGCAAGTTGAAAATACTAATAAAAAAAAAAAGATTCATTGAATATAAAGAATTTTCAATCTTATTTCATTTTATGTTTACTTGTTATTTTATCGATTATATAGTTCAACATTTAACTCATACATAAAAATCAGAATTATAGTAAATTTTATGAAAGTTGATGGAATATATAATTGAAAAATTGAGGATCCTATAAAATGTGTCATCAATATTTTTCCAATCATCATAGCACTCAAATTATATCGAGTATGATGACTTTAAGGGTCCGTTTGATAGGTAGGAAAAAATGTGGAAAATGAAAATATTTTCTAACTTTTGTCAATTAAGGGGGTTTGATAGCGTTTCTTTTCCTGACAAAATGTTTTCCACCTTTTTCTAGGTACAATCATTTGATGCACAAAAACTTGATTTTGTTTTCCCGCCAATTAGGTGTGAAAACATTTTCCATCTTTTTTTTAAGCAATGGCAACCAATTCTATCAACTATTGTAAAAAGAATTTTCATTTTTGTTGACAATTTATATGTAAAACAAAGTCAAACGAATATGGTAATTTTTTCTAATTGTTTAATTTTTTTTTTTTACTTTTTGGTAATTAAAACAAATTCTAGACGTATTGGTAGAAAAATTATCACTTTAATGGGCAATTTTTATAAAAAAGAAGCCAAACGGACACCAAACTTTCAACATTTTCCAGGTAGAAAATTATATCAATTAAACACAATTAATTACAATTCCCAACAAAATAAATTCTAGGCAATTCAATTTCCAGTAAAACATTTTCTTTCCATCTATTTTTCACCTTTGCAATCAAACAAAGCCTAACTGATAAAAATATTGAAGAGTAAGAAATAAGACATTAGTAACTCAAAATGACCAATTTATCACAAAATCTGATAATTTAAAATGCTTGGATAAATATACAGTTGCGAGGTTGGAGTGGGTGGGGTGAGGAGCTGGAAGTGGTTTTGGTGCAAAGTACAAACTTTAAAGCCACGGCAAAGGGAGATGGAGAAATGGGGGAGATCAGATTGCGTGAAGCAAACATAGACTACGGTCACAGTTCTACAGCAAATTCAAGTATTCAACCGCCATGGCCATGGAGCTGATGGAGGTGTACGCTCTCCCATGTGTGATCTACACGTGGGACATAAAGTATCCCATCTAATCATCTTCTCTCTTGTCTTTTCCATCACACACTCACAGGCAATGCCGCCTCTACACTGCAACCCTAGAAAACCCTCTCTACTGAATTTTTCTGCCAAACTTTAATTGAAGTTTTTTCATTGAAGTTATTATATATTATTGAATCTTTCTTGATCTAGATAAACATGCAGACTGCATTAAAAGAGAAATCGTAAAAATATATTTAATTCTTATTTTAATTTATTGAAAAAATGAATCAATAAATTGAGCCCTAGTAGAAGTAAAGGTTATCGCTTGATTGATTGAAGAAGAATGAGAGGATTTACTTTACCGAGGAGACGTGATTTGTGATTAATCAGCGATCTTTGATTCCTTTTGTCCGGAAATCATTGGTGGAATTGTTGGTTAATACTTAATTCTGTGATTTATTTTTTTAGTATTAACCCGGTTTGATACTCATTAAAATTTTTATTTTTATTTTTCTACTCATTTTTAACCACACATTCTTCAATAAAATAATATTTTTCATTATATTAATAATTTTTTATTTTTTTTCAACCACACATTCTCCATCAATCTACTATTCTAAAATTCATTCTTCCAAAATAATGTGGCTCAAACACACCCTTATTTTTTATTTTCCGCTGCATAAATTTAGCACCTCTTTGATAACTATTATTTAAAAACTCATTTTTCTATATATTTATTTTTAACCACACATTCACATAATAAAATATTTTACGAGTAAACTCAAAATTTTTCCCTACTTTTTAATTACACATTCTCAAAAAATCCACTATTCAAAATTTTGTTTTTAGCAAATAATGGTCATCAAACAGGGCCTTGATTTCTTGAATGTTTGTGGGGGCAAAATATATTAATACATAATAGCATTTCAAGAGACTCTTTAAACACGAGATGCTATCTATTTTAAATAGTCCAACATTTAAAATTATGCCTCCAAAGATTCTTTAAATTAACATTTTAATTTAGAGAGTGGATCCGACTCTCCAAATTTGGAGAGACAAACTCACTCTCAATAATTAAATGCATTCAAAGTGTTTTAATTTTCAATATAGAAAAATAATAAAATAATTTAGTAAAAGATGAAAAAAATAACTAATATTTTTTGGGAGTAAGTGTTAAAGTAATATAAAAAGTTTGTTGGAGTACTTCAAAATTTTATCTCTCTAAATTTAGAGATAATCTCCAAATGATAAAATATGCTCTTTAAAAATAAAGAGTCTATTTCAGATGCTCTTAGAATATAATTTAAGTGGAAAGAAGCTAACATTTCGTCAATGCATTGATATAAGCTACGAGCATAGCCCCTTTTTTTTGTTCAAAATATATTTTGGAATAGTATTTTAATAGAGAATGCGTGTTAAAAAAATAAGGAAAAATTTTGATTTTGCATTTAATATTATTTTATTAAAAAATGCGTCTTTGAAAATAAAAGAGAAAAATATATTTCGAAAATAATGAGAACCAAACAATGGCTTAGCCTACTTATAGTCTCTAGTTAAGACCATGCAGGATAGCACGAAGTCTAATATTGAATTTGATAAACATTTGTGCTGCACAAACAGACTAAAAGATATATTCAAAAGCAGGCATGACACGTGTCAATACGTGATTGACAAGTTGGAAAAAATAAAAACATTGCACTCAATTATTGTCTGCCACATAACTATAGCCCTCCATTCTTGTTCTCGAGCTTGTCCAAGGAGCGCTATTCTTTATAAGCCCTATTTATCCAATGTCATGTGCTACTTAACAAGAATAATGTAAAGGGGGAATTCGTTTAGGGTAGTTATAGATTTTTAACTTTGAAATGAGTATCTCTAATTTATTTAATTATATGAACCTTGATATTCACGGGATCAAAATTACTAATATAAACGCTAAAAATAATTATGAAAGAATAAAGATTTATATTTAAAATTTTAAAAGTCAGAGAAAAAAATACAAGATTTATCAACTATTAAAACCCTGTGTTTTAGAGATTTTTTAAATTTATTCTCAACAATATTTTTTTTAATACAATAATTTTACTTGTGAATTTCATAACTTTCCTTAATTTTTAACAAAATATCACTATCACAAAAATTATTCTCAATAATCTATATGAAATATGCTCTTATACAATTACACTACCTTCCGCACACTCCAAATATTCAAGGACGCGAAACAAACATATTGGGTGAGAATATAAGTCTTACCCTAATATAGTTGATGGTTAAAATATAAATAAGACTTCTATTTGAAAATGCACAAAAGGCATAGACTTCAAACCTTATTCAATACAACACTACAAAGTTAATTCCTAAAACATACATGTAGTTACACGTGTACGTAGAGAGAGATCATTAGTAAAAAATATTATTTAGCCCCCGTATCAGGGCGATTCTCACCCGATTTTAATCAAAATTTGTATGGTTGAAAATGCAGCCGACCCCTTCTAACCGTAATTACTAACTAGCTCATTTGGTAAATTACCATAAATGTCATTATTTCACTCAAAGTGAATTAAATGTCAAAAGGGTATATGTAATTCTATATATTTTGGTAAATAAGTGCGGTGATTTTCAAATTATGACGTTAAAATTTTTTATTATTATTTGCTAAGTATCACTCCCAGACAAACGCTCAGTATTATCGATGCTTAACACACATTTAGGCAATAAATATGGTTTGAATAATTCGAAATTAAAGTGTTGAAAATTTTAAATTACTAAGTACAATCGTTATAAAGTAAAAATAACTAGTTCATTTGACTTCAAATTTAGAGAATTAAAATTCGTTATTTATTCAATTTCACATCACAATATCTACCTTCTTGATTGCACAAATGATAAGAAAGAATACCTATAACATTATTCTAGTAGAAGTGTGTCCGCCGTGAGCGAGTGGTTGAGAGCAGACAAGCCACGCCTAAGAACTCAAAGTTGAAGTGATTGCACGTAATTTCCCGAGAATGCCCTACCCTGTCTCTGTCACCCCCAATATGTAGCCTTGAACCAACCATCCCCCCACCTATACAACAATTTTATCATTCCTTAATCATTCACCTTCATAACATTTTTGTTTTTGTTTCTTCTTTAAGGTCCCGTTTGATACCATGGATTTTCCATGGAAAATTTTGGTAGTGTTTGATGTCCAAAATTTTTCCTACCAATTATGGAAAAAGTTTTCATCTCACTCGCCATTTTGTAGGCGTGAAGTGAAATGATCGAATTCGTAATTTTTTTTTTTTTTTGCCATTGAAACAAATTTTATAACCAATTGTAAAAAAAAATTTACTTTAATGGGCAATTTCCTTGTAAAACAAAGGTAAACGAATACTAAAATTTGATTAAAAAAATGATTTTTTAGGAATTTTTTTTTAAAACTTTTTGGCAAGAGAAACAAATTTTATAACTAATTGTGAAAAAAATTATCACTTTAATGGACATTTTCATGTAAAATAAAATCAAACAAACATAAAAAGATCCAAAATTTTAAAATTTTCTGGATGAAAAATTATACCAATCAAACACACTTAATTAACAATCCACTGGAAAACAAGTTTTAGACAATTATTTTCTCTGAAATTCATTTTCTTTCCACCCATTTTCAATCCTTACAATCAAACAGATCCTAAATATTTCATTTTTTCTTAAAAGAAGAAAACAATTAACACAAAAACTAAGTCACGATCTCTAACCAAAGCCACTCTAGCCATGTTTTCAAGGTCAAATTAAGCACTAAAGATTTTGGTACATATCTACATCTTTTAATAAGTAAATGCTCTCAATTGAATTCGTCTCTAAACACAGACATTTTTTCAACTTTTCATCAATAATTAGCGATAAACTTTGAAATATAGCCCACATTTCATCGGTTAATCTTGATGTAAAATCATTATTCTCAACAAAATATGTTAACCTTTTTTTATCATCTCTCACCCATCCTCTTATTCCCGCTTACTCGGTTTACTTTTGGAGTATCAATATCGATTTAATTTGATTTTATCCGCAAGACAAAAAAGCCATTCGATTTATTTTCAATTGATTACTTAAGAATTAATTATATTTATGTTAAACTAATAATATTTGTAAATTAATATTTTAATAGTTTTCAACTTTGTCGATAAAGAATTTATTTGTTTTGATTTTTATATGCAAGTATAGGTACTTGTAAGTGTATTTTTAAACTTTGTGAATCATGCACTAAGTTATTCACAGGTTACTTTCTCAATTTTGAAAGATATAATGTTGCAAATTTGAAAACTAAGCTCATTTTTTATAACCATTATTTGAAAACTTTTTTTACCTATTCATTTTCAACCACATATTTGCGCATTCTAATTTTTGAAAGGGGAAAATTTCATCTGTGGTCACTGAAGATTCAACAAGATTTCAATTAGGATTTAATGACCCAATTGAGATTTCGTTGAAAGTTCCGATACTGCAAATGAAATTACTCGTTTGTAAAATGAAAAAGGACTCGTGAATAACTAGTGATATTTTTTTCTATTTCACCAGAATGTATACGGTTTCAAAGATAATTTATGCTAAAGAATTGCTAAATTAAGCCCTCGATTGGTGATGTATGATTGAAAACGAGTATATAGAAAAAAATAATTTTAAAAAAATTGAGAGAGAAACATGACTAATTATGGATATAAAAGTTCTCTTTTGTTGCATAATGACTAGCAATGAGTGTAACGGGTCATTATCATCCCCATCCCATCGAGAATTGTAAGAAGAAGGGACGGGACATGGTTAAAAAAATTATGTTTAATTAATTAATATTTCTACTAGTTTTTATTTTTTATACGAATTAAATTTAAATAAGTATAGCAAAAATTAATTGGATTAATCGATTACTGCAATATGTTGAGTTCTAATTTGAAAGGTTAAAATCTCATCTTGGACTAAAATACACGTGTTCGAGAGAGAGAGAGGGGGTGAGAGGGGAGAGAGAAATGCGAAGGATAATGAAGTATCATATCATCAATAACTCGTTATAATGATGATAAATAGCATTACTCGTTTATTTTTATGGATACAAATGCACTGTAACTTTAATGTATAATGTAACAGTGATCCCATTATCACGTACACTGAGATCATTTTCATTAGAGATGAATGTCATTAAGCCATAACTCAAACGAATAAGAAATGTGTAAATTTGGCTGCCCGAGTCACTCTTAAAGGAACAGATAAGTCATTATGAATTGAATAATACTATCTAACACCAATGATATTGAACACCAATTTAGGTGTCAGTATACCATAAGCTAATTTTTAATTACCCATAAGCCATTCTTTTTTTCCTTCGTCCAACAGCTTTCTTGGCTTGTGTCGGGTGACAGGTTTTAATTTTAAACTCGTTTCTTAAACAGAAATTTAGCAGAGACCACAACAATAATTTATGTTTTTTCTAATTCCTAGATTCTGACCACACGATTGGAAAATTCTTGGGGTCCCAAGTTCGTTTATGAAATAAATACTGATAATTAATTAATTTCTTGAATATAGTTGTTTCTTAAAAGTCAAGATAACCACCTCAAAAGATTGTACTATTTGCATTATAACCCCAATATAGGTGTATTTTTATATTTAGTTGCTAGGAAGTTAATCAATGTCTCTCAGCGATGTCTCTGAAAAATGCGGATGTCTGAGAAACACTCATTTAATTCTTCTTTTGAGTGAATACTAATACTATGATCACACGTATGACAATTGAAAAGTAAAACAGCAAAAACATTTGTACAGAAATGATTTTGCCAGAAAGTCACCAGAATACTTACAATGTCAGGTCTCGCTTTGTATTTTAAAAAAAAAATGTGGGTCCCATCATGTGCGTCTTCTTTGCTGGCTTTCTGTGACCTCTGCTTCTGTACACGAAGCAAAGTTCAAAGAAAAATTAATTAGTTACATAACAGATACATTGAATTTGATTATCACTTACATAGCAAAACTTATCCATAACGAGAGGACGCTATGAGCATTTTATTCATATTTCTTGTTCAATATTTTGTTGAGAAAAATATTCATAGTCCACAAGTTTTTTGTTGATTATTTTATGTCAAATTTATATTGCATATTTTCTTTTTTGGTGCTTTGGAGGTCGGATATCAGATCATTTATTTTTTTAATCGTAAATTTGAATTTAAAGATCATCTAAACAGGTCGAATCATTTGAACACGCGTTATCATATGATCAAGACATACAAGAGAAGTAACGAAAGAGAATTCTTAGTGCGTCATGACTATTAATAAAAAATAAAAAATAAAAAATAAAAAATTGGGTGGATTTCTTCAACTCCCCTCTTCGGTTACGTGTGACGTCCTTGAATTGGAGTAAAGCCAAATAGAAATGAAATAAACGCTTGCTTTGTCATTGTACTTGGAACGCCGAACCCCGTTTTGACTTTCTTCAACTCATTCTTTTTTTTTTTTTTTTGTTAAGGGGCCTTCCATTCAATTCGTTGAGGATAGACTAATGTAAGAGGGTGTTTGGCGGAGATTAAAATTAGATTTTTAATAGATTGTGATAAAAGTTTTTGAAATGTGCGATTGAAAAGTTGTGGTTAATATTAATTATTTGACTTTAACTTAGATTAAAATCAGATTTTAATTCGAACCAAATATGGACCAAGTCAGGGTTGCAAGAAAAGAGCAGTGAATGCATGAACACAAATTCGATTTTGCAAAATGTTGATTATAGATTGAAGAATTTGGAGAACTCTAATTGTGAGTGAATTTTAAGAACAAAGATAGAACCTGAGAAAACGTAATCAAACTATAAAATAAATAGAATAAAGCGATAAATAAAATTAGAAACAATACAATCCGACATATTTGTGCTAATCTTCTTTTTTGTTCATGCATCTCTTGTTTAGAGATAAGCTGATTTAGAGTCCGTTTGACACGATTTTTGAAAAGTCACACAGAGTTTTTGAGACCCAAAAATAATTTTTAGATCCTTTTGACTAAATTTTTGAAAATGGTGCTTTTAATTAAAATAGTTTTTAGAGAAAGTTGATTCAATGTAACTTCCTCTAAAAAGCACTTATGGAATAGAAAACGTTTTTAAAAGTTAGTTTTCAAATAAAAATTAGAGTAACTTCCTCTAAAATCCCTTCTACAAAAATCAAAAATCACGCTGAGTTGCGCTGAGCCCCTTCAAGTGTTCTCAACCCTTTCAATTATTCTATGTAGAATTAATGTAGAAAAATTGTCCAAACCCTTGCCGTGTGAATGTTGTTTTAGTGCATATTGGCAAAGATTAAATTATAATTTAAGTTAATCAAACACGAAATTATTTAGTTTAGCCTTCAAAGTGTTGTAAATGCATTCTAATTAATTTATGCGATATGGTATTGGATAGGAACGACCTTTTGAAAAATTAATTCACTTTTGTAACTGAACCAAACATGAAATAATTTTTATTTTATTTTTTTATCAATGATAACAATATGATCCTGCTGCCAAAAAATGAAAATAAAAATAAAAAATTTTCATTGCATTGAAATTTGTGCTTTTGTTATTCTTGTTCAGTGTATGAATCTCGTACTAATTCTAAATTGTTCCACGAAGAATCTCTTATTGCAAGAGTAGTCGATCACTTGAATTTTTGACAGATCGAATTGCTCTTCAGAGCTTAATAAATCACAATTTCATATGTGATACATTTACAATGCCAAACGATCTTACAAATGCCACAAATTAGGTGTTGGAAGTTCTATTTGAAATGTGTAATCCATTATTGGTTATCTTCTAAATTGAAACTGGGAACATAGAAAATCATGTAGCTTGTTCTTTTTGACTAAACCACTCTAGGTGATATATATTATTAATAAGAAGTAAAGATAATATAGAATTTGGAGAGGCTCAAATTACCAGCTAAAGGTGTAAAAGATGATAACTTATCTTGTTTGAAGATGGGGCGAATAATGGAAAAGCTCAAAAACTATACTTCTCACGATTTAACCACATTCATGATCATACGCCAAGATTACTTGAAGGGTATTGAGTAAATTTTGTTGTATAGTCGAGCTTTTTATGGATTTCCTTATTTGGAAATTAATTAAAACATGGAAAACTCAAAGAAGGAATTATTAACGTCACCTCTCAACAACAAAACTTGTAATCTAGTAGTTCTCTTTGGAGATCATACCAATTGGAAAGCCAGAGCACAAATGATTGAGATTATTTATCTTGAACATATACGGTTCATGCGTGAATCATAAACATTGAAAAGTCACGTCACAAATACTAGTCACACCTCTTTTATGACGTTTAAAGGTAATTTGTTTGTTCTCTTTATACATATATGGAGATTGAGAACGTGAAAAAATGTTACGCCATCAATGATTATGCTGATTTTTCTAAATTGAACGCATTAATAGAAAGCGACAACATGGAGAATCATATCGCGAAGATTTGTGGATATTTTTTCTATTTTATGTAAGGTTAATATTGCGAGTATCTTAACAATAATTTGTATCTGCACACAAAGACTAATTTATTATCTTTTATAATAAATATAATAAATATTTTTCCACAATATGATTTTGTATGTAATTTTTTAAATAGTTTCTTAACCAAATCCCACCACTGACCTACAACATTAGCTGTTTATGAACAAATTAAATAGAGATTAAGGTAGAAGTTTAAGGTATTCCTTACTATGAGTTGTGGAGTCCAATAGAATAGTTCGTCTATAGATATATTTCAATGTGTTACACATTATAGTTTGAATGTTCAAATGATCACTACAATTTTCTTAATTTGGCCATTAGTGAAAAGAAAGAAACAAAAAGAGTTGGAAAGAAATAAATCATGGAAAGATCGAGAGAGAAAAAGAAAAAGGTTTTAAGGATTTTCAGCTCTGACACGAGTTAAAGCTTGCAGTAAAACTAAGTATGGACATTCAAAATTCCATTCTTTTTGTCTTGTACATTTACATGCATATAATTCTGTGTGCTAGCTTACGATTGGTGTTGTAGCAAAAACACGAGTTTTGTGCACTAAACTCACGAGATGAAGGATGATAAATAAAAAGGCGGGTGTGGCTTATCTCATGTTTGCTTCACGCAAGCAGCTAATGGCGTTTGCTTCATCGCGTGGCTTCTAAGACTTCATTTTGTGTTTAAAAACCCCTTCAAAATAACAACAAATACCACCAAACCCTAAAATAAGACTCCACTCTCTCTTTTGCTCTTTCCCTTTCTCTCTGTATATTTCTTAACTCTCTCGAGGTCATCTTCAAGATTTCCTCATGGAAAACCTAGTCAATTGTGTGATGTACAGTAGAATTTAGAAATTTAATTTCAAGGAAAAAAAATGAGTGCAAAAGTCTCTTGTGATAGCACTAGTGTTGGAGCTGGGGGTTGTGGCGGAGCAGGAAGCAGCGGTGGTGGTGGCAGTGGCGGGGGTAGCAATGGACCATGTGGAGCGTGCAAGTTCTTGAGGAGAAAATGCGTGCCGGGGTGCATTTTTGCACCCTACTTTGATCAAGATCAAGGTGCAGCTTATTTTGCAGCCGTGCACAAGGTGTTTGGAGCCAGTAATGTGTCGAAGCTCCTCCTTCACATTCCAGTGCACAAGCGGCCCGATGCGGTGGTGACAATTTGTTATGAGGCTCAGTCCCGCCTTAGAGACCCCGTCTATGGCTGCGTTTCCCACATCTTTGCCCTTCAACAACAGGTAATTAATTGATTAAAATTTGCATTTATTTTAAGCTAATTTTCATCTTTTTGGGATTATTAATAAAAGGACACGCATGGTGTTTGTCCTTAGAATGAATAGCTTAGTCCTATGATCATATTCTTAATGATCTGTCTCGTCGGAGTTAGTGAGCTAAAGACTGTACTTGTTCATCCGTTACAAACTTCCATTGCTTCCCTTTATCCTTTTTCCAGCTGAATTAATTTCTCAAAACTTGTGACCTTGTGAACTTTTCATTTATCATTTCAATTTCCTTATCTCATAGCCCTAAATTGAGTTTTTCTTCTTAATTTCTTCCAAAATTTAAATAGATCATTTTTGTGGGATTTGGAGCCTAGTGCAGTCCCTTAAATAAAAAAGCCCTATATTCTTGCTGCAAGAACTATTTGGGACTTGTTTCAAACTCCAAGCAGTATCTAGTTCGAATTTCGAGCTTTTGGTTCAATTGTTCAAAGGGTTGCACTCAGTAATAGAAATTGTTCTAATGTTAAAATAAAAAATAAAAAAATTCCTTGAAAGATATCTCGAGATTGAAAAAGGACCTTTTCACTACATTTTTTTTTTTTTTTTTTTGTTATAAGTCTACTTTTTTGTAGTGTTTATATGAAATTTATCATCTGTGTAACTTGTCTAGTGAAATTCCAGTGATTGATGGAAGTGAGTAGGGATCTGTTTGGCTTTCCAATTAAATGAACATATTTCTTATATTTAAAACAATTAGAGAAGAAAAAAAAGTGCAGAGGTGCATCGGGGGAACAGTTCCATGGATTGCTGAAATCAAGAAACCTTATTCTGACTGATTTACTTATGATGTGGTCAGTGTCTGTTGCAATATATATGCTGCTGTAGTGCCTCCCGCAAGTACTATGACTTTTTCCTGCTATTAAGGAAGTGGTCGGAGATTTCTAATTTCTATGTAATTAATGTTTCCACCATTCATCAAATTTCTAATCCTAAATTTTATTTTCCATTCAGGTTTTGAACCCATAATTTAAGGGTCCTGTGTATACGTCTCTTATAATATCTTGTACTTAATTCATAGACACAACATTGCACAGTTTCCGTAAGATATGTGTTCTTTGTGGGTGATGCTTTTAAATCCGGGCATATGTCTCCTGGTTTTGTTGCTTTTAGAGGCGGGTGTGGGGTAGCGTAGCGCGTTGGGGGTTAGCTGCAAAACTAATTTTCTTTGAAACTATAAAAGTAAGTGAGTTTTTAAATTATTTTCCTTACATTTTAAATTTATTTTGGGCATTTTTTGGCATTGAAGGTGATGAATCTGCAATCCGATCTTTCCTACTTACAAGGGCATCTTGCGGCGCTGCAAATTCCAACTCCGCCACCACCTCCTCCTCCTCCTCCGGTGCAGCCACTAGTAATGCCACCGGTACTATCGATTTCAGACTTGCCGACTTCCGCCACAGTGCCACCAACATATGACTTATCCTCACTGTTTGAACCAGTTGGGCAAACTCAATGGATGTTGCAGCTCCCTCATCAGCAAACAGATCCATGTCAGTATGGTGGCCGCGCCACCAGAGCGCCACAGGAGATGCCACCATCAGGCTCCGGGGCAGGCGGTGGCGATGATCTTCAAGAACTGGCTTGTGAACTTCTTCAACGACATGCAAATCCAACAGTGCCATGCACACGAGCCCCACCTTTGCCACCCCACTCAAAGATAAACTGAACTCACCTGTTCATCTTTCAACTAGCAGTACTGATAAGGAAATTAGCTTCCAATATTTTTGGTCCCTTTGATATTTCTATGTTCAAACAATCTTCTTGTTATTTTATTTTATTTTTTGTTCTTTTGTACTCTTTATGCTAATGCTTTAAAATTTACTATTAATTCGTATATGAACAACTTAATTATTATTGTCGCACTGTCTTTTTAAGTTAGATACCTAAATTAATATAACCGTTTGTTATCCAACATAGATAACGTTATGTGACGTCTAAAACACATGATAAATTTCGAGGAGAAAATTTTTATTTATAATTTGTAAACATTTTGGGATGGATAATACTATCTACTCTAAATGACAACATATGATAAATTCTATTAGATGAGCCATAAATCTTTATATTCAGGGTCTGTTTGATGAATATTTTTAGGTTTAGTATTAGCGATTATGTAGAAAAAATGACTAATTTGTAACGTATTGTAAAAGACAAGGACCTATGGTGCGATTTGTATAAATTGGATTATAAAATCTAGGGTTCAAGTATGAAAAGAGGAGAAACACAACGTCGCATTTTCACTAGCTTCTCGCCCAGTTGGCTTTGAGCGACAAAAACGGAAACCCTGTCGCCTACCTGTCGTTGGGCTTTCGCTCGAGCGACAGCGCGTTGCTCACCTGTCGCCAGCTTATTGTTCAAGCGACAGGTCGATCCGAAAAATCCTAATTTGTTGTTTTGAAGTATTTTTTTCGACTCATACAACATAATTACCCTTTCCTATAAATACCCAATTCTATGCACGAAATTGGTGTGGTTATTTATTGTGCCTCTTCTCTATAACACTTCCATATTATTCTTTAAAGATTCAAGAGCTTGTTCATGTATTGATACAACCACAGATTGGGAAAAAAACATCGAATCCATTGAATCCAAACACACCTACTTCCTAAACACCTTCAGGAGTATACTTTCTCAGTTGAATTTCAGAGGCGGGTGGAGGTTGAGAAATGTTGACTACAAGCGCAGGAAAAACACAAGAACGAAGAGTTATTGGAATTCCACTTAGAAGAGACAATTGTAGAAGATCAGGAGCATGTGAGTTCAGGTGATCTTGGAGGTTACAAGAATTAGATTGGGAAGTCTAGTAGTTAGCTAGACAACATCTTACTGTAAATTCGTATTGTCTATAGTAGAGGTAACTAGCTTGATCTCTGAATTTTTACCCAATTGGATTTATCCATCATCAATATTGGTGCAATTTATTGCTTTAGTTTTACAAACTGCGGCAATTCAATTTAGGAAAATTGGATTGTTTGTTTAACCATCTAGAAATAATTAAAAATAGTTTGTTGTTTGTTAATTGTATAATTTCACATGTAAGGTCAAACTTAGTTAGTAAACTACGTAATTTCAATTGGTATTAGAGCCTAAATTCGAATCTTGATCTTAGATTTCTAGATGAGCAATTCATTATCTATCCCGCCATATTTTGATGACAATAATTATGCTTATTGGAAGGTTAGAATGAGATTTTTTTTTGAAATCTATAGATGAGCGAATTTGGTTAAGTGTGATTAATGGTTGGACTACCCCTAGTTCTACGGTTAATAATGAAATTATCCCTACTCGCATTGCTAATTGGACTAGAGCAAATTTAGATAGTGTAACTGGAATAGCAAAGCCTTACATGTCATATTTATAGGAGTGTCCCCTGAAGAATTTAGGAGAGTATCTGGGATATTCTATAGACCACGCACGGGGAAATTCAAGCTGTTAAAATTCTAAGTTGGAGATGTTGACCACTGGGTTTGAAGAAATTATGATGAAAGAGGATGAGACATTTGATGAATTTTATGCTAGTTTAAATGACATAATTAATTATAGTTTCAACCTCGGTAAGAAAATACTCAAGTAAAAAATTGTTAGAAAACCCCTTAAATCTTTATCTGAGCAATTTAGGCCTAGAATTATTGCTATTGATGAGAGTAAGGATATATACTCTATTCGGTGGAAGAGTTGGTTGGATCTCTCCAAACTTATGAATTAACATTAGCTAAACCCACAAACGATAAGTCATTGACCTTAAAAACATCATTGACCTTAAAAACAGTGAGTAATAGTCATAAAGAGTCCTTGGATTCAGATTCTCCTAATGAAGAGGAATTAACATACTTTGCTAAAAAGTTTCGAAAAAGTTTAGGAACAAACAAAAACCTCAAGAGAAGCATAGAAGTAGTCCTAGTAAGTCTAGGAAGAGTTCTAAAAATGTGAGATATCATAATTGTCGAGGTTTTGGATACATTAAGAGTGAGTGCATTAGCGGTAGAAGAAATCTGGATAAGGCTATGAATACTATTCTTACTGATGACGAGTCTAACTTGGACAATTAGAGTGAGAAATCAACTTGTGAGGAAAGTCAGAAATATATTACCTTTACTACGATAATTAAGAATGGATCTGATAAGGGGAGTGAGAAGGCTGAGAGCATAAATAGTAGTGAGAATTCAGAAGAAGATTCTGATAGTGAAGAGATATTCATGAGGATTATGATAGAATTTAGAGGAGAGTGTTAAGATTCTAACTAAAAATAAAATCTTAAGTACGAGAGTCATGGAACTTAAGTCGGAGAAAGAAGACTCATAGCATACATTCATGAATCTACCTCAACCTCGAGAGAGTTGAAATCCATGAATAAATATTTAGATACCTAAGTTAGAAATCTCATTAGTGAGCTTGAGAAAACCTCTAGGAGAGCTAATGAGCTGATAGTTGAAAATGAAACCTTATAAATCCAAGTTAAAAATATTCTGAGCGATCTAGAGTATTCCAAGTCTTAACTTTTTGCCTTTTCTAGTGGTTTTAAGAAGCTAGATAACATTCTAGGAAGATGCAAGTCTGCTGGTAATAAGAGATGTCTAGGATATAATAACAATGATCTTAATGTTGTTAGTATGTCCAAGATCATTTGTCTTTGGTTCTGACTAGCTTAAAAATGCGCCTAACCCCGAACTTAAAAATAAGGGATATGTAGGACAGAAACCTACTAGACGGCGTAGGAAATGTCAACCTAGGAATAGATATCAACGATCATATACCTTTGGTCCTAGGTTTATCCTTGTTTTTATTGCGGTGAGTTAGGACACATAAAATCTAGGTGTCGTCATTTCCTGGATATAAATAGAAACTGCAACTTAAATAGAAATAAGAATCATGATTATGTTGGTCAGATTGACTTCTTTATTAATCAGGTAAGTATATTGACAAAGATAATGACACGGATTACTGGGAATATTCTCGTCACTAGGCAAGTTTGGGTGAAAAAAGTGATTTGAAAAATTCTAAAATAGATCACGGTACTCTTAAATGTAAGAACATTTGCATACCTAGTTGATTAGGTATTTTTGATGCATGCTCGTACTTTATCATCGTGTAACATTAATTTATGCATGCATCATATTTGTTTATGTGTTTCTAGGTAGAAAAACTCCTGCATATTTTATTTTTTTTGTATGTTTGTTGATTTATTGCATTCATGCTTTAAAATAAAAATAACAAAAAATTGAAAATTGAAAAATAAAAATGCGGGAAATTGTTTTTACAAGCATTATATATAATATACTTGAATTTGTTGTTGAATCAAGCATAATCGATGAGCCATAACATAATTTTCATTGTTGGCTTATGTTATTATGGAGTACTTAGTATAGATATTTTCATGTACCACCTGCACCGTACACACTATGATATTATTAGTGAGATTCTACCGCGTGTGTGAGATTTGAGATGACAATCACATATTAGTAATGTGACTTTAAACATGAATTGACTATATATATTAGACTAAAATCCAGTTTATCCCCGATAATAAAAAGCTCAATATTTTATATTCTTCTTCGAAACCTATTTGACTCGAGCAATTAAACTTGCAGGATTTCTCAAAACCTGGTGCCCATGGTCAACTGATTTGGGTTAACCGGCCTAGAGCTTGCTACATGGGTCATTTTAGTCACTTAATAGAGAAGAACATGCATTTAAGATGTGAAAAATAATAACGAACTTAAAATATTGAAACATGTAAAAATAAAATATGCTCAAAGTTAGGGGAGAAAAGAAAATATCCATACAAAATGAGCTTTTCTTTATGGGTCCTATGTGTTTTACATGATTTGACTTTCATAAGTAGATGAATACACTTATTGACAGTGATATTTAGCATGTCATTTCTCATAAAATTAAGATTTAGAGTCCTACTTACAAATGATTCGTGACATTTTACACACATGAGTCACTTATACAATTTACTCAATGTTAACTTGAATTGGGTATGTGGAAATATTTACTATACATTGATTATACATATACATGATAACGACTGCATTTTTTAGTACTTATATGTTAATGTTAAAAAAAGTTTATCCTTTCGTCATTTGTGACAAAAATGGGGAGAGAGAGAGGTGTGTAAAAATTTTTGTTGTTGAATTAGTAAAAAGAGGGAAGGTGATGTAAAATTTAATTTTTGTTTTTGAGTTTTGATTTATGAGTAGATTAATTTATTTCATTGCATTCTATACTATATCTACCTAGCTGTTTGAGTTTTTTATGTTTGTGATGGTAATGTTTTTTTTTGTGTTTGGATTAACGTTAGTGTTATGTCTCAATCTAGCTAGTGTTGATGTCAAGTGTTTAATAATTTTATTATTTCCTATATCACGTGCTTTTACACTGGGCATTTGAGTTGTGAATTTCAGGAAACATGTTTAACAATGAATGCAAAAGACATCAGTTTGATGAAATTTGAGTAGTTTAGATTTTGTTTTTAATTTTACTTGACTTATTGTATAATTTGTCACAGAATACCAAAGGGGGAGTTTGTTAGGTTTTTAGTGTTGACCATTCCGTAGACAAAATGACTATTTGTAACATGTTGTAAAAGTCAAGGATCTAAGGTGCAATTTGTATAAATTGGTTATGAGGTCTAGGGTTTGAGCCTAAAAAAAAAAGGAGAAACACAACACCGCATTTTCTCTAGCTTCTCCCTCAGTTGGTGCTTGAGCGACAAAAAAAGAAATAGTGTCTCTCGCTTGTCGTCGAGCTCTCGCTCGAGCGACAGTTCGTCGCTTGCATGTCGCCGAGCGGGTCGATCAGAAAAATCTTAATTTGCTGTTTTGAAGTATTTTTTCTGACACATTCAACCTAATTGCCCTATCCTATAAATATCCAAGCCTATAAACGAAATTGATGTGGTTGTTAATTGTGCATCTTCTCTATATCACTTCCATATTATTCTTTAAGAGCTTGTTCGTGTATTGATACAACCACAGATTGGGGAAAAAACATCGAATCCAAAACACATACTTCCTAAACACCCTTAGGAAGGTACTTTCTCAATTGACTTTCAAAGGCCGCTGGAGGTTGAGAGATATTAGACTACAAGTGTAGGAAAAGTACAAGAACATGGAGTTCTTGAAATTTCACTTGGAAGAGACAATTGTAAAAGATTGGGAGCTGGTGAGTTCAACTGATCTTGGAGGTTACATGAATTAGATCGGGAAGTCCAGTGGTTGGCTAGACAACATTTTACTGTAAATCCGTATTATCTATAGTGGGTGTAACTGGCTTGGTCTCGGAGTTTTTACCCAATTGGATTTCTTCATCATTAATATTGGTGTTATTTATTGCTTTATTATTGTAAACTCCAACAATTCAATTTAGGAGAATTTGACTGTTTGTTTAACCATCTAGAAACAATTTAAAAAACTTGTTGTTTGTTAATTGTATAATTCCAAATGTCAGGTCAAGCTTAGTTAGTAAACTACGTAATTTCGGATATTATTGAGGAAATAATGTATTTTAAATAGTGATATAATGAGAAATATGTGGTTAAAAAGTAATAAAAAATTATTGATGTAATGAAAAATATTATTTTATTGAAAAATGTGTGGTTGAAAATGAGTTTTGAAAGAATGTATGTCAAACAGATGCTCAATAGATTTAATATCACAATTGTTGTCATCTAGATTGATGTCAAACACCACAAGTATTTACATTACTCTTTTGAAATAAATACATTTAGTTGATTATTGAGTAACAAATTATATATTTCATGATTTTTCAGTAAAAATAAAAGAGAAGCAATTATAGACTAATTTTTAATGATAACTATAGATTTAATGCCCTTATTTAATTGCGAGAAAAATGAAAAAAAATAAAATCACACTAACTATAGATTAATGCTTTTGAGTTGGTATGTATTAAAATTTATATTTGTTTGGATTGGATTGAGTTTAGTATATATGAAAATTTAACTAATTGAAGTGATGCAGGTAAGGTTTGTCAAAATGCAAAAACAAATACATAAGAATGAGATAAGTGACATACTTTATTGTTTTTTTTTTGTAAGAAGGTTGCAGTTTATCTCATTTAAATTCTTTTGGATCAATTAAAGAGATGCATACATGTGTATTTATGAAATTTAAATATGAATAAGGATTCAAACCTTGCTTTAAATTAAAAAGTGAGATAATATAACACTTTGCCCCTGTTTGGTATATATTAAATTTTTCATTCTCATTATTCTACTCATTTTTAACTACACGTTCTTCAATAAAATAATATTTTCCATCACATTAAAAAAATTTCCTTCTTTTTTTAACCACACATTCTCCATCAATCTACTAATCCAAAATACATTCTTTCAAAATAATGTGGCTCACTATATGAATTAATGTGGTAGAATTTAAAAGTAACACCCTATTACTTTTTTTTAAAAGTCTCACACTATTTCATTTATATTCTTTGTAAAATTAACATCTTCATTTATTATAGAGACAAATGGAACAAGATAACGAATCCAAAAGTGACACTGATTGATTGTATGGAATTGTTGGCCAATAGAATGCACGTACAACAACATTTGCTAAATTGCAAATGTCACTTTAAAAAAAAAAAGTTAACATATTATGTCGCTTTTTTAAAAACCTAAGTTTTAGCATAATTAAAAAGAGACTAAGTTGTCATTGATATACAATTCCATCAATAAAACAACTGATGTATCTTTATATTTGCAAATAAGGTAAATTTGGAAACACTTTTATGAAATTTAAGGCATATGTCACTTTTTTGAAGAAACTAAGGAATATCATTGCTAAAAAGTATCATAAAAAAGTGATATATCATGTTCCTTTAAATCAATATTCTTGTGGTATGATTAACTCTCAATTTTGTAAAAAGAGGAAAGAAAAATTATTAAATGAAAAGTGACAGGAAAAAAAAAATGATAAATATTAAAAAAAAGTAACAAAATCAATTTGTGGGTTTTTAGGGCTTTTGAGGTTTTTTTTGGGTGGGGATGGAGGTGTTGGACGAATTAATACGAAAATTATAGTTTTGAAGGTATTAGTATAATATATTTTTGGGTAACGGGCCAAATTTTTATTATAAAAAAAAAAACAAACAAGCTAGCAACACCAATAAATTATCAACGAGGAAATCACAACTAGGCCTCTTTTTAAAATTTACGTTTCATTAGTCAAATTTAAGTTTAATCTTTCATTAATCAGGGGTACTATATCCTCTCCACTCCTTAACCCTAATTCATTTTCTATCCAAATAAAAGGCCACAGAAATTACATTTCTCTCAAAAATCAGATCTATATAATAACAACTCCAACAACCCGCTTGTCTTCTTTGCTCAATCTCAAGTTTGAAAGAAAAGGGTGGGGAGGAGAAGAGGGCTACCAAGGTGGTGGAGGAGATGAAGGAGAATGAGGAGGTGGTGGCGATGATGGTAGTTGTAGAGGCTGCAAAGATTGAGGTTGATTGAACTAGGGAAATGGATATAGGTTGTACGAGCTAGACCGAGTGGTGGATATGAAGAAGAAGACTTTGATGGAGGTGGTGGTTGATACGAAAATTGTTATTGTTAAGGCGGTGGTGGAGGTTGGTTCCTGGTAGATGGTTAAAAAGTTGTCGGGATGATGAATGGTTGGGTCTTCTTCTCAATCTCTCTCTCGCATTCACGACTTTTTCTCCATCTCTCTCGTCGACACCGCATCCTTTGTCACCAATATCACAGTCACTCCTGTTGACCCTAAAAAATGAGCTCAACAGATGTCAGGTTCGTTTTTAACACGTCAAGTACGGTTCCGACACATTCTTACCGGAATAAGTACGATAATCAACTTGAAATGGACACGGGATACACTTTTCGATAAGAGACGAAAATGTTCGGACTCCGACGGTATAAATCAAAGACAATCGCACTATCAACAACTGCCAGACAAATTTCCAAGGATAAATCTCTTATTTGTTCAAAGGAATATGTGTAAGGATAGATTAAGATGAAGAATTTGTATACGAATTACAATCCCTTCTTCTCGGGTTTATATTCGTCAATCATGTAAAGAACTATAAATAAAGGAATTGCTAAGTATTTCCTTACGAATATCTTGAGAGCCTTTAGAATATATGTGTTTGATTTTTTTATTACAAAGATGCCGACCCCCTTTTCTTACAAAGAGAAGCTATTTATACTACCATGACCGACGTGGTGATCGTTGTATCAAAGCCACGTGGTCACATCTCCGACACTAAAGCCTCACATCATTTCTATTCCTTAACTAATATTGACAAGGGGTTGGCCGTTCTACATTGTAGGTTGATACACTGACATATATTTATTACAGACGTCATATCAGTCATTCTAGGGATCTTCGAATCTTCAGTGCGGTCATCGTCAGCTTAAGGACTTCTGGTATGTTAGAGTTTCGGATAACTTGCAAGGACCTCGGCCTCAAGTTTTAGTGCTTGGCATAGGATGGAGGGGTTCGGCACTCGCTTCAGATTTCAGTGAAAGGATTTCGAATGTTCGTCTCTTCCACCATTTTGACTTCATTGACCTTTCCTTGACTTTCCTGTCGACGTGGATTTATTGTCCACATGACCGTCTACGTGACAATCTCTCTTGGAGCCTCGGAGGCGAGGCATAACAACTCCTATCTCCTTCTTCAAACCAAAACCCAAGTTGTTCAGTGGTGTGTGTGCAAGTATGTGGTGGTACGTGTGTGGATCTTTGTATGATGGTGTGTACGGAGTGAGTATGGTGGTATGTGTAGATCTGTGTCGTGTGTTGTTGTATGTGCGGTGATAGTGCAATGGTTGTGGAGGTGGTTGTGGTTTGTTGAATGTGGTTGTGGTGGAGCGTTTGGAGTGGATTTGAGACGACGACATGTTTTGAGTGGTGCCGACGGTGGTGTAAGGAGGGAAGATAAAGGTAATTTGAAACCATTTAATTGAGTAATTGTGACCAGTTAATTTGATTGTCATTTAGATGAAAAAAATATTCTGATTCTTAAAAACCCCAACTGGGCTTTTTCCCTTGAATCAGACAAACAAAGAAAGAATCCCATTGAGTTCTTACGCTTTCATGTCTACAACGTAATTCATCTGATTACTACAGGGATGAACCCAATACGAAATATCAACCATAGAACGAGGTGTAATAAATTGATTTAATATTTTGTGATCGATAAATAAATTATGACCAATTAATTTGATAACTTGTGACAAATTAATTTGATAATTTATGACAAATAAATAAGTTGTGACCTATAAAATTTATGGTTTGTGATTGTGACTAGTACATAATTGTAATCATAAATTGTATGTTATTGTGATCTTAGCCTATTTGATTTATAAAACTTATTAATATTATAATTAATTAATACTACTCGATTTTTGAAATAATTTCACAAATTTATCACATTTAAAAGTGTATCTTCAAAGGTTGAAAATAATAGTTGTCAAACATTGATTTAATATATTCATAAATCAGGTGTACCCTGTCCACCTCACTCCTTAACCCTAATTCATTTTCTATCCAAACAAAATGTCATTGAAAATACACTTCTCTTAAAAATCAGATCTATTTGCTTGTCCTCTTTGCTCAATCTAGCAGAAAGTCCGAAAGAAGGGGATGGGGAAGGAGAAGAGGGCTATGGCGGCAGTGGGGGGATGAACGAAGAGAAGGTGGTGGCGATGATAGTGGATGTATAGTCAGCAAAGACTGATGTTGATTGAATTGGGGAGAGTGATAATAAATAGGTTGTAGGAGCTAGGCCGGGTGGTACATATGAAGAAGAAGATTCTGATGAAGGTGGTGGCTAATACGAAAATTGTTATTGTTAAGGCAGTGGCGAAGGTTGGTTCATGATGGAGGGTTAAAATGTTGTTGGGATGATGAATAATTAGGTCTTCTTCTCCATCTTTCTCATCGACGCTGCCTCCTTTGTCACCCACTCTTATCTATGTGGTAGTGCAAATCTGCATGTGATGGTGTGTATGGTGGTATGTGTGCATCTATGTGGTGCATTGTTGTTGTATGTGAGGTGGTAGTGCGATTGTGTGTGCGGTGGTGGTTGTGGTAGCGCATTTGGAGATGGTAGTGATGAGTTGTGGATCTGAGGCGGTGGTATGTTTTGGATGGTGTCGATGGTGGTGTGAGATGGGGGAGATAAATGATAATTTGTGACCTATAAAATTTGTGATTTGTGACTGTGACATCTTGTGATTGTGATTATTATGTTATTGTAATCATAAACTGTATGTTATTGTGATATTAACATATTTAATGACCTAATAATTCATAAAACTTACTAATTATATGTTTAATTAGTATCACTTGATTTTTGAAAGAATTTTACAAATTTGAGTCATGTATTTTTCTCGAGGAAATTACACCTAACCCTGTTTTTAAAGTTTACACTTCATTAATCGGATTTTAAGTTTAATTTTTCATAAATCAGGTTATAATTTTTTATTTAATATTTATTAATAAATATATTGTTAATAATCAACCACTAATAAAAATTAGTTACCTTCATTTACGTTTGTAAGAGAGAAAAAAAATTTAAAATCAAAACTCATTCTCTAATCTTCCATTTCCGGTCACAAAGAAACTGACTGGCGACTACCATTCTTCAACCAACAATACTACATTTGTTTGTGAGATTTCCTCATTTTTTCGACCTTTATCACCGGTGATTTTGCTGAAGCTCTCCACCCTACGTCATTCATTCAAACACCTTATCTTGTAGTTCAATAATCTATTGAGCCCTAACTCCTTACAAACCTAAATAAAAAATGATGTTAACAAGGAGTATAGATCGAAAATCCCATTTGAGTGGATGCAAGTCCCTATCTATCTCTGCAGGCGGGTGTACACATCACCGATCTGTAGCTGCTACAACTCCGATCGCGATCAGATCTAGGTCTACACAACGCCAATGGTTTTGTTGTCGGGAAGTGGTATTGGTGGTTCTCGGGATGGTGGTTTGGGTTATTGCAACGGTGTGGTGGTGGTCACAAGTGATTTAATCGATTGTGACAAATAAATTGGTTGATGTGTAATCAATAAACAATATGTAACAAATGAAATAGATAAATTGTGACTAACAAATATCATGTAACCTAAAAATTTATTAATTTGATAAATTGTGACTTAAATATAATTTGTGATCAATTAATTTGATATTTTGTGTGACCATAAAATAAGTATTGACTTATAAAATTAGTGATTTGTGACCAATAAATAATATGTTATTATTAATTTGATAGATTTGTGATAGATGAATAAATTGTGACGTATAAATTTTTGATTTGTGATCAACGAACAAATTGTAATCTATAATTTTTTTGAATTGTGACCGTGAAATAATTTGTGACATATAAAAATTGTGATTTATGATCAATTATATTGAATTTGTGAAATTATACGAAATTGTGACCTTAACATATTTAATAAATAAAAAATATATTTAATTAATTAAATTATAAATAAATTTTAAAAAAACCCGAAATTTGAAATTTTTAACTTAGTTTCTAAAATTTAAAATTGGTGAAACTTAATCCCTTAATTATGAAATCTTCCCCTAATTCTTTTATCTTCAACCATGTATTTTTTCTTTTTCAATCCATCCAACGGCCCAATACATTATGCCCTTAAAAGCCGATGTCCCGTCAACCACTTCCTGCAATTTCAGTTACAAAAAGAAAGAAAAATGGGATAACTTCACAAATGCCATAAGTTTATTTTTTACTATTTACACAAGTAACACATTATGTTAATTTCGTATAAGAAATTCACGTTTTACATGGATAACATAGTGATGGTAACAATAATGTGTTTTTTTCATTAAAAATACGACTATAACTCCTTTAATATATACGTGTGTGTGTTACTTGTAGAATAACATTAAATTATTTCAATTTTTTAGTTTAAAAATAATTTTAATCCCAAATTGAAATCAAATTAACTCCTAAAACTTAAAGGAAAACATCTACCGCATCCAACTACCAACATTTTCCAGTATCACTACAAACAAACTAATGGTTTTGGTTAAGTAGTCTGACTCATACTCATGTGTGGTTCTATGGTTTCTTGAAAATTTCACACGAAAACTCTGACCTGCTATCGAAACTCCTCCGCCAATAACTAGAAAAATAGTCAAAATCTCCACTGTAATCCAGCCTCCAGCCACATTTTTTCTGGAAATAATTATCAACTTAATAAGGATAAAGATCATCCCTCATGTTTGCTTTTGCATACCTGAGACAACATAATCGAAGCCATTTCTTCTTTGCATCTCATAGAAATAACACATAGAACGCAGTGGTAATCAGATGTCAGTTTTAATTCAGTTCAACTGAAATTTATTTTTAAAGTATTCTTGTTAGCCAGTGGACCGATGATTCGGATTCCATGGCAATCATCAAAATGCACTAAGCTAAAGTTGACCAATTCGACGTATAGGATGTGAACATCATTAGAGACGACGATTTGTGAAAAATAAACCTAACCAAACAATTGTTGAAAACAAAAGGAAAATAGTGTCATGTGTATATTCTGCTCGCCATGTTGGTAGCTCCATCAAATACAGTAGATGGAGATTTTGAAGAAGCGAAACAAAGTTCAATAAGGTTTGAAACAATTAACCCGTCTAGTGATTATAATGCTAATTATGACCAAAGTGTCGTGTGAAAGGGGGAATTTCAGGTTTCAACAACTACAAGAGTAACTTCATTGAATACTGTGGTATAAAATTATTTTATTGGCCATTTTTAAATTTACTATGAACTTCAATGATGCGTATTTGACTCTGGTTGTATAATGTATAGTATCGTAATTGTCCACATTGATATTTCACGCCGCCATTTATATCAATATTTTAAATATTGTAACTGTTAGAAAGTTCAATGACCATTTTGAAATTTATTCCAAACTGCAGTGACCAGGCATGATCAACCAGGAGAATTACAACTACTATGTAGATGGGAATGAATACGACTGTAGAATATATTTTTTTTGTTGAAATTATTTTAATTTATTATTTCATATTTAGCAACCAATGTTATAGTTTGTTATTGACATATTTTATGAGCCCCATTTTTTCTATTAAAATACATTCTGAAATAATATTTTGATGGAGAATATGTAATTAAAAGATAAAATAATGATTTGAATTTACGTTTAATATTATTTTATTAAAAAATATGTATTCAAAAATAAGAAAGAAAAATATATTTAAAAATAATATGCCCAATATTTCAAAGTAGGAAAATAAAATTTTCCCACGACTTGAATAAAACCAACAGATAATCAAATATCGTGCACACGCTGATTCGGATTAGTTTATGACTTTATTCTAAAGGACATAGCGGTCATTTCAAGTGTCGTAAACTTTAGACTTCGCATCAAACTTCCCGTCGTCTCCTCGATCCAGATGCTGCAGTTCCAAAGGAGCTTCGTACGCTCATTTCTCTGCTCTCCAAACTAGATCCACCACCACCGTCTACCCCACCAGTTCACCAACATATCAGCCACCACTCCGCCACCATTTCCGCGGCATTCAAATTACCAAAACACAGCTCCCATCTCAGATCTAAACCACCATCAAGTCCCGGGAATGGCTTCTTCGGAAGCCGATTCCCGCCTGAACCTCGTTCTAGTCCCGGCCCTCGAGAAGATTATCAAGAATGCGTCCTGGCGCAAGCACTCCAAGCTCGCCGCTGAGTGCAAGTCCGTCGTCGAACGCCTCACATCAGCTAACCCAACCCCCCTACCATCCTCTCCCACCTCACCCTCTTCCCCATCCATCCAATCGGATACTGACACATCATCATCCCAACCTGGGGTTCTACTAGAACTCCCCCTCTTGGATTCTGACTTCATCTTAAGCCCCTTAATCAATGCTCTCTCGTCCAATTACCTTAAAGTCGCCGAGCCTGCCCTTGACGCTGTCCAGAAATTAATCGCCCACGGCTACCTTCGTGGGGAGGCCGACCCCAGTGGTGGCACTGATGCAAAATTATTGTCCAGATTGATTGAATCCGTCTGCAAATGTCACGATCTGGGTGATGAATCTGTTGAGTTGTTAGTGATCAAGACACTCTTGTCAGCGGTGACATCAGTCTCGTTACGAATCCATGGGGATTGTTTGTTACAGGTGGTCAGGACTTGTTATGATATTTACTTGAATAGTAAAAATGTGGTAAATCAGACTACTGCCAAGGCGTCATTGGTTCAGATGCTGGTGATTGTATTTCGGAGAATGGAGGCAGATTGCTCAACTGTGCCATTGCAGCCAATTGTTGTTGCAGAGCTGATGGAGCCAGTAGAGAAGGCAGATGTGGATGGCTCGATGACTATGTTTGTGCAGGGTTTTATTACTAAGGTAGTGCAGGACATCGATGGTGTTTTTAGCCCCTCAACACCAAGTGCTGGTTTGGGGTCCGGAATTGGGTCTCATGATGGGGCTTTTGACACCAAGACATCAACCGTGGAAGGCACAAACCCTGCAGATTTGTTGGATTCTACGGATAAGGATATGTTGGATGCAAAGTACTGGGAGATTAGTATGTACAAAACAGCTTTGGAGGGAAGGAAAGGGGAGCTGGTTGACGGCGAGGGGGAGAGGGACGATGATATGGAGGTTCAGATTGGTAATAAGTTAAGACGGGATGCCTTTTTGGTTTTCCGAGCATTGTGTAAGCTTTCAATGAAGACTCCACCCAAAGATGCAGTGGCAGACCCTATCGCGATGAAAGGGAAAATTGTGGCATTAGAGTTACTCAAGATTTTGTTGGAGAATGCAGGGGCAATATTTAGGACTAGTGAAAGGTACTTGATTGACTAATACAAGCATTAATGATTAAACCTTATTCAGCTTGAACATGCTACATTGTGCTATAGCTTCTAGCTTGTGTAAATGGTTTTTTACCAATTTGTGCTCTGATTTTACCATTTATGCATTGTTTTGTTTGATAATGAGTCTGCCATGGATGTCTCAATGATAAATTCACATTAGCACAGCTGCTTGGGACACACTAGAAATTTTCTAAATGGTACCAGATTTGCTTGCTTTAGGCGCTGCATAGAGAAATGGATAAAGCCCATAATGGCCATTCTTTATAGATACTGGTTGAAATAAATTTTTCGTCATGTTCCATAATATTCATCCTTTTAAGTTGCAGAAAAGTGTTCTGTAGCTTATAACTAATGCGACATGCATCACCATGCTTCTAAACTTTATTCTTCTGTGACCATATTAACATGTTAGTGACCACGCTGGTCATATATTAAAAGGAGATGAGTTCATATCTTACCTTGCGCTATGTAGAACAAATGAATTATCTAAACTATCATAGAATTGGAAAGAACCAACGTTTTATGCTTAGCACTTTATAAGTAGCACAAAAGTGAATACATTAATCACCTTATCATCAAAAAGAAAAGAAAGTCATCTTATGGAAGATTTTAGCAACGGCGATAGTCATCCTCACACGTTGACACCAGAAATTGAAAAGCTAATTCAAAATAGATGTTGTGTGCCTAGCAGAAGGGTTTAACGCAAAAGCTATACTTGAAAGCTTTGGAAGCTTTGTAATAGTTAAACACAATCCCTTTATTGCTCCATGGTTTGGTTTGTGATTCATAAAAATCACATTGCTCCTTGTGGTTCCTTAACTAGCATCACATATCCATTTTAATGTCATTTTTTTCCTCTTCGTCATGCATTTGTCCAATGATTTTCTCCTTCTCTTAAAGACTTTATCTATGTTGTCATTAGCCATACAACATTTTCATGGATGTTGAACTAGTGGAGAAGTTAGAATTGTAGATGATTGTTCGTGCATGTAGATTGTTGCTTGCAATTTTTGTTTAAGTTGGTGCATTACTTTTGAATGAGCTCAATTACTTTTGACTAATGTAGATATGCTGTAGACTTACTACTGTGTAATGTTTTGTCGTTTTACCCATTAAAAATTCCTTCATTTTATTAGTCTATCCCATTCATTTTGGCTGCATTTTTTGCTACCCCATTTCCACGTTTCTTCTTTTGCAGATTTCATCATTTTTTAGTCTCCAACGTCAAAAGACACTCATTTTACATGAAAATATGACTGTTCACACTTGCTTTTGTTACATGTATATCCTTTTCTAGTAATCAGCTCTAGTTCCATTATTGCTATTCACTGTTGCTCTGATTTTCTTGTCTGAACAGATTTTTAGGTGCCATTAAGCAGTACTTGTGTCTGTCACTATTGAAGAATAGTGCTTCAACCCTCATGATTGTTTTCCAGCTTTCCTGCTCAATATTTATTAGTCTGGTGTCAAGATTTAGAGCTGGATTGAAAGCAGAGATTGGAGTGTTTTTTCCCATGATTGTCCTCAGAGTATTGGAAAATGTTCCTCAACCAAATTATCAGCAAAAGATGATTGTGCTTCGGTTTCTTGAGAAGCTGTGCATTGATTCACAGATCTTGGTAGACATATTCCTTAACTATGATTGTGATGTGAATTCTTCTAACATATTTGAGAGGTATGGTTTGCTCATCATTTAGTTGACTTTATTCGAGACACAATAGTGTATGTGCAATGACAATTTTGTATGCTCATTGGTCGTTATTTGTCTCGCCTATTCCCTAGAAGGGGTTATTAGTTGTCCTGTGTTTTATGGTATTTGTAGTCAAACATGGTTTGCACACTTGAATAGGTTCTGTGAAAAAAATTTAAAATATTCATAAATTGTACATTCATCCGTAGTAGGTAACTAACTTGACGTAAATAAGGAAAATATCCCTATAAGCATTCTACAGTGCAGAGGCAGAAACAGTTTTGCGGATCAAAGAAATTACCAAGGATAGGAATCTGTTAAATAATATGTTCAATATTTGAACTAAATGAAAGTACTTTCCTTTACAATAAATGAATCAGGTTCTATGAGATCTATAACCAGATTCTCATGGATCAGTAAAAAATTCTCGCTCAAGCTGGTGAGTATATATTAACTTCCCAGCTTGCCACTCACTTGGTAGGCTCTTAGTCAAAACATCATAGACTTGTCCACATCTTGAAACATAAGGAGTACAAATCAATCCAGTGTCCAGCCTCTTTTCGTTAAAGTGCATGTGCATTCACATGCTTTGCAAGATCATGTTGAACTAGATTTTGATTTTTGGGCAATATTGATTGATGACTTGTCATAACTACACAACTTCATAATTCTTCTAATGTCTTCCCTAAATGACCAAGAATTATTTCAGCCATAATAACTTGCAAATACAACGTGCGTCTTAATTATCCTCACATGATGTCTAACACGGCATGACACGTGATTTTTCAAAAATGTAGGACACATACACTTCGGAGACACATTAATTTAAATTCTTTAAACCATAGATTATATACTATATCTTTATGTTTATGCTTTTTATCTTTTAATAAAATTAATTCGTTTCTTAGATTTGATTTTTGTTCAGGAAATCTTTTAAATTAGTTGAGTAGCTATTTTTTATTGTAACTTTAAGTTAAACTAGATACTAGACTGTCAAGAAAGGAAAAATAAATATATTATATGTTATGGAATGTCCAAGGAGTATCGATCACGGACACACATCACTACTAAGAGTGTCCATGCATCATGGGCATCTTCACTAAGTTGGGTTTTGACAGTAACAGAAAAAGATCCTACACATTTTAAGGTCTATGAGACTATGACCATACATAGCTTCAAAGAGTTTTCTTTGTCGTGCGTTTCACTGGGTTGTTTATAAGGAAATTCAATATGAAGTAAAATCAAGTTGCAGGCCTTAGCATGATCTTCAACAAGCACCTTAGCAATTACTAATCCTACCACCTCTTTGCTTGACCATGACTTTTGTGGATGAGAAGTACTAGATTACTGCAATTTTGTTTCTTCCTCCACACAGAATGCTGAAAATCGACTATAGTGTTGCACAACTCCCCCAAATAATAACTCAGCCTTGTGTTAAACAAGGAATGGAGCTAGCCAGCTTAGAGAACTGATCAACTGCTACAAATACTTAATCAATGAAGTCCATAAGCAAAATAGGAATGGGTTATACTAACTATTTTGTGAATGACCTTTAGCATATTAACCTTGACAAATTTGACAACATTTCACTAGCTTCTCAACATCTCATATGCTTTTAAGTTGGTAAGTCCGTTCTTCAACCAAGGCTAAATCCTTGCCTCGACCAAAAGGTCCTCCAGCAGTATTCCATTAAGTCTGAACACATATCATCAAGCATCACAAAAGGAAGAATTTTTTCTCAATACTTTTGATACCTATCTAAATGCCTCTCTAGAATGAGGATTCTCTTTATATCTATTCTGACTCCTAAAATCCTATTACAAGAGCACCCATTGAAGTTAGCAACTACTCCCCTACTTGGGCTCCATTAAAATTTTAATGCATTTTTTTCTCTCTTCTTTTCAACTATACATTTTTCAATAAAATAATATTACACATAAATCCAAAAAAATTTCTTGTTTTTAAACTACACATTCTTTAGAAAATCACTATTCCAAAATACATTTTCCCCCAAAATTTGATTTTAATGGAACCCAAACAAGGCTATGTTAAGTGCATCTGGCCATCAGCTACTTTGTTACTCTCCCTGGCTTTATGCTTAATGAGAAAGAAATTCTTGAAGGAAAGAACTCTGTTATCCTTGCTCTGGGTTGATCTGCTTTTGTGAATCCAAATATGGAACTTCAGTGAAGGCCATGCAATGACTGTAACATGTTTTCCTGTCTAGACAGTTGGATTACCTACGAAACAGATGAAAGCGGCTTCTGTCCCCCTTCCCAACTCAACTATGTCCCTTAACTAATAGATGCTATTTTTTTTTTCCCGGGAGAAGAGCAGGGTGGTGGTGGTGCAGCATCTGGTAAACCTATTTCCATCGCCAATACCATGAGATAAAGAAAAATTATTAAGAAAGCCCTAGCTTAGATAATAGGCATTTGTTCAATTTACAAAGAAAACTACAGTGTTTATGGAGTACTTGTTCACAAAGAACATGCAACTCACTCTATGAAATCAGGGAAGAATCCTATAAATATTCTACTGTCTACAAACTAGGAGATAGATTTACAAAGTAGATTAATCTGTCAAATAATTATTTATATGCAATTTTGGACTTGAAGGAAATTAAATTCCTAATCAACAGGTTCCCAAAGCATGAGTAACCAGATGAATTTGCTTGCAGTTTGCTTAGTTCAGCACAATCTTAAGTCTCCATTGCGTTTTTCCATAAATTCGTGATATTCCTTACAGGATGGTAAATGGACTTCTCAAAACTGCTCAAGGTGTCCCACCGGGTGTTGCGACTACACTACAGCCGCCTCAAGATGCTACCATGAAGGTAGAAGCTATGAAATGCTTGGTTGCTATTTTGAAGTCCATGGGTGACTGGATGAATAAACAATTGCGAATTCCAGATGCCCACTCTACAAAGAAATACGAGGATGCAGACAACAATACTGAACCTGGAAGTATCACTTTGGTGAATGGCAATGCTGACGATCCAACAGAAGCATCAGACACTCAGTCTGAAGCCTCCAGCGAAGTTTCTGACGTTTCAACAATTGAGCAGCGCCGTGCTTACAAGCTTGAACTTCAGGTTAACTAGAAAATAATTTATCCATTAATGTAACAGTTCTGTCTCATGACCATTTTTTTGTGGATGACACATAGAATCTAATATGATATTCGTGGCAGGAAGGCATCTCTCTCTTTAACCGTAAACCTAAGAAAGGTATTGAATTTCTGATTAATGCAAATAAGGTGGGGAACTCGCCAGAAGAGATAGCAGCTTTCCTTAAAAATGCATCTGGTTTGAATAAAACTCTGATTGGTGACTACTTGGGTGAAAGGGAAGATTTATCTCTGAGAGTGATGCATGCATATGTGGATTCTTTTGAGTTCCAAAATATGGAGTTTGATGAGGCTATAAGAGTCTTTCTACAGGGATTTAGGCTGCCTGGCGAGGCACAGAAGATTGACCGCATCATGGAAAAGTTTGCCGAACGGTACTGCAAATGCAATCCAAAGGTCTTTACAAGTGCTGACACAGCTTATGTGCTTGCCTACTCTGTTATAATGCTGAACACGGATGCTCATAACCCTATGGTCAAGAACAAGGTATAGTTATGAAGCTTTATCCTAAATGATGGGATTTAAAGGGCATACATTCGATCCATTTTAAATTTCTTATAATGTTTATCAATTAATGCAGATGTCAGCTGAGGATTTTATAAGGAACAATCGTGGAATTGATGATGGAAAAGATCTACCAGAGGAGTATTTGAGATCACTGTTTGAGCGAATATCACGGAATGAGATTAAAATGAAAGAAGATGATTTTGCCATCCAACAGAAGCAGTCTATGAACTCAAACAGAATTTTAGGCTTAGATAGCATACTGAATATTGTGATCCGTAAGCGAGGGGAAGAAAATATGGAGACAAGTGACGATCTCATGAGACACATGCAAGTACAGTTTAAAGAAAAAGCCCGCAAATCTGAGTAAGATCAACTACAATTCTTCTGTATGTAGCATGTTTGGCTAAACTTATAAGGTACTTACAAGCTTAGCTAGACATGCTCATGGTAGTGTAGGGACTTACCTGCTGCAGATTACTAGTACTTGCTTTATATCTTTTCCGCTGGTCTATAAAGCATATTTGGCTTAGCGTAGAAAAAAAAAGGTAAAGTTACTTTGAAATAACTTTTGTCACCAATATGCCACTCTTACTTTACTGGAACTTGCTATTTTTTCCAACTTTAATCAAAAAAAAATATTATTTACTCTAGAACTTATTTTGCTCATAACCTTTTTATGCTTAGCCAAACATGCTTAACATTACCTCAATTTAGATTCTAAGCTTGTATAAAAGATTTATGCTGTCATTGCGGCATGGGACCCAACTTTGTAAAAATCAAAAGCAGCAGGAAAATAGAGGCTTGAGAATGATGAAATAATAATTGTTGCATCAGAGAAAAATGGTAGGCTTTATAATGTGTACTATTGATAAATGATGATTCTTATTGTGCTCCTCTAGATTTCCTTTTAATGTCAGCTTGCATTGGTGAATTATAGGTCAGTTTATTATGCTGCAACAGATGTGGTAATTCTTAGATTCATGATTGAGGTATGTTGGGCGCCGATGTTGGCTGCTTTCAGTGTTCCCCTCGACCAAAGTGATGATGAGGTTGTAATAGCGCTATGTTTGGAAGGCTTTCGTTGTGCAATCCATGTTACTGCAGCAGTGTCCATGAAAACTCATAGAGATGCTTTTGTGACCTCGCTAGCAAAATTTACTTCCCTCCACTCACCTGCTGATATTAAACAAAAAAACATTGATGCAATCAAGGTTGGTACTTACTTTTCATAATGTGATCCATCTCACTCACACAAGCCTCATTTTGTTAGTAAAGTTGTTTCTTCATTTATATGAGGGAATGTGTTCATCATACCCTGTGCAATCAAGATTCCAACAGTTAAACAAGAAGAGTGGCAAGTTTTTGCAATGCAGAAAGTATTAATTTTTTCCTGCTTCTTTTCCTTGCAAATTCCTCTATGTAATTCAAGTCATACTTCCGGGACAAATATTTTGAAGGGTGTCCTACATTTTGGTCCTATAATTTAACTAACTATCCTTAGGAAGTACATGTCTACATGATCTGAAGTTCGACAATGTTTTTTTAGAAAGAGGAAAAGGTAACCCATGATCGCTGTAGTTCTCTTTCTAAATAGATAATTTGTGCATTTTGCATGAAAGCAATCTTCAGTAGGTCATCTTTTTTCATACATTGCCAGTAAAATGCTTTTGCCTATATTTGAGTTTTCGTACATCTCATAAAGTACGAAGAAATTACATTGGCTTCTTCTAAATACTTGTCATTGCTCCCTCCGCCCCCCACCCATTATGCCTTAGCTCCCCCCCTTCCCCAACTATACATGCATAGAGATAGATATAAATGTATCGAGCACCTATATGGGGTCTGCCTTCCTCTCTATCACCATCCCGAAACTGGTGACGGCCCCACCGCATTACATTTCCTATTCATTTGGTGTGCATATGCATTTACGTTTTCTTTTAGTAAGGTTTCATGATTATTATCACTATGTTCTTTTACATGTTACTCTCTGTACATTTGTTTGTGATTGAATGCGTGCTCTTTTTTCTCTTAATATGTGCACATTTCATTCTAAAATCATTTTTGTATTTTCTTTTGTTCATATATACATGCAACTTTTTGGAACTGAATGCGGGATTAGAAGCTGATAGGTTGAGATTTGATGGTGCATTTAACTTTCTAATATTTTGGGGAATGTTACTTTATGGATGTAATCTTTGCAATTACCTTTCATTATCCAAGATATGTTACCCATGTTTTTGCTTGAGCATGTTCTTTAGATACGAAATTTATACTTTAACTCAATTAGATTGGAATTGAAACCATCTGGAAATTGAAAATTTAGTGTTAGATAAGTAATGTCTTATTTCAAACTAAAAGAAATGTACAGAGAAACTAATTTAACTCCTGAACAACTCTCACCAGCACTTACCTTCCTTTAACAGGCAATAGTTACAATAGCAGATGAGGATGGGAATTACTTACAGGAGGCTTGGGAGCATATTTTAACATGTGTTTCTCGGTTTGAACATTTGCATCTCTTGGGCGAGGGTGCTCCTCCCGATGCCACTTTCTTTGCAATTACTCAGAATGAAATTGACAAATCTAAACAAGCCAAATCAAATATTCTTCCTGTTCTGAAAAAGAAAGGACCTGGTAAGAATCAGAATGTACTGTCAGCGACGAGGAGGGGTTCATATGATAGTGCAGGTATTGGTGGTAATGCAACAGCAGGAATTACATCTGAACAGATGAACAATTTGGTCTCTAACTTAAACATGTTGGAACAAGTTGATGAGATAAACCGCATATTTACACGGAGTCAAAAGCTGAACAGTGAGGCTATAGTTGATTTTGTCAAGGCTCTTTGCAAGGTCTCTATAGAAGAATTGCGATCTACATCAGATCCAAGGATTTTCAGTCTGACAAAGATAGTTGAGATTGCGTATGTGTCATACTCTTTGGCCTTTCACTGTTCCTGTTATTGTATCTTACAAAATTAATGGATCACTATTGTTTACATTTTACTTTGGCTCGGGTTTGTAAATAATTTTAGTCTGTTTCCTTATGAACAGGCACTATAACATGAACCGTATTAGGCTTGTCTGGTCAAAAATTTGGATAGTACTCTCCGATTTTTTTGTGAACATTGGCTGTTCAGAGAACCTTTCGATTGCAATATTTGCAATGGACTCTTTACGCCAGCTATCAATGAAATTCTTGGAGCGTGAAGAGTTGGCCAATTATAATTTTCAAAATGAATTTATGAAGCCTTTCGTAATTGTCATGCGCAAGAGCAGTGCTGTTGAAATCAGAGAGTTGATTATCAGATGCGTTTCTCAGATGGTGCTATCTCGTGTTAATAATGTCAAATCAGGATGGAAGAGCATGTTTATGGTATTTAACTGAACTCCAGATGTCATTGTCCTCTTTGTGGAATAAAATTATTGCTTTTGTATTTCTTTCTTCTGCAAACCATATTCTTACATTTTCTATTCACTGTTTTCTCTATTCTATGATTTTCTTTTCTAATTATCTGAATATATGTAGGTTTTTACCACAGCAGCTTATGATGAACATAAAAACATTGTGATGCTGGCCTTTGAAATAATTGAGAAGATTGTGCGAGATTATTTTCCATATATAACTGAAACTGAGACCACCACTTTCACAGACTGTGTAAATTGTCTGATTGCGTTTACTAATAGTAGATTCAGCAAAGACATCAGTCTTAATGCCATTGGTTTCCTTCGTTTCTGTGCGGCAAAACTCGCTGAAGGAGATCTAGGAAAGGAAACTTTTGGAAAGGACTCTCCATCTTCACCTCACAAAGGCAAAGATAAAAAAGTTGACAACGGGGAATCCATAGATAAGGTGGATCATCTGTATTTTTGGTTCCCTTTGTTGGCTGGTAAGCAAAACCCATCTTGGTGTTTATGATGGTTGCTATTGTTAAAGTTGATATTCACTTCATCCTGATAATTTCTCTTTCTTTACCTTTTCAGAATAAAAATATAACCAGTTGAATGAACTAATGTGCTCTCCATCTTTTCTCTCGCAAGGTTTATCTGAACTTAGCTTCGACCCGAGGCCTGAAATCAGGAAGAGTGCCCTACAAGTGCTATTTGATACCTTACGCAACTATGGCCAACACTTTTCTCTGCCATTGTGGGAAAAGGTGTTTGAATCTATTCTATTCCGAATCTTTGATGACGCTCGACGTGCTATTGACCCATCCAGTGGGCATGAGATTAACGGTGACGAGGAACTTGATCAAGATGCATGGCTTTACGAGACGTGCACACTGGCTCTACAACTTGTTGTAGATCTTTTTGTTAATTTTTATGACACAGTCAATCCACTTCTGAAGAAAGTGCTGATGTTATTGGTGAGTTTTATCAAACGTCCTCACCAAAGCCTTGCTGGTATTGGTATTGCTGCCTTTGTTCGTTTAATGAGCAATGCTGGGGAATTGTTTTCTGAAGACAAGTGGTTTGAAGTGGTTTCATCCCTCAATGAAGCTGCCAATGAAACGCTTCCCCATTTCTCTTTTCTTCTTAATGAAGAAGATTTGAATAGGAAGAACCACAATGAGTCTACTGGGACAAGTATTCCTGATGATGATTTGAATAACTTGAGGAGACATCATTTGCTTGCTGATATATCTGACGTCAAATGTCGAGCTGCTGTTCAGCTTTTACTAATTCAGGTGGGTAACATTATTTTTAAAGTTCATGAATTTCTTCAATGTCTCTGTAGTCATGTTCGAAATTAATTTATTTTTAAAAAGTTATGTTGGCATAGGCATATATTTCCTGTTGCAAATTAATCCTCGTGTCCTCTTCATCTCCATCCTTAGAATTTCTTGCTTGGACTTTTCCTGATTGAAGGAAGAGGACAGGGGGATGCCTTCGTTTGAAATCCCATGGGTTTGCCAAGGATATTTTTAGAACAGCCATCTTTTTAAGGAGATGGAGGATGTAATAACATTGTATCTGGAATTTTACGTAGTTGCTTGTGAGATTGCTGCAATTAAGAACTCTTTTTCTTCTTTATTTGAAAATTCATACTAGTGTATATACCCATGCTGCGCTTCTATTCCATGTGTTCCTGTTATGTCTATCCACAAGCAGAATTTCTCAATAAAATTCTCCTTGTCACTTTATTTTCTCATTGTCATATAATTACTTTAGAATGTCTGATATAAACTTCTCATTTGAATATATGGCAGGCGGTCATGGAGATCTACAACATGTATAGAGCCCAACTATTGGTTGAAAACACCGTTATCCTCTTTGATGCCGTGCATGCCGTGGCACTTCATGCTCACAAGATAAACAGCGATGCAGCATTACGTTCGAAGCTGCTAGAACTTGGGTCCATTACTCAAATGCAGGATCCTCCACTACTTCGACTTGAGAACGAGTCTTATCAAATTTGCCTGACATTTTTGCAGAATCTCGTGGTCGATAGGAATCTTGGCAACAAGGAGTCAGAAGTGGAGTCTTACCTTGTCAACCTCTGCCAGGAGGTCTTACAATCCTACATCGAAACTGCATACACAAAACAGATGTCTGATTCATTTCCTGACAAGCAACTCCGCTGGAAGATTCCTCTTGGTTCTGGAAGACGAAGAGAATTAGCTGCACGAGCACCACTTATTGTTGCAACTCTCCAAGCTATGTGTAGTCTAGATGATTCATCATTTGTGAAGAACCTGCCTCGCTTCTTTCCATTGCTTTCGCACTTGATAAGTTGTGAGCATGGTTCCAATGAGGTTCAGCTAGCCTTAAGTGAAATCCTTAGCTCATCAGTGGGTCCAGTCCTCCTACGGTCATGTTGAGCTTCGTGTCTCTTACCTACATGTCCTTGATGTGCATGATAATCTATGCGAGTTCTCTGCAATTTTCGTCTATAATATTTGTTTTTCGTCTATAATCACCAGTTATTATCATGAATTCGATGTGTTGTATGTTTATTACTCATTGAATTTTAGAACTCGAGTTTTGTATATGAAGAGTTACTGTCACTCTGTTTATTCGATTTCTTCTTGCAGGTTGGCAGATCATTCAGAAGAATCTCACTGTAACTTGGACGGTGGTTATTTTCTAATATTCTGGGCTAGCAGTTGGATATTCGTTTCTTCTTAGCAGGACTGCTGTTTTGACTTACAGTGTGTCTAGGATTCCGCTGGAAACAATCTTTCTTTCTTTCTTTTTTTTTTCTCCTCTCAATCGTGGTTAGATGAAGAGTTGTAGTGAATATGAATTCTTTATGTAGATATAAATGAGATACAAAAAAGAATGATAAAGGAAGATTTCGGTCATTTAAATTGGGCTCATTTAGTAAAGTTAGCTATTGATACATAATAAATCACTCATTTAGTTTACAGTTAATGGATGGGCAATTGATATTAATAAATTGAATTTAGTATATTGTTGCTATCCTAAAGGTGCTCAATGGAGAAAGAGTAATGTTATTCTTGGTATCAATTTAGGTGATAGTGAGTCCACGATTGATGATTGTAAAAAGAGAGTTATGCTATGTTTCAGAAGTATTTATGAACAGTTTAAGGCTCCATTTGAGATTGATTGCCAAACAATTCGAAATTGTTTTAGGTGTTTAATAAATTTAACGAATAATTATTAAAGAATATATACCATTTGGCAGCAGATTTTAAGAAGCTAAATGGTAAAGCGTCTCAGATTCTGTTTTAGCTTATTTAATTAACTATAATTAAAATATAAATTTTAACCATGCTTAAGTAACTAGTTCTTTTTCTGCTACTAGTGTAGGCACGTGCGATGCACGTGCTGTATTGTAATTGGGTATTTAATAGTGTGAAGTGATTTGAAGGTATTTTGTTTACTTTGTTTGTATAATCGTATAAATGAAGTAATATAATTGTGAGATTTTGTAGCAAAGTATCTTCATTTTTTCTTTTTCTTTCACCTTTCTTTTCTTTTTCATTCTTTAGTTTCTTTGGTTATTGTAGTGTATATATACACATATATACATGGGAATCAAATATAGTAGAATGGTTATAATTTGAATATTGCAATTGGAACCAGATGAAACATGTGGAAAAAACAACTGGTAAGAAAACTCATAAAAAGCAAAAAAATAAAGCATAATTCATAGACTTGGAAACTAAATGTAATAATGAGACACGTAAATTGTTAAATAAAGATGGATTAAAACCAATATATACACTAAACTACAGAAAGCAGTTCACATTGGAAATTTTTTTGATATCCAAGGGTATCGCCACGAAAATTCAAGAAAATTTTAAATTTCAATAGCTCAATTTTCTCTTTGTAAATTTGTTAATTGAGTGAATTGTATTTGTCCATACATACTTCAAACAAGACTAAGTGGATTTCCAATAGTCACAAGAGAGAAAAAAAGAACTAAAATTCACAAGCATCCCAAATAAGTTCATTTTTATTTTTGATGGTTTACATAAGTCATACTAGGTTATCATTAATCAAAACCTTGCAACTGAATAATAAATTTATTGAAACGTCACTCAGAACTATACTGAAGCAGAAAGACTAAAATAAACATCTTGTTCATTAAATAACTGATATTTGAAGTGGTTCCGTGTATATTATCTTTGGAGGTTGACTTCGTCGGCATATCTATTCAGGGGGTCCGCATCCTTAAGATCGTGGGAAAGTTGAAAACACAGTAGCATCTACAGCAGATAGCATATTTATTCTAAATGTTGTCTTCCATTCTTACTATCTCTCTCTTTGTTTTTGTTTAAAAACAAACAAATAGCTTATAACTTTTTTGTTTAAACTTGTGCCTATGTCATTACTAATTGTAAGAGTGAAAGAAGGTTCTCCACTAAATTTATCGTATGTTTCTTTTATTGGTGTCTTACTTTCTAAATGGGATTCATGAATATATATATTTCAACGATAATTTGGTATGGTAGAATTGAATTAGACTAAGGAAGAAAAGTCTACACAAGCAATTATCATTTTAGCTTAGTGAGACTCTAATGTGAATATGAATAACAGAATAAAACCAAAAGACGAAATATTTCAGAGTTTAATGTAGCAGTAAACATAAACATTCATTTTCTTTATGTAAATCCAACTAAACATAGACAAATAGAAAGAATCACACAGGTTCAACTTAACTGTTATATATAGAAATAGAAAGCAAAATGATAGAGAAGTGGTTTACTTTCAGAATTTCTACAACCAGTTGTGCATTACAGTTCAACTCTTGCTTATTAGACGACGCATCATTATTTGTATTATCAATTAGTTGTTCACTTGACACAGTAGCTTGTTGTGTTCCTTTATCAACCTTCTGGAAAATAATAGTAATGTGAGCTTAATTACTAAATTGCAACGTGACCCGGAAAAGACAATGAAGCTCAAAGAATAAGGTTACCGTTTTGGTGAGGAATGCGTGATAAAAAATAAGATCCCCACTTTCAGTCATCTTTGAAAGATCACAAGAGAGATACTGTGAGATGTCATCATTGGGATGAAAGAATGTAGGGTACTTAAGAGCGTCGAAAGTAGATGTATTGAACATTATCAGAAGCATCCAAGAAAGGTTCATCACGTAAGCAATCTACATCCTCTAAATTCGTACGCTCGCTCAACCATGTATTCATGTCTGATTTGTTTTACAAGTGTATCATATGAAGCTGGCAAATCATAAAGATTTCAATCATCATGCTTTTCAGGCTCATTTTCATGTTCACACATATCAACCATGCGGTGTTGGACTCTACTACTGGACTCGACTATTTCATCTTCATAGCTGAAATTGTCTGCAAAGTAGGTTTCAATGCAAGTGGAGAAATGTTTGACGGAATGTCGGCTCCAGTATTGATAGAATCAGGAATGACTAAAAATATGACAAGTAAAAAAAATCATAATAAAAATAAATGATCGACGTATATGTCATAAATTGAAGAGTGGTGTCCCTCGAGAGGGTTGGGGGCAACGCCCCCGACCGGGATTGACCTGTCCGGTCAGGTCGTGGGGGTTCAGGGTTGAATATTTTCTAATATATTTGAATTAGATTATTAATAAATGAAATTGTATTTATAATTTGTGTAAAATGTAAATAAGTAAAATTTTTGAAAAAAAAGGCGCGGGTGCGGAAACATGAAAGAAATTTTGAATTTATTATTATTATTATTATTATTATATATATATATATATATATATATATATATATATGGAATAAAGCAAAAAACTTTTAACAAAAAAAAAAAAAAAAAAAAAACACTTGCTCCGCAATGTGCGGAGCAAACGGACTACTCTGCATAATGTGGAGCTCATGCTGGTGTCCGAACACCAGGTGCTGGTATCCGCACACCACGCTCCACACATTGCAGAGCAAGTTTTTTTTTTTTATCTTTCTTAGTGTCTTCTTCTTCTTATACTAAAAATGAATCTGAATCACTTTGCCATTCGAACAAATAAATAACAGTAATTAGCAATTTTCCTAACAATATTAAATTGATCATTTTTTGAATAAAATCAGACCCAACAAATCAAAGCTGCATAAAAATCATTCATTTTCTATTACATGATCTAAAACAAATAAAAATTACATCGAAAACCAAATTAAACGTATAAAAACTAGTAAAACAAAATCTCCCAGGGAATTCCCATTAAAGGATTGGGTCAAAAAACATATACCTGGCTCGTCCTTGTTTTCAGCGTAATTGCTCGGTTCTTTCAATTTATGGAGCTCAAAATCCTCAATCATACCTCCAAAAACGAAGAGAAAGCCGAATAATTGTTTTGTTGTTTGAAATCAAAATATATAATGAGAAAGAAGAAAATGTGTCATTACAATTGCATTTATTGCATTTGCATGTATAGTAATTAAGTCGGTTTGTAGATTTTTTTTTTTATATAATGAAGTCAGTTGTAATAGATGTGTTAGAATTGAAACGGCGTCGTGTTGGTTGACGATGACCTGATAAACCGACTCTTTTAAATGTGTTAGGATATGTGTTATGCTTTTATTTCTAAAAAAATTTAATTTTGAGATTCAATAGATTTAATTAATTTCTCTTCTTTTATACACACACATCTATAAAGTACTTATTTATTTATTTTTATACCAAAGCTCAATTGCGATCCGTTTGATTGCAAAAATGAAATTTAGGTGGAAAAAAAAATGAATTCTAGGGAATTGAATTGCATATAACTTATTTTACTGGGAATTGTCAATTAATTGTGTTTTATTGGCATAATTTTTCACCTGAAAAATATTGAAATTTTGGATCTTTTGTTGCTCGTTTGACTTTGTTTTCCATGAAAATTGTTCATTAAAGAAATAAAATTTGTTACAATCGAGGATATAATTTGTTTAAAAAAACAATTGCCTAGAAAACCAAAAACCACCAAACCCATGGGAAAACCAATTCAAGGAAAATGTGGAAAATGGGGTCACGTGATGTATAAGTTGGAAAACAAATTGCCTAGAAATTTTTTCCTATCAAGCAGTCTAAGGGCCTGTTTGATGACAATTTTTTTTCCAACCCACGCGCCCCTTTGCCTTGATTTATGGGAATTCATTTTCCCACCATTTTGGTGGGAAAATATTTTTTTTTTTTGGTAATGGAAATAAATTCCATAACCAATTGTTAAAAAAAAAAATCACTTTAATGGACAATTTTCATGTAAAACGAAATTTTGATGAAAAAATGGTAAAAAAATAATTTTCGAGCAAACATTTTTTTTTTCTTTTTGGCAATGGTAACAAATTTCATAACCAATTGTTAAAAAAAAAAATCATTTTAATAAAAAATCTCTATGTAAAATAAAGCCAAACGTGAACAAAAAGTTCCAAAATTTTAAAATTTTCTGGGAGGAAAATTGTATCAATCAAACACACTTATTTAAAAATTCTATGAAAAACAAGTTCTAAACAATTATTTTATCTGGAATTCATTTTCTTTACACCCATTTTCCACCATACCAATCAAACAGATCGTAAAAGGTGGAGAATGCAAAATAATTTCCAACTTCCATGAAAAATTCTTCCTATTTTTAAATAAAATTATTAATAAGTGAAATTGTATTTATAGTTTGTGTGAAATGTAAATAAGTAGAATTATTAGCAAATAAAAAATAAAAAAAGGCGCATGTGTGGAAGAAATTCTAATTTTATGTATGTATGTATGTAATGAATCAAGAATCTTAAAAATAAAAATAAAAAATGGAGAATGTTATTATTAAAAATAAAAAATAAAAAATTTTCCTCCGCGTGCGGAGGCTTGATGCCACCACATGCAGAGGTTTGGTGTTTCCACGTGTGAAGGCACTAGCCTCCGCGCACGCGGAGATTTGGTGCCTCCGCATGCGGAGGTTTGGTGTCTCCGTGTGCACAGGTTTAGCAATTTTTTTTTTTTTTAACAATTCATTTTTTTTTTCGTGCTAACAATTCCAATTGTAAAATGATGTGTTGACAAACTTAGCGCTAAACGGAGACTCCAACCTTCATTTTTTTTTTGTGCGAGCAATAATCTACAACAAATCATTTCTGTTTTTTATATGTTTTGATTTGTTTCTATTATATTACTACTTTTGCACGTTTTAATATGTTTTGATTTCATTTCTATTGAGTTAAAATTTAGGTTAGGATTAATGGTGGAAGTTGAAGTTGATTAAATTTGTAGCATTATTTATTGATTTTCATGTTTAGTATTTATTTAAATACAATTGTGTTCCAAATATGTTTTCATTTTACTTGTTATTTCCATTTCTGTTGAGTTAAGATTTAGGTTAGGATTAATAGTGGAAGTTGAGGTTGATTAAATTTTTTGGCTTGTACATACATTTAAAATATTTAGTTTTTTTTTCCAATGATAGTAGTTAATGCTAAGAAGTTTTATTATTTTTGTTCATATATTATGTTGTAAACTAACAATCTATAAAAACATTAACATAAACCAAAAATCCAGATTCCCAACTCTAGAATCCAGTCGAGGTCAATCCTTCCATCGCCAATCCCAATCCATACGAACTGAATATTAAATGCAATCAAACACATAAGAAATCTAAAAAGAAAAATAAATTGCAATTTAGATTTGTGCAAGAACAAGGCAGTTAGAGAGGTTACATCAGATTTAGAGAGAGAGTTTCCGTATGGAGATTAGCGTGAAATGTAGACCGCAATAGCTATGTTATACCTGGCCAAAAAATAAAAAAATCGGACATGATGTCTCCACGCTGTGCGGAGACACGGTGTGTCTCGTGTCTTCGCACGAGCTCCGAATTATATGGTGTTCTCCGCACACGGTGCGGAGTGACACTTCGGAGATTGCAGAGTGTTCTCCTCATCACTTCGTATTCTGCGGAGTGACACTCCGCACTGCTTCGCACATTTCGGAGCGTTGCTCCGCATAATTTTTTTTTTTTTTTTTACACATTCTTCAGTTTTTTTTTACATTCTTTTTTTAAGAATACACTCTTTAATCATTCTTGAAACTCAAATAATAAATTTATTCAACCATATATTCATTTATCTGCTAGAAAAAAAATATGCAATTAACGAAACTCGAAATGAACATAAAATTAAAAAACAAATAGCTAAACAATGTAAAGTTTAAAAGTTTAGTCCAAGAAGGAAAATCAAGCTGAAAAAAGTGTAAGTTCCATCCAACATGCTGGGTAGTTTCAACAGAGTTATCAAAAGTCATCCTGTACACAATGATTCATCACCAAATCATGCTCAACAAATATACAAACGAAATATTATTTATGTCCACTCTTGGTGTAAATACTCACTCGTAAATGATAAAACCATTACAATTACAATACCAGGAATTTGTTTGCCTCTCCAGTACGTGACATTTATAAAATATCTACTGCAATTGACGATTTCTCCTCACTGAGTCAGTTTGCAAATTTTATTTTATTTTATTTTTGATAAATACTGGTATCAATTAAGTCAACATAGACGGTCAATTTTGTTTATTTTTTATTTTTTGTAATCTGTGAGTGAAAAATACAAATGAATAGTGATCATAAAGCCTCTCTTTTAAAAGAAAATAGATGTGATAGTGATCTCACTTTAACATTAACCAATGCAAAGTACCACATGTGCATATTATAATTTTAAGGAATGGTAAGATTATCTTCAACACACTCAATAAATATAAGAAACTCCATATTTTATAGTCAATAAAAAAAAATAAAAAAATAAAAAAGGAGAAAGAAAAAAGAAAAAAAAGTTTCAAAATACTCTCTATTTTTAAAGAGAAATTTATGCATAATAGAGAGCATCTTTGTAAATTAAATAATTTATGAATGACAATTATATCCTTACAACCATAATTATATCTTATAAATATAAGACTTTGGTTCTCAATAAAAGAAACTTGACTTTTGACTCTATTAATTTTTTTATAATTCTTTTTTTTTTCCCTCTTAGTTTTATAACATGTTATCAATATGAAATTCTAGCCAACTAAGTTAGCAAAAATAAGAAAAGCATGAAGGTTAACATATTGATTTAGTAAAAGTGATTCTTCTTTTTCTCTTCAAAATGAAAGAAAAATATAGCGTTAATACTCCATAAGAAACATTATGCTCTTAACTACATTTCAAATATTATTATGTTGTTAGTCATGAAGAAGCACAAAACCTAGTGTGAATGATATGAAAAGAATACCAAACCAACTATACAAATATTCAAGAAGAATATTATTTTGATTATTCCTGGAGAAATCAAAGTTTTATACATTTCTTTTTTTGGTTTACGAAGATGATAAATGTATCCATATCAATATTTTACGAAAATATTAAGTTGCGACTCCTAAAGAAGCACAACTTTGAACTTAATAAAATTCTTTTAAAATTTTTGTTGTTCTTAAGAACCAATATCATAACTGGTAAAAATATTATGTTAAAAAAAATGTTCTATATTTGATTTCAATGCTCCTAAAGAAGCATAATATTAATTCATATCAATTTTCTATTCCAATTTTATGTAGTTACTCCTCAAGAGTATAATTATGTAATTATTAATATTTTGAAAAAAATATTAAGTTTCTTGATATCGAAGAAGCACATATTGATATGCATATTTTTATGGCATTACTCTTGAAGGCTAAAAGCATCCTTGGCAAGGATCAAGGTAATTTCTTGACTAAGGAAATCATAAAATTTAATTTCTTGAAAGTTTTGTCATTTAATTGTTTCGTCAAAATTGGATAATATTTGGACTTGCATATGGGGGAGCTATCACTAAGCATGGTATTTGATATATTTAAGTGGAAATTACACTAGAGCCTGTATTTAAAAATTATACTTCAAAAATTAGATATGAAGCATATTTAATAAAAAAATCAGGTGACAATTTAATATTTTAATATTAATAATTATATTATAAATGAATATATATAACGACATCCCCAATCCAATTAAACTCTAAAACCCTAATTCATTTTTATACCTACTCTCTCTCTCTCTCTCCCCATCAACCGGAATCGTCGTCGTCGTGCCTAATTCTTCTACCACGGCTTGCACCGCTGCTCGGTGAAGTTGCTATAACCTTATTACAGCACGCGAGTTCTTTCTTTATTATGGCTCGTGAGTTTCTTCTTGTCCATAACCTTAGTCGTGAAGAGAGCCCACGGGGAGAGTTTAGGCAGCTCTTCTGAGGATGGTGACGTGAGGTTGGCTAAGTATACGGATCTGATATCATCGGAGTCGAGGTGGTGGAGAAAGCGGAGAGGGATAGGCAGTGGAAGCATCAGATGGAGTCCTAGCATGAGTCACCGGATGGAGTGATGGAGGAGTAAGGTTTGACGACGGTAGAGGAAAGGTAGAAGTGGTGGGTAGAGGAGGAGGAGGTCCAAGTGGTGGTTTCAAAGCAAAATTGGTGGAGCGGTGGATGTCTGTAGTGGTGGTTATGGTGGTGGAGTTGAAGCTCGTGCTTTGTAAATCGTCGACTATGCCGTCCATCCATGGGTATTTTTATCCATGGCTTATGGTTAAACCTTACAATGGCTTCACTCTACAGTTTTAGAGAGGAGATCGCCACTTGTAACCAATTATATGGTTGATTTGAGACCAAATATTAGTAGTGGATTGGGATTTAGGGTGGGGTGAAGTGTGTTGTATGTGACCAACTATTTGTTTATTTTTGATCAACTATTTAATTGTGACCTAAAAATTCGATAATTTGTGACCAACTAATTTGAAAATTTGTAACAACTAAGAAGTTGTGACCCAGAAAAATTGTGATTTATAACCAATAAATAAATTGTTACCTATAATATTTTTAATTTGTGATCGAAAAATAGTTTGATAACATGTGACCAATAAATAAGTTGTAACCTATAAGTATGTAACTGTAACCATTAATTGTATAACCGTGACCTCAATATATTTAACTAATAAAATATTTTTAATTATTTAGTTATCACTTGAGATTTGAAAATTTAAACGTATTGTCTGAGTTTTGAATTGACCTATATTTTACCCTTGAGATGTGAATTTTTTTTCCTATATTCAAACTTTTATAATTTTTTGCCCATTTTTTTATTGTTGAGACCTTGACGTTTATGGCTGGCCATTATGCCAACTAAGTTATCAATGTATTTGGACAATTAATCTTTTTTTCTGATAAAAAAAACTAATTCTCCTACAAGTGTGCTAGTATTATAAAATAATTAGGACACAATTACGAGTTATATATAGCGCCAATTTAAGAGAGAAGAATAAGAACGGAGCAGTGGAGAAGATAAAAACTATTTGATTATTTATGTTACATGTTATATCGATCTTCATCTGACTTTGTGCTGTAAAATATTTGTCCAATTCTATTATGTTTTAAATTGAACTTCTAATTCAATATCTTTAAAAAAGATTGTCACCCAGATAAGATTAGATCATTCGGATTAATAAACGATGTGAATAACTTGTGAGAATACCTTTTGAAAAATTCTTCAAGTATTGCTCGTTCTCAGGTCACTAGACCTTCAATATTAGATAATCGAAAAATAATTTCCATTAATTCTGAATATTATATAGGGTGATATCACCTTCCAATCTCTACGCGTATTATTTTTACTAACATAAATTATTAGATGATTGTATGATGCTTATTTTGTTAGATAATTTATCAAAGACAAATCTAGGTACGTAGTTTATCTTAGAATGCCGGGTTCTATCCTTCTTCTTTACGTACTTATAATTAATAATCCAAAAAGGTTGCTTGGTTTTTAATTAATTAAACAAACCAATTTCCTATAATATACAGTTAATCCTAAAACTACAATCAATTTGTTTTCTTTTATCTGATTAAATTAATTTATCATGTCCTTGAACTGACTACTTTAGAAGACACAAGATTTCTTGTATATTTTATATATGTTTAGGGGGAAAAAAAACTTTTAATTAAATATTTCTTTGAGTTAATAATACAGAAAAAGTCCATATGTTGGAAAAGTTTTAATTACAAGTTTCAAGATTGAATTAAAACAATATATATCTAGATTCCATAGAATTTAATTAGTAAAAAAAAGCTCACAAATTAATTAATTACTCCCAGTTTGAATAATTAATTAATTCCTTAATTCTTCCGAAGTTTCTAAATTGTACAATGAGGATCCTATAGCAATCAGCTCTTCCAAATAGGTAGGGATCTTACTTTATGTACTTGTTATTTTTTACAGTATATAAAAAAACTCGTGTTTTAGCCTAATTAATTGCTTTTAATTGGCATGATCATTAAGTTATGTGGGAGAACAGATAAAAGATAAAAGAAATTAGGCCAAAACTATATATGTTGCTTTTTACGTACTCATTTTACTAATTCCATCACTGTTTTAACTACTTTAGAAGTTGGGTTAGTTATTCGAGATTCTCGATTACATTCTTTACATTTCAGAAGGGTTCGTGCAATCTTGAAGAATCGAGTAGGGAGCCGGCTGATTGGAATTAATTGAAATTGTCTAGATGTCATGGCGGTATCAACAAGCAATGATAGATCGATTCCAACTATTTTATTGGAATCAATCTTATGTTCGTTTCTTTCATTTTCTTTTTTCTTTTTTAATTTCTTCTCGTCCCAACAAAAGTTTAATAAATTGAATCCCATCTTAAACATTATCTTTCTGTCATATTAAACTTATTTGAGAAAATAGACAATAAATTTTGATTTATTGTGCATTGTAGGGAATAGTCTCAACTGGGGTTGTTCAAAAACCCTAGCTGGATCTACAATTTAATCAAGAAAGATTTGAAAAGACAAGAAGATTAACGTTTGATGCAGATGAAATTGAAGTTAATAAAGATGACACTAAAGGATTCCAAATCAATCACTATCATCACGTGCTGACCTCAAATTGGTCGGCTGTTTAGAAAAATGCCATTACAGATGCAGTTTGCATTAATTAATCTCAACTTGGAACCTATGGATTGGACTTTGCACAAAGAATAAGAAAATGGGGTGCAACAAATTTCAAGCCAAAAGCACCTCCCAAGAAAGTTAGAACATGGGATAATACTTTATCCCACACATGCTTGGCTTAATTTTACATCAAACTCTATATAAATGAGGAGGTGAATCAAGAACATGTATTCAATTCGCCATTCCACTTGTTATTTATAAATTAACTTTTTTAGTAATCGTGAAAATATATTATGCCCATGTTTGAGCCATATTATTTTTTCCATTCTCATTCTTGTACTCATTTTTAACAACACATTTTTCAATAAATTAATATTTTTCATCACATCAATAACTTTTCATTCTTTTTTAACCACATATTTCTCGTCACATCAACAGTAAAAATATATTCTTATTCCCAAAATGTGCACCAAATTACGTCTAAAAACTTGAGTTGTTAAAAGGGTTTTTAGCACGCTCTTGATCTCAAATGCAGATTGAATTCATATCTTCATTTCTCGTTTAAAATCTTAACCTATCGGATGGAGGAGATGTATAAAAATTTTATTCTTGGACAACAACTCGACAACAAATGAAGAGGTAACATTATGATAGATTCCAATCCTTTAATTAGGTGCTAAAAAGTAATAGTGTTCTTTCAAGTGGTCCATGCACCACCATAGATTAGCTAGCTTAAGGCAATTGTTTAATGGGGAAGGTAATGGGATTCCACTGTATATATTAATAAGAAATTAGTTGTGATTAAGATAAGCATTACATTACAATAAGCTTGTTGCACAAGACCCAAACCTGCTTTATTTTTTTACTAAAGGGAAGACTATGCCATCCTAGAATACCCCACTTCCAAGTGTTTTGTCAACTTTAAGCCGAAACTCTTTGTGAATTCATTTAGTTTGTTTTGGGAATATGTTACATATATATCTCAAAGAGGTTTGATCAAGCCATTTACATAGTGCAGAAGCCCCAATTTTGAAATTTTGACCAAAACATTCAAAGACGGATACGGTGAAGACAAAAAGAATTCACAAATGACCAAAAGGGATGAATACAAAAGAGTACTACTCTACTCAATCCCGAAACCCTCAAGAAATACATAATACGCAATACTTTCAAACCAAAAATTCCTCGATGTATTCATATCGATTGAGAAAAGAATAATACCAATTTGTGATATCAAACTTGGGATTTCCACAAGCAACAATTTGTTTGATGATTTTTAGTCTTTTGGTTTTTCTTTTTGCATGTGGATCGACAGTGAAATCAAGGGGTCTTCAATTCAGTCAGAGAGACCTTGATGATGATTATGATTATTAATTTTCTTGTCCTTGAGTCAATTTGAAATGAACAAAAAATAAGAGTAAAATTTGTACTCTGTCGACAACTGGATTATCAATCAATCAAGCATTATTATTAATTTCATTCATTGACCTGAGGGAAAGACAAACACATTTGGGAAACAATCGCAAGAACAAATTACAAATGATGACTGTTGTGATGAACAGCATGAATTTCAGCTCTCGTGGGGAAATCGTTGACTTCCCTGGAAAATGATGTTTTGTTTGTATTATTACATAAAATTTTTGTACTAAAATTATTCCGAAGGGTCATCTCGATGGACCCTGTGCAATCACTGAACTATAAGGTTATTTCAATAATTAGTAACTATAAGAATTTGACTTCCCACTTTGTTAAAACGAAAAGAAAAAACCTATCAATAGTCTTACAATTTCTTTTTTACAGTTTGTGGGAATATGTGACCAATGGTACGAGTTCTCGAGTTTGAGGCAGAGAGAGTGGAAATGAAATAATTGGCGAAATGAGAGTTGAGGGCAGAGAGAAAACTGTAATGGAGAAATGCAGTAGCAAACAGACGGCTGTGAAGGTGTTGCTGCCCACTACTTGTGGTTTCTCTAGCCGCCTTCAAAATTTAATTATGCCTTTTCAAGTTACGTAGCATTATTCGTGTTTATCACCTGTATACGTGAAAATATAATAATATTGAGTAATGCTATTCATCCCCAATGAGGTTACAAACACGGTCTAGGTGGCTCTAAATGAGAAGTTAAATGAAATGTGAAATTAAATAACTTATTTAATTTCACATATCATTTAATGTCACGTTAACGTCACCTAAATTGTGTTTGTAAACACACTGAGGATGAATAACATTACTCAATAATATTGATGTTATTCATTTATTTATCCTAATTTTCTATTGAACGTGTTTAGGAATAATTATAAAAGGATAAATTCATGTCGGGAAAATTTTCTTTTCTATATAGAACTCTGCAATACGTTATATTCGAACCCATGTTTTCATTTTTTTCTATTTTTAAGGTTATAATTCAACCATGTTCTCTAAAAATATGAGTTTTGCTCTACGATACAACTATTTCTCGTCAAAAATTAAGAGGAAGAAATTTTGTTGTTGAACCATGCCAAATAAATGTCTTGGTCAAGTTATATAAAAAATGTTCTTTTATCTACACTAAAAAGTCTTATATTGTCTATTTGAAAAGAACATTACTTACCGTTCTCATAACATTACTTACGGTTCTCATATTTGAAGACAACTTTAAACAATTTTCTCCTTTTACATTATATTTCGACATAAACTGAATATTCCGTCTATGCAAAAACCTTTTATTGGGACACTGAGTTAATTATACCCTGCATGCACGTGCACATGAGTTTGATGATTGCGTTGGGACTTCCCTAATCAGAGATGAATCCAACTTTCTTTGTTTGCAGATGTTTGACCCATTTTCATTGGTTAGTATTTCTCTCTGTCAGTTTTTCCTCCTCAGAGAATTATTATCATTTTCTTTTTCTCATGCAAAATGACATATATAATTTCATTTTATCACAAGAGTAATATTATTTATTAGCTGTTGTGATTAGCACATATTTAGGTAACATAAGAGTCAATTAAACTTATTCAATGAAGTTAAAAATTACTATCACCTAAATTGAAACTAAATACGATTATCTTATCAAAATGTCCTACAATTACAATCTAAGTAAAGTTGTCCAGAAAGATCGTATTGTACCCATGTTTGGTCAGTATCACTTTTTATCCACATATTATAGGAAATCACGGGCATTATCCATTTATCATAACTCATTTCTATATATTTGTAATTTAAATTGTATATAAACATTGTCAAAGGTCAAATCATTTTCATCGACATATTGTGTGAAATCCACAAGTATTATCTATTTATTCGTAATTTATTTTTATCTATTTAAAAACATACCTATTTATAAACCTTTGCCAAATATATGCTAATAAATAAATTATAATTTTTGTCAACTTTGTCTGATTTGACAAAAAAGCATATATACTTTGAAATTTGTGCACAAAAATATGTATAGATGGACCAAAAACTCTCGTCAATTTTACCTAATTTGAACGTAATGCTTAAATTGTTGAAATTTGTTCAAAATGGAAGGGCAATTTGAGTACACTTTTAAAGATTGAATGATAATAAAAGAAGTTTAATTATATTAAAACCATATTTCAATTATAATGAAGGTCCTCAAATTTTACTTATTTTCACACTTATGTCTCCAATTTTTTTGGAGTATTTTTCTCTTTAACCTTCAATTAATTGACATGTTTTGATTTCAATGATAGTTTTAGTCCAAATATTTTGTCCACTATTGAATTTATTGTTGACTTTGTTTATTTAAAAATAAAAATATGAAGAGAAAATAAGTTTTTTACTTCCTCTTAATTGATTACCGTCATTACGGACAAGTTGTGCTAATTAATAGAAGATCGAGAATGAACACACAAAGAAAAAGTTAAGAACATTTTATTTCTTTTGTTGTAAGTAATGGAGAGTATACTACTCCAAATAAATTGAAATATTGGGAAACAACTGATTTCAATTTTTTTTTTTTTTTTTTTTTTTTTTGTTAATGGACAGTACTAACTGAATAATAAATTAACTTTTTTTTTTTTTTCTAAATAATGTCTAATTATTGAAAACAAAGACAGTCTATTCCGACTTATCCATCCATAGAGCAGACAACATAACAATTAGCAAATCAACCAATGGAAAAAAGCTATTACTAATTTTAGAATAGCTCATTTGTTGGTTTTCTTTGAAGTAGCTAGGACTACACATTATTAATTTATTATTTGAATTGACCATATAGTAGAAATAGACTATACGTACCACCACGAGTATCGATTCACCAGTAAATTATAATTTAGATTGAAATCTATGTTCAGATCATGGTGCACAAAAACGTATCTTAAATATTTTCTTACAGTACGTACGTCACTAAATATATTTTCTTTTTTCTCAACCAATTGAACTAATTTAGATGAATTTACATGCATTCGGAATAATCTGCACTCTTGTTGCCTGAAATAATAAGTATGAAAGCGAACTTAGAAAATTTAGTCGACAATTTATACTTGATATATATTTGTCAAGCATTAATAGATATGGAGAGAACCAAAACCAAATGGTTCGAGTCTAGTTCAGTTCAGTTCAGTTCATTTCAATTCCTTTACCTTGTAACTGGTTCTATGTGTATAATTTTTATTAATATTCAAGTTTGAAGGTCCTAATTAAAAAAGACCACGTCCACCATTTTTCTAATCTTGTGCTATAGGCTCGTCTAAAATTCATACGAATTCCATATCAAATTTGAATGTACTTACTGTTATATATTTATACAATAAATATAATATGTGAAAGAAATAATTAATTAAGATAAAGTGCCCAACTGGTAAAAAATGTGGAATTTGTGTGGGAGGTCAGGGGTTCGAGCCACGCCTCACGCACTATATTAAAAAGTCTTTGATTGGGCTTTATTGATTCTAATAAAATAATTATTATTTTTTAATTATTTTCGGAATTATTTAATGGGTCAACTAGCCAGTAAAATATGACTGTTTTAACTGCCCAGTTTTAATATCCATTACCATAGGTCATTACATCTGCAACTTAATGCTGGATCATGGTGGAAGAAGTTACATCTCTTTATGCCTATATAAACATACTTTTGGGTATTGGAAAACTACAACAAAAACGAAATTGTCTCTTTATATATACAGTAAAATATTATACTCAAATTGTCTTTTCATATTTTCTGGAGTACACTTGAGAGTTCTGAAAACCTTTTGTGATTGCTGCACAATTGGTTTATTTGATCGTTGTATCCTCGAGGTGATTGTCCACGGAGGTCGCATCAGTTATCGACGGGCAATTTCGCTTTAGGACATCGTGCTGTCACGAGACTCGATCTATTGATAAGTTTTTTCTGCACTTCACTATTATTTTTTTCCAACACTTACACAAGACTAGAAGTCCAACATTAATAGTATAGTGCTCAAATAAAAAATAAATTATGGAAGTTCAATCTGTTAAACTATTTATTTACAGAATATAATATTTATTTATGCATTGAGAAAAACATAACGGCAAATTAATTTGAACGGTAGAAGGGAAGAACTAGCAAATTGAAGCCTGTAAATACAGTTTCCTTAAAACAAATTCGTCCCCTTATGCTTGAGGTTTCGTTCGAACTTCTATCTCCCAAAATACAACGAAAATTCAATAAAGTCTGAGTACTTTAGGTGCTACTCGAAGAATTGACTAAGTATATGAACATGACCATCAAGCCTTTGGAAACGGAGAATTTTTGAGAGTAAAATGTAAACTCAAAACTGTGTGCAGGAGCATAAAGTAATCCATCGGTAGAGAATGGAGGAAAATCGAGTTTTATTGTAATCTAATTGCCATGAATGAGTGGCATGAGTGTCCAACATGTGTTACACACACCACCAATAACTCCACAATTACATTTCAGTTTGAGAGTTGGAAGAGTATGTCCGGGAAAAAATAAATAATTCAAAATATGGACACTCTTAAGGGTCCAATTTTTGCTCCGTTCAGTTCGAGTTCGCACGCAAGTTCTAGGTTCGATGTACAATTTTGATCCTTGATTTCCAACATAATCATGTTCAAACCTTAACAATATCCAAAAGAAATTAAGGGAGTGTTTGAGCCACATTATTTTGAAAGAATGTATTCTGAAATAATAAATTGATAAATAATATGTGGTTGAAAATGAAAGAAAAATTATTGATATGATGGAAAATATTATTTTATTGAATAATGTGTGGTTGAAAATAAGTAAAAGAATGAGAATGAAAAAAATAATGTGTACCAAACAGGGGTTAAATTAAAAATGAAACAGTGGCTAGAGGGATCTCGATTGATCGCCCTTCAGACACGGTCTGCACCTGACTGACCCAATTGTTTGGGCGTGGATGGGTCTTGGTCTATTCCAAATTCCCATATTGACCCACATGTGCAGCCGGGCCGGGGGGGGGGGGGGGGGGGGGTCTCCCTCCCTCGTCACCTTCGTAAATGCCCAGTTTGTTGCATTAAAATAATAATTGTCAGCAGTTATGCCATTATTTCTGCATAAAACGGGGGAAACGGTAGCTCTTGTAAAAACATTGACTCAAATCCGTTCAATTTTTTTTTGGAACTATTCCAATTCACTGATTTGCATGTAATTAAGAACAGAGAAGAAAACTGTAATAGATTTGAGATTTTAAAAATGAGTTATATATACTACGAATGTTATAGCTGGTATAGAAGCAGATGACATGAGTCGCCAACTAGAAATTAGTATGAACTGGTGTGGACATTATAGTTAAAGATGGGTGAAGACTACTTGCTTCCACGACGTTAAGTTGATGCTCGAATATTGAATCTATAACCACTTGAGAGCAATATTCCCTTGTAAACCATTTTTAAGATGATCTGGTTCTACTTCTACACACGTTTCAAAAATACAATGTGTAAACAAATTTGATTATCATCTTCAAGAAAATACTGGCACGAACATGAAAGGGTGCATTCTTCTAGGTTTATGGCCATATTTCTTAGAACCACAAACAAGAATTCGATCGAGTTGAGATAAAGAGCATAAGAAAGAAATGGGTGGGGGTGAGTGGCAAGAGGATGCAATGACTATGTTAATTGAGTTCATGTCACTAATAAAAGTTTTGTTTTTAGACTTAATTATAAGACCCGACCAATCAACTCGATCAAAAAAATCAAGAATTGGTCCGAAATATGATCTAATTACAAATGAAAAAACCGTCATGAAGGGGCATATGTTTCTTTTCTTAATCAAATCACTTGAGAGTACTAACTTGTAAAATAGAAAAACTAACATGTCCGAGACACGGAGAACAATGTAAAAATATATATATATACTTCATATGACCTAGTCACACTTTTTATGACAATACACATAATGTATAGTCCTTAATTCGTTTCAGGCTCACTGTTTGAAGTGAATTGAATAAATTTATTATGAAACTTCAACTTCACGAAATCTATAACCTTGTCACATTCAAAAGTGTCATTGATCTATTCTCTTACACACTGAAAATGTTTATCATTTATTTCCATATCATATCCCATATTGCTCAATGAATAATGATATGTACTACCCCCATTCTATGTAGCATATATTGGCATTTCACTTGACTCTTGATTTAATGTCACGTACATTGTTGTTATAACACGATTAATGTTGCATATACATAATTACTCTTGCTCAAATCATTATCATTTAATTGTTGGCTTGTACACTAGCTTCAACAATACCATAAAATCATCATCCACATGTTGCTCAAGAACAATAAATTCTAGAACGTACGTCCTTATTCTTGACCTTCATTTAACAAATCGACCTTGATTGATATTCAAACTTTTTAGTCCATCCATCAATAGCACTTTAAATAAAATTTTGAGAACTTGTGTCCTCCTAGTTGTAGTAATCCTAGGCCAGGGAGGGGCAAGAGACAATGGAGAGAGAAAGAGGGTCCCATACCCACCGCCCATGCGCCATTGGCACGCTGTCTCACCAAATTAAAGCCCCTCTCCCCTCCCCATCCATTCAAATGAATTCACCCCTATTGACCTAACCCTAACCCAAACACTACTTAGCAACTAAGCTTCCCATCATAAAAAGGATTAAACTCGTTTTACATACTGTATATCTACTCTCTCTCCTCTCTCCTCTCCTCCCTTCTCTCTTCATTCTCCCTTAAACTCACCAACAGCAACAAACCCAACTTAACAAGAAGAGTATAGAGTTATCACGTGAGGCTAGTGGGATAAGTCATGGTTAGTTCAGCTCAATTTTTGGTGAATTCTCCAACAATTCCTTTCCACCTCTTCTCTAGTGAAGGTTAGTACAGTTTGATTCATCAAATTCCCAAGAAAATTCATCAAATTTGTCCATCTTTGAAAAAGTAAATAGATTTTCAAATCAACGAGTGAAGCCATGGATCAACTAACAGCTCATGGCCGTTCTTTACCGCCTCCCTTTCACGCTAGAGATCTACAACTCCACCACCACCAGTTCCAGCACCACCAGCACCAACAGAATCCCGAAGATGAACAAAGTGGGAATATCAATCCTAACAGGAACCTGAAGCGAGATCCTGATGAGAATTATGGTGTTTCCACCACCACTACCACCACAAGTTCTCCCCCAACCGGAGGCAAAGATCTAGTGCCTATCTCTGAGGAAGGAGAGGTTACAAGAAGACCTAGAGGAAGACCTGCTGGTTCCAAGAACAGGCCCAAACCCCCAATCATAATCACTCGAGAAAGTGCAAACGCACTCAGATCTCATGTCATGGAAGTTGCCAATGGTTGTGATATTCAAGAAAGTATATCCATTTTCGCCACAAGGCGGCAAAGAGGGGTTTGCATCTTGAGCGGCAGTGGTACCGTCACTAATGTTACTATAAGGCAACCAGCTGCACCAGGAGCAGTTGTGACCTTAAATGGAAGATTCGAAATTCTGTCCCTCTCAGGTTCCTTTTTGCCACCTCCAGCTCCTCCTGTTGCATCAAGATTAACCATCTATTTAGCCGGAGGGCAAGGCCAAGTTGTTGGTGGCAGCGTGGTGGGGCCGCTTCTCGCTTCTGGGCCGGTGGTGATTATGGCAGCAACATTTGGTAATGCAGCATATGAGAGGCTTCCTCTAGAGGATGAAGAATTGCCGGTGCCTGGAAGTGGCCCCCTTGGATCCCCGGGAATTGTTGGCCAACAACAACAGCAAGAGCAGCAGCAGCCACAACAACTTATGGCTGATCCTAATTCAAATCTTTTTCATGGGATGACTCCAAATCTAATAAATTCATGCCAGTTACCAGCTGATGCCTACTGGGGGACAGGTCCTCCTCCCTTCTAATGAAATCAAAAACCAGGATCCTTGATTTTCGCTTGACATGATTTCACTTCAAAATCACTTTGCATTCTTCTTAATTTCTTTGAAACTAGCTTTAATTTGAGTTCATGGTGTCATCTGGTGATTAGTCTGCCTTTTAATTGAAGAGGGATGTACAAATTCATGAATTCTTGTGGTTTAATTTTATGAGAACAGCTTTTCAGAATTTCACATTTTCTTTGATACAAATTCGGAGTAGAATTGAAGTTTCACCTTCAATTCTTTTTTCTCTTCCTTCTTCTGATTTCTTGTTGCAGGTCTGATAATCATTCAGTCACTTCCTGCCGAAGAAAAGTAGAAAACAATGGGGTTTTAGGTTTCTTTTCTCGGCTGTTTGTTTCTTAAGGTTTCCTATTATAGTACTGCATCTCGGTGTTTTCAGTTTCATAAAATTAACCTATTTATAACATTTTCAAGATACCCCATAAAATTTCTGGCCTTAATATTTACTTCTAGTCTTATTCATATTCACTGTTCTTCTACTATCCATTTTTCTTTTCGAAATCTTGTAATCTTTTTATGAGTTGTTACCAAGTATTTTTGGGATACAGAAATTGAAAATTCCGTACGTAAAAGATAGTGAATCTCAACTTCCAAGATAATTGACAGGAAGAGAGAATATTTTCGCTGCATGCAAATTTGGCTAAAAGGTAATTCAACAAGAAATGGGAGCTATCTTGTATAAATGAAAGCATAAGTATTTTCCGTAAGTTGATTTCAACTTATAAGTTCATTTTTCATCCTTGACAATATAAGAATAGATTTATACTTTATATACACCTAACACCCTCAATGATCCTTAATTTCTTGATTTTTCTTTAATGCTTTTTGGGGTTGATAAGTGAGCAGAGAGACATGATTATTGGGTTCTGGGTTACACGTGCACTACTCTAACCTTAGCTCCTTTTCGAGGCATAACTATGACTTCCATATCAAATGGCAGCAACAAACTGCGGGATAAAGGTAACAGATAAGAGTTTTGATCGTCAAAGCTCGCTCTCTCTCTCTCTCTCTCTCTCTCTCTCTCTATATATATATACACACACACACACACACACACACACACACACACACACACACTTCTCTCTCTCTAGCAGTAAATGGATTGGAAAGGGACCTACAAACTGAGGGGAGTAATCAGCATGTCTAGATTCACGAATTGTTCGCTGCATTTGGACAATAGACGTCTCCTCCTTTCTTTCTCACATGCTAAGTTTTTTTCATCGCCACTTAGGTTTCCTTCTTTTGCTAATGTAATATAAATTCTGGATCTATAATGGTTAATCATCGTTTCTTGTCTTCCAAATTATCTTTCAAAATCAAATTTCTTTTTTTTCTGATAATTCTTCTTCCAAATCTTAAGTACTCTCCATAATTTTGCTTTGTATTGCACAGATTCTGAAATTAATGTTGCTCCATAGATCCATTGGAAATCCACTGCTAAGACCGTCGCTGCAGGAGCGTTTTTTTTTTTTTTTTTTTTTTTTAGTGAATTCTGAACATTGGTAGGATTCTATCTTCTCTCGGCTTTAGTTTTAGGGAGAAATGGAAAATAAATTGTTCTCAAATAGTATTTGTTTTCTATCAACTCTTATTTATATGAATACAAAGAGTGTTTGGATTTCTTTTTCATGTTTGAAAATTAGGATTACAATTTTCTAATATTAGAAAAAACCTGCATTATTCATGTCATAATTAGCAACTACTGTGATTTCCAGTGTCATATAACTATTATATATCTTCATTAAAAATGATGAATAACATACTATGTCGCAAGTGATGTAAATATAAAATAATAAGATCAATTAAAAATAGAAATAAGAAATCTAATTTGTTGATTTTATCATATAGGTTTGTTTAATTGGTTTAAATTCCATGAAAAATATCAAATTTGGGAAATTCAATTTCTACTTTGGCTCTAGTTCGGCTGTTTGATACAAAAGTAGAAATTTCAATTTACAACCACTTAAAACTTTTTTTTTGCCAATTTCATGAAAAATACATTCCTACGAGGTACTTAAGTTTTTATTTTTGTAACTACATGAAATTAAAAAGTGTTTCCACCTTTGTGAATCAACAGACTCCTAATGCTATGTTATAGAGAGTTAATATGGGGTTCTCTGTATATTCACCCTATTTAGTTTGAATTAAAATCAAATTAAAATTTTAAGTCAAAATCAACCATTAATTGATGACTATTTCACACAACCAAAAGTACCCTGCCTAAAATCCTTTGCATAATAGAAAGCCCCCATAAAATATTTAAAAGTTTTTAGGTTAAGAGTATAAATAGCTAGTGGTAGAAAATTTAACGATATATTTTTCGAGTTTTTGCTCAACCAAGAGTCATTTTAATCCATTCTAACATGTGACGAGAAATATCTTGTGTATAATATAATTTGATGAAGTTCAATAAAGGGTTCAAGCTTGATTCTGGAATTAAGGAATCTGCAAACAAAATTAAACAATTTCATTATCTTCTTATATACAGCTCATGAATGGAACAATTAACTTTTACAAAATTGAAGCTGAAGCAACCGTATATTGGTGATTCCCCCACCAAAAAATAAGATTTTTTAATGCAGGAACTGATAATCGAATAAGGATTAAACATAAAGTACATACTTCAGCCATCTTTTCTAGCAGAAGCAATCACCTCTCTTGAGCCAGCATTCTTATGGGCTGTGGAGGACACTACCAACTTCTATGGCTAGCAAAAGAAAAGGTGATAATTAAACCTCGATTCGCAAGCGACGCATTTCGGCTCCAAAGGTTGAACTTGATGTCAGAGTTCGGCGAGCGAGTGCTTTAATGTCCTCACGAGAACAGTCACGTGAAATACGAACGAGCTCCCAAAGGGCTCCTCCACTAATCATGTCCTTCGCATTTACTTCTGAAAACGACACGTGAGAGAAATTTTCAATTAACAATATGCTTGGATACCATATATATAGGTTTTTCTCACTCGTATAAGACATACCGTGTTGTGCCAAGTGGCAGAGTGCAAGTTCTACATGACGCCTGATAAGCGACGCTTCATTGTTAACATTTTGTACAATCCATGGCAATGCACCATCTTCTATCAAGAGAGATCGCCCAGGTTTTGAGCCTAATATTGTGCATTATCATGAGAATCACAATATAGAAATTATCCTTCACCTCATTGATGATGTATATGCTAACGAATAACTCTACTTGTACAACTTTGGGTTACAACAATGGATGACAACCTCTCACAAGGGAGGTGGGGCCAGCGATTATTTAATCGCGGGCCCCACCTCCCTTGTGAGAGGTTGTCATCCATTGTTGTAACCCAAGTGTTGTACATGTAGCATCTCTCATGTTCTTTTTTTAAAGAGAATTGTCGGGGGAAAAACTTCTGTGCTGGAATGCTGGTTTCATTTATAACACCGTTTTCCAAAATGGTAAACAAATAACCACTATATGTTATGATGCAATAAACAAATATATATTACATGTTTATTAAAAAAAAAAAGTCAACACCTGTACAGGCATTCTAAATAACTTACCTTGAGAAGATGTCCTGGATTCACACTTAGCAAAATTTGCAACACCACGTGCAACTTGAGAGAGAACATCGGGATGTCTACATCTCACCATTCCTAACAGAGCTTTGATGCCACCTTCAGATCTCAGCCTCATTTGTAGTTTATCTGCAATGCCATGGGTAAAAAGACTTGAGGATTGATAAAAAGGCCAGATATATTGAGAGGCAAACTAAAAAATCAAATAATCATACCATTGCCACACAGATTAGCTAAGGCTCCAGCAACCATTCGAAGAGTCTGTGGATCCTCAGCATCAGAAGCTGTCATTGCTAATAGACAAATTCCACCTTGAGCCATTATAAGTTCTTGATTGGCCTCTGAACAAGCAGAAAAGATATTGTTCTCAAAAATGATGTAGCTCCAAATAGTACATCATTTAGCTGAAATGGGCACCCTTACCGAGCCAAAAAGGTAAAACAGGTAAAAATGAAGAAGTTAGAAAGTACGAACAAATTACCATTCATTGCCAGATTGGCAATTGCACCAGCTGCGATCCTGCGAATAGTTTCGTCCTCGTAGCTCCTAAGAAGCATCAGCAATGAAGTGAGACCTCCGGCTTCAACTATCTTTTCCTGATTTGCTTCTGTAGAATACATTGTATGCACACAACATTTTGTGCGTTATAATGTGAAATGGTTTCAAGCAATAGCGAATCAAAAGTCATTCAGTAATGTGCAACTGCTCAGAATTGAGCAACAATTGAGAGATTATTTAAGAAACAAACGTGACTGTAAAAGCAATATGAACTTTACAGTGTCCCTCAGAGATCTTAGAAACCTTTTTAAAACTAGTCACTGTACTTACATATACATTCATTTCATGATTTGAATAAAAAAGAACAAGAAAAGTTAGAACAACTGATCAAGTCTCTGATTATAATTTGTTTTAAGATAACTAAAAGAAGAAACAAACAAGCATCAAACAGAGGAACTTTTAGGAAGGTGAGAGCAAGGAAAATAGAACACCTTCAGCTGCCAAGTTGGCCACCACTTTTACAGCATGTATTCGTACATTAGCATCTTCTGACTCGAGCAATGACAAAATCTTTTGCAACCCAACTGTCAGATACATTGGTAGATTAGTTGAAAACTCAAAAGAGAATGATATAAAGTTGTGAAAACACTAATTGGCACCTTGTTCGTGAAGGTTCACAATTGATGCTCTTTCTGCATTGCTACTGTCTCTAGACTGTAGATGATTTAGGGGAGATAGGCAATCTAGACCAGCAACAGTGTTTCCATTTCTACCTCTCTCAAGATAGCTTCTACTCTGTGAACATAATATCAAGGTCTGGTGCTGTTAAACTACACTCTACATGAGTATACAAGACAGCTCATGAATAAAAAAAATTCTTACACAGACGCTAAAAGTTGTAATCTAGTAAAACCTACTAGTATGTTGTTCAGATATAGTAGCTATGACCTTTTCCAGTGTGAGTTAAAACTCACAGCATGTAACATCAGTGCTCATCAATTATTTTGCAATATTAAATATTCTTAAAGACAAGCCAATTGTTATAAAAGGTCATAGATGCACCAAAGTGACTGTAAATGGCTGAAATTGGCATTAAATGTGTAGAGTAAGAACCAAATAGTCTAGATCACATAATAAGTACACCTCCATAAAGAACATACTTGATTAGCTTCAGTGGACAGCTGCGATAATTGACTTCTTAAAGCTCTGACTTCTTCTTCAAGTTTCTTCTTCTGATGACTCTCCTCTTCCAATATTTCCTGAAGGTTCATAGCATCGATGTTTCCATCTGCCAACTACATGACATCAATCAGTTATATTTTATTAGTTTTAAAATCCAGATCCAAGGAATTGCAAGGACTCATATAATGCTGTCACAAAATACTAAAATTCATACCTCTGCCTTTGAAAATTTAAGCAGCTGAAGTTTGAGCATATTATTTTCTTCTTCAGCTGCCTTCCGAAGACAAATTTCATTTTGAAGCAATGTTTTCAGCTCCGTGACCTCGTCATTGCCAGAATCCATGTGAACCTTCAAACAAAAAATAAAATAAAAATAATCATCTCAAAAAAGAACTTTAGAAAAGCAGTATTTTGAAAAGCGTAAAGTGTGGCTAGGAGTGGAGTCGAAGCTTCAAGCTTTACGAGCTTAGGCGTAAAAAAAACATTTTAATATTATTTTAAATTTTCAATCATTTTAAATTATTTAATAACTAAATTAATACATATCAAAATATCTAAAATTATAAAATACTATATTACACAATAATTCCTACCATTAGTCAATTATACAATTTTCAAGTTTTTGAAATGCCAAACTAGAATATTTTTCACGGTTACAATTTTCAACAGATAAGTCCTATTTAAAATTTCACATAACGTAGATGTCCATAGCTTAAATCTTATTTAACTATTTAGATAAAGTCATTTTTAACTTTTGTACAGATAAAGTTTTTTAAAAACTAAAATTAAAGTCAAATGAAAAGTTTTTTAGAAAAAAATTAATAAGCTAAAGTCAAATAAAAGACTTTTAAAAAAAGGGGGAAAAAAAACTAATAAAACACACCTAGGGAAAATGAAAGAGAGGAAGGAAAAAATTCAACCGTTTAGGAAATGGAAAAAGAACGTCTAGGCGCGAAGCGAAGCGTTTTGCCCGGACTTCAAGCCTCGGTGAGTTTTTTAGAACACTGTAGAAAAGTAAAACAAATTGTGGTGTCTATCCACATTTTTCTTTTGCTTCGAGTCAATACACTGAATTTAGTGTCAAGAGCAAATGAACGGAGTACTAATAGAATGTGCGTGCACGCACAACATACGAATTGATTCGTCGTTTTTAAGATATCCTAGCCAAAGCCTTGAAAGGTAACTGATGCAAGAAGGAGCTGTTCTCTTTTCACGTTCCCTTTTTAAGCTATCCTACAACACCCCCACCCCTACCCCAAACACACAAACAAAGAGACAAAGAAGCTAACGGAAAAGTCCCAAAAAAGGAACAGATTAATGCCCTTCGTCCTACCCTATTCTCGGTTAAAAGTTAAACCAAGATAATTATAGGACATCATCTGCTCCTGAGCTTCCACCTTCTCATTCCGATCTTGACATCCTTAAGAATCATCTCATCCTTTTACCTCATGGAAAGTCCTTAACATTATATTTGGATTATATAAGATAGGTGACTGTGATTCCAGCCTGCATGACCAAGCAGAGAGGATAAACATCTCGAAATAAAAGAAGACAGTTCCAAAGCTAGACTACCTCTCCATTAGCAGCACGCTTTTGTTGATTGACACTCCACTTCTCCTCAAGCTTATTAATTGACTCCATGTAATCCATCTGACATCTCACTTTCTCCTCCTACAAGGTTAAAAAGAAAACGTTAAACTGAACATGTCAGGATATTCAGTAGTCTAAAGAGGTTTCTACTATATTGACAATTCTAATAAGCTTCCATTACATGTAAGATGCTTCTAACATCTTAGTATAGTCTTACTACAATACTTAATTGACAGTTACTCCATGGCACTTGTTAAATATTTAGAATGCATCAACCATTTATTTCAAAACTTTTCCTCATTGTGTGGTTCTTAAATCAGTGTTGGCCAGATGATGTACTGTTAGGACAAAAAGAAAAGTGGTTATCAGCTTAGCTAAGTGGGATGCCAGTATGAACTATGAAGTGGATTAGGTACTTAGATGCCTTCAGACATCAAAACATGTCATTTGATATTTGAAAAAAAAACTTTCTATATTCTAGCAGGGTAATAAAATCGATTCAGTATTTGAATGATACTACTTAACTCTTAATGTGAAATTTGCATCATCAAGATGAACATATCAGGGTTATACTTAACTACATGTCAAAATTTTTGCTTATGAACAAACATGTAACTCTAATAGAAAATCTGCAGTAGTTTCAAGGAGGCTTTTGGTTATGATCAAACAATCATGTAACTACAATAGAAAATATGAAGTAGTTTCAAGAAGTATAGGATATGTAACTACCTCTAACACTTCAGCACAGTTCCTTTCAGCCTCAGTAATGCGTTTCTGTGCTTCCAACCTGATTCTCTCAACCCCATTTTCATAAACTTTTTGCTGTCTTTCATTATCTGCTATGAGTTTGTCCAGTTCTATCTCGAGTCTTTTAGACAAGCTCTTGTAATCAAATTCTTCCTTAATCTTCAGCATATTCTCCACCTTCATAGCCTGCAATAGATGGTGAGTGATGATTGAACATATATTAATATGAAATTACTTTGAACATATATTGATATGACATTCAAATTTTGTCTCTTAAAAATTACTTCTGTCCACAAAAGGCAAAAGGAAGCAGCAACTTGGTTTATTACTTTGCACTATTTAATTCGTTAATTTCCAACTGCTATATCTCACCCTTTGTCCAAATAATATGGTACTTGCAGTCTCTGCTCGATGGCGTGGAGATGGACCAACTGTTACAACTAATGAAGTTCTAGACGTGCCTGCAGCATAAGAGCAATTCCAATTAAATGAAATGTGATTTCTAAAGCAATTAAAAGCATATTCAACTTCTACATTTTGCAGATAATTACTTTGTAGTAACTTGGTCGTGGATTAGAGCGATAAAAATTGGAACAGGGCAAAAAGTCACCTCCAAATGAATCTTTAAGCAATCTTGTAAGCTTTGAGTCGCGAACTGGGACATGAGCACTATTTTCAGCCAATGCATTTATGCATTTTCCTAAAGCACTAAGTGATAGATTTATTGACTTGGCTTCTTCTAGCATGTGTCCCTCGCTTCCTTCAAGAAACAAACATAAGTTGTATAACACAATTGAAGCAAAACTGCATTAACAAAAAGTACACATAAAAACACAAACAATTTGCAACTTCTTAGATGGTTTCTAATCTCGCCAAGACAAGGAGGATTTTACTTGTTTTAGCATTCCAACACAAAGAAAGCATGCAAGAGACACTAACCCTCAGATATTTTAAGATAATGTTCCCAAACTAAAGATCCAGAACAAATTTCATGGTAATAACATTTCACGGGATCCGCATGTGTTCAGAACACAAAATTGTTTATTGGAATTTATAGTTCCTATATTGAATTCCAGGATAGCAGTGAGTAAAAATTTAACCACTATGTTTAAATGCCTATACTTTCCAGGCACAACCTCTCCTCCCCATTTCAAGGGGAAAAATAGTGGGTTGACTCAAACATCTAAAAGAAATATGCCTGATCAACACGAAATCAAGCTATCATACTAGTATGATATTTTTCACCATCCAGCTGCATGTTACATACGAGTCACCCTCATATAAGTTACATGGTTCACCAAACAGAATACGTAAAACCAAGTCTTTTGTTGATTAGACGGACAAAAAACCCACATCAGAATAGTTTGCACAGCAAGAACGAGCAAAGATTTGTCGACTTATAGATTCTAAATCAATTTGAGTTTATTAACTAGCATACAAATTAAAAGGAAAACATTAATGTTGTGTATCAAATTCTTCAACTAATAAAGGGACAAAAAAATGCAAACAATTTCTAAAAATAGTAAGTTCACAGTATCATATGCACCTGATTTGTGAACACGTTCAGAGCCAGCAAGATCTACAACAACTAATTTGCCTTTTCGTACGATAGGTGGCTTAAAATTACCAACCGAATGAGAGGAATTTTCATTTTCAGTAGAAAAATCATCTTCTCTTCCCAAGACAGACCTCTTCACGTGTACCTGCATTAAGCCATGTCACTTTTTGGCCAGACAAGCTATGAAATAATTTCACATAAACAGTGTGAAGAGATGCAGAATATGCATGCCAGAAAGAAAAAGAGAAGATAATAAGAAATCACAGCAGTATAGCAACTCATTCATTTACCATGAGAATGGCATGACTGCGGGAAGATTCAGTATTCAGCTTAGTATTAGCAGCAATCCTATGATTTTCCCCCAACCGTAAGAGGTCGATGAAAGTTTGCTGATCACGGATCTCCACAACAGTTGCCCCTGGTAACGAAACATCACCAGTTCTTTGATCTTCGACAATGGGAATATTATCGTTAGCAGGATGTAGGAGATCCTGGATGGTTTCCATATATAGCTGCACATATACCAGTAATTCCAGATTAACATTAGAATTATCATTCAATTTCTAGAAGTTTTCTGAGGAAGACCAAATAAAATAAAGAAAACAAATTAACAAAGGTGACACAATTATTTAATTGTGTGAGAATTAATTAGCAACCTGCAAGTACGAGACTGAAACAGAATCAGTTTCTGGAGAGATATTCGAAAGTATATCTTCCATTGAGCGAACCATTATACCACGAGCGGAGGTATCTTCATCACCAAGTCGTCCAAGAGTATATGTCTTTCCAGTGCCAGTTTGACCATAAGCCATTACTGTCCCATTGTAACCATCTAAAACACTCTGGGAAAGAGGGAAACGAACAAAATAACTGCTTCATAGTAGGTAGAATACAAATGATATGCAATTGAGGCCAAAACTAAGTATAAACTCAAATCTTTTTGCAAATCTCTCAACATAAAGGTCCAAGTGTATCACAAGTTGGTACACACGTAGCTGCACACTAAAACCTTGCTGTTTTATGGTCTGACTCCTGTAATAATACAATTTGTATCCCAGTTTTGAGCAATAACATCATCTTAATATGTATTACTACACTTTTGTATTACATACAGCACATTAGAAGAAGCATTGTTAACTGTGTCACGTCCCAAAGTATGACTCTGAGCCTCTGTTTGGTAGGCATTTTTGTGGAGAGAATGCATTTTTTTGGTTACACATGGCCTGAATAGGAAATCTTGAAAACAAAGATTGGTCGAGTTTGTTGCTTCCCACTTTTCTTGTTTGTATTCAAATTCCACTTCCAGCGTTCTGCTACAAGTCATTTCAGTACTACCTCATAATAGTTTGTACAACCATGGCCAGGTGGAGTCTAATTGGATGTCTGAGGGTTTTATCTCAGCTAGACTTTGTTTGTGTTAGCTCGTCCTCAACTAGGTGCTTGTTCAGTTGGACCAAATGCCTCATGGCCTACTTGCTTTGGCAGGTCTCCTGCCTCCACTCTTGGTTAATCGGCCATTAATTCCCACCAGTGTTGGAAACTGGATAGATAAACTTCAAGTGTTTGCTCGTGTCACCTAATTGGATGGAGTCTCTCCCCGTCCAATTGGACGTACACAACATGTCTAATATTTTTATGTTACTTTTAATTTTTAACATGGGTGGTTCAGTCCCAAACCCCTCAAGGACATAGAAAGCCCCATCTTCTGACCTTTGGAATTTAGAATTAGAATAAATTCTTGAACATATGTGTAGAAAATCAAAATAATGTAGGAATAATTAGGCAAACTTCATATCAGTTATGATCGTCGTTGAGAAAAATTATTAATCAGTTACTAATTTTGTCCAAAGCCAAGTGCAGAACATAAACATTGATTTGTTAGACGATTTTGCAGGATCACAGGTACATTTGAAGGATAAGAAATTGATTGGTTATCAGGACACTGTAACTTCAACCCTTTTAATGAAAGATTTAGCTCACGGTAGCAACAGACAAGGCTGACTCGATAAAATATACTACTACATAAAGAATTTTCTTCAACTATTCTGTATTATACCCCTAAATGCTATGTGCAAAATACATTGAAATTGGCAATTAATTCCAACCAGAGAACCTCAAAAAAATGGAAGCCAAATATTAACGTCTAAGAACCAAGTCCGCAGAGCTTAGAAGAATTAAAATGCCTCAAACGACACACCTCGACAACAGGCTTGGCGACAACTTCATATACACGCTTCTGTGACGAATATTCAGTAAGAACCTCGTCAAACTCATAGGTGTCTGAATCCCAATTGTTTTTCCGAAGTTTCAACCTTTTAAGCTATAAAGCAAAAAGTAAACAATGATATCACAAGGGATCCATTTTATAACAGGACAATATCGAAAGTGTGAAAGTGAGTGTGTGCGTGTGCGTGTGCGTGGAAATGTTAAAAATGGGAATTAGTGCTATGAACCTCAGGTTGCAACTCCACACAATCAGCAAAATCTGCATCTGCTGCCATCTCTTCAGCATTTCGAGGTCGCAATCTTACAGCGACTCGAACTCTTCCGGAAACTGTCCAATACCATCGAAATATTCCAAATAAAATTTATCATATGATGTCGGGGGAAACGAAGATTAGAAATTCAATAGTTCAACTTCACACAAACAAATCAATTTTTCCAGCAGTAATAGTGCTTCATTGATGGAATTCAGTGGAAACCATAGCACTCCCCCAGAATGCTTTACCAATTCAGCTGAAAATATATTTTTTATTGAATTAAAGCTACTATCAAACCTCTTGGGAAAGAATTTATATAACTTAAACAAGCAAAAAACCAATATTTAATTGAAGTTTCATAATAAATGTTCATGATCTTATTACTATTAATGTTTCACTGTCTGAATATAAAAATCTCATCAAGATTGTAGGTGTGTAAGCAGTAATCAATAAATAACTACTATTTCTGACAAATGAACTCCCACATTTTTAGCAGATACGTTTGTATATTTAGTATTTTCTTTCCACACGACAACTCAAAAATATTGCTAATTTCCAAATGAGATTGAAAGGTGAACGAATACATATTCGTGAAACTCTTGAGGCTGCTCTCATCGCAAGGATGAAAGGAAAGGTGAAGAGGGGGAAAGAAAACTTCAGTTTATCAAAATTACTGCGACAAAATTTTGATTTAATCCTTTTTATTAATTTTCTGTCCTAATCGCAGTGTCACCAGCCACTGTTATTCAATAGAACGTCCCTGAACTGAACAAATAATCATAGGTATTATAAGTATTACTAGAGGTTATGACTTATGTGCAGATACATTCATCTATATGCATGTACATACAAATTCTATGGTACACACTGAAACACATCGAATAATGAGAACTAGATAATCGAACTAGTGAATAAACTCTAATCACGGTGTTTTAGCAATAGAACTCCAGGTTACGATAAAGAAATTAATACCCACGTTGTGTAATTAAATCCACAGTAAAAAAACAGAGACTGATTCAACGACTAAAAAAATTCTCCAATGCAAACTGCATTTCAAGTTCAATTAATCAAGCACCGGAGTTTTTTTTGGCATTTTTACTCAACATTCAGATCGCTCGTATAGAAATCCAGAGTACTAAATTTGCTAAAACTCACCGGAGTCGGTGGCTCCGCCGGGGATGCTGCGGCGAACATTTGATGTCGGAAGTTTCGATTTGAAGGAAGCTGATGTACGGAGATTCTGTGCCTTATTCGAGCCGTTTCTGTAAACTCCGCCTGTAGTCATGTCACTGTATTTTTCTCTTCGATTGAAGAACTGAAAATTTCTCGCTTACAAGACACTCAGAAGCTAATATAAGGGCAGGGTGTTGCCTGGGAATTAACTGAAAAGGATAAGGTGTTTTTAGTCTTTTCACTGTCGACTGTGAATTCAAAACAAGAGAGCAGCATAAAGTGAAAGGACACTATAAGGCCTTGTTTGGTCGGAGACAAATTGCAGCAAAATTCAAATCAAAAAGAGCTCCCACAATTTTCTCACTGACAGAAACAGAAGGAAGTATAAAAATGGCAGTATTTTTTCACTTATTTTGTTGCCAAACAGTACTTAAAAGGAAAAATACGAATATACCCCTTTGAGGGACAGGTCTCGTGGGAAGTTAATATGCACCGACCGGTCTGGATGGTAAAATGACTAGAATGGGCTTCCATTATGAGCACGATATGCTCTAAGCTTAACTGCCTTCAAAGTAGTTCGAGCAGTGATCAAGTCTCCCGTGGGCTTAGCCATGTTTTTAGTTAATGCCCATTTACGACGTGTCATTGAATTTTTTTTTCTATATTTTTTGAAACAAAATCAGACGAAAAAACGGGTTAATTTCACAAATAGTCACTGAAGTTATCTGAAAATTTCAAAACGGTCATTGAAGTTTCAAAGTTTCAGAAATGGTCACTGAAGTTTGAAATTTCTTTCAAAACGGTCACTGAATTTTCAGATTTTTTGGCTAAGTTTGAGGCAATTTTTCGGCAACTTCCGACCACCAAAATCACCGATTTCGGATACCGTTGGAAAGCCCAAGATGTCTTCTTCAATTACCACCAAAAATCTCCCCAAGACTCCAAGTGATTCGACCGGAATAAGTCCACGAAGTCGACAACCGAAAATTGTGAAAATCTGCCCAGATTTTCAGATTTTTTGGGCAAGTTTGAGGCAATATTTCGGCAACTTCCGACCTCCAAAACTGTCGATTTCGGATACCGTTGGAAAGCCCACGATGTCATCTTCAATTACCACCAAAAATCTTCCCAAAACTCCAAGTGAATCGGCCGGAATAAACCCACGAAGTCGGCTACCCAAACTGGACAGATTTTCGGACTTTTTTGCCCAGTTTAGGTAGCTGACTTCGTGGGTTTATTCCGGCCGATTCACTTGGAGTTTTGGGGATATTTTTGGTGGTAATTGAAGATGACATCGTAGGCTTTCCAACGGTATCCGAAATCGACAGTTTTGGAGGTCGGAAGTTGCCGAAATATTGCCTCAAACTTGCCCAAAAAATCTGAAAATCTGGGCAGATTTTCACAATTTTCGGTTGTCGACTTCGTGGACTTATTCCGGTCGAATCACTTGGAGTCTTGGGGAGATTTTTGGTGGTAATTGAAGAAGACATCTTGGGCTTTCCAACGGTATCCGAAATCGGTGATTTTGGTGGTCGGAAGTTGCCGAAAAATTGCCTCAAACTTAGCCAAAAAATCTGAAAATTCAGTGACCGTTTTGAAAGAAATTTCAAACTTTAGTGACCGTTTTGAAATTTTCAGGTAACTTCAGTGACCATTTGTGAAATTAACCCACGAAAAAACGCAAAAGTGAAAACAAATATATATCTATTTTAACTCAATTTATTTTGTTATGTGCCCAGACAAATAATCGACCTCACCGTAACTCAAATAATTACACACTTCTAATACCATGCAATCAAACCACGCTGATGCACTAGTAGCAAATTCGACACTGATGCTATTCTTCTACTAGAGCATTGATCTCCGATCAAATACAAGAAACTCTCAATTATTTACAACGATCGGATTCTAGTGAAAAATAAGTTACAGAGATTGGAACTTGGAACGAAAAATAGTTTAGGATGGCGTCACGATCTCTTTCACGAGGCAGGTCCAATTTTAATATCAACTTCACCGTCCCAGGCCCAATAATATAAAACCTCCAAAACTTTAACTATCTATAACATGGCTGCTATCCAACCGAATCTTCTTGAGTGGCTTCATCGTCTTCATCCATTTCATCATCACGTCTAGGATTCTCGTTAGCTTGGCCACTACCGACTGTTTCAGCATCAGATGAACCTTGAGCATCAACCTTGTTTTCATCATCATTATCAGTGCAGTCTTCAGTATCAGAATCAGAAGCCACTTCTCTTTCACCTCTATCTTGATCATCATCGCTTCTGGCAGCATGACTGAACTGCTCTCTCAAATCAGGATCAACAATCCCAATCATTTGGCATAGTGCTTGACGTTCATGATTTCGTCTGGCAGCAGCATCCGACTTGGATGGTGGGATGTGTTGACTCTCAGCTACCATACCACTGGACTCCTGTAAAGCTGTGGCACCCTCTTCATCATTGTCTTTACTCATAGGAGAATAATTTTCTCCATGGACGGAAGGTGCCGTGCTGCACGCCCAGCTACCCGCAACTTCTGAAGCCAAAAGTTCGGCAGTTCTGACAGTACCTCCAGCTTCTGTGTCTTCCATTGGGTTCTGATCCTCGAGGGGGCTATTCGGTTGGGAGTAATGTGAGTTCTGCTTACCAGCATTTTCCTGAGCCTCTTCAGCATGGGTTTCATCATCAAGCTGCATTGTATCCCCAGCTAACGTGCTGCATTTATTTAGATCTATATTCCTGCCAACGTCAAGTCCAGGGCTTTCAGTCTCTAAAACTTGCTCAGTTTCAACATGCTCTCCTTCCAAAATCGGTACTGCCACAATACGTTCCGTCTCAGGGATTTGCTCAGTTTCAACTGCATTTCCCTCAGAAATGGGTGCTGTGCCAACACCATCAATATCAGAACCAAAGCCACCCTTCACATTACGTTCAACACCAATGAATTCTACTTCTTGCGTGTCTTCACCATCTTCTTGGCTTTTGACATTGCAGTCATGCTTCTCGGTGACACTTGCTTCATCACTTGACGAATCAACTTGAACTCTGCCATCTCTATGGGCAGATGTATTGGATCCTGCCTTGCCAGCATTATTACTTTGGTATTCAACTTCTTTGTTTCCGATGACTGATCCTTTAATGTTAACAATATTTCGATTGAGGTCAATATCAACTGAAGTAGTCTCGTAATTCTCTTCATCTTCTAGTGTCCTTTGCATTGACTTAAGCTGTTCCTGCTGCTTTGCAAATAACGCAGATATCTCCTCTGTCGTAGAATAGAAAGCCCTAAGCTGGGTTTCACTGCACCAAAGTCAGGAAGATAACCATTACTAAAACTTGAATACTCAAATTTGGGAAGCATTAACGATGCATCACAGACAAATCAAGCTCCCGCAGAAAAATTGTAATATTCACAACCAGCCAATTCATACTCATACAAGTCCAACTTGGGTAGTCCTACTATTAAAAAACTTGGTGAGAGGACAGCCAGCAAGAACCATCTTCCTTTTAATTTTTCATTTTTTTTAATCTGGCTCAACATGCCAGATAATCATAGAATTATTTAGGGTGTGTTTGAGCTGCATTATTTTGGAAAAATGTATTCTGGAATAGTAGATTGATAGAGAATGAGTGGTTGAAAAAGAAGGAAAAGTTATTGATGTGATGAAAAATATTATTTTATTGAAAAATGTATGGTTGAAAATGTTTAAATGTCAACCAAACAATTATGACACTCCCTTCAATAGTTAATAAAAACGTCAACATACCAAAACCAAATGCCGCACCCCAAAATTTGAAACTCTTTCGAGAATGAAAATGAAGAGGACAAATGATAAACCAGCAATACAGTAGCAGAGCAGTCACACCGTCTGGAAAGGTGGGAAATTTTTGTTTCTTACTTTCATATAATTATTTATCGTCTTAACATGCTAAATCAACAAATAATTATATGCAGAGCAGTAAACATGCTGCTGGAAACTGGGAAGGTAAGGAGTTTTTGTTTATTAGTCTCCTATTATTATTTCAAATCTTAACAGTTAAATCAACATATTATACTAGTCACTTATTGCTTGTGGGATCTTACCGCAGCATGATTCTTTCCCTAGCCCCCTTTAGTCTACGCCTCTCAAAATCAAGATCCCGCATTGCAGAATTGATCTCCAGTTCAAGAGCAGACACCTTTGCCCATGCTTCTTCACGAGCTGCCTGCTACAACAGCAAGGAAAACTCAGTTTGAAAAACACAAACCCTTTGTCAATATGCAAATACCATTTTTGGACTATACGGTTCAGTAGATAAACTTCAATATAAATTCTAAAATCCAGCACATGCTACCACAAAATTGCTCCATATAAATTATATGCAAAAGTGCCAGCCATCCGTTGCATATGTGCCAAACTGCCAATTTTACATCAACACAAAAGTGACTTCCCCTCCCATATTCAGCCCCCATGCTCTTTGCCTCTTTCCTCTTTGTTATGTAGGCATACATTATTTTTTAATCTACTTTATTTTACAAGTAGCATTTTATATGCATTTTCATTTAATTGGAAAGTAGATCAATGGCTGTAAGAGTCGTGGTTCTGGTAGAGATTTGCTTATAAAACTACAAATCCTACCTTCTCGTGCTCAAGTTCTTTCCTCAGTCTTTTCCTTTCATGCTCAAGTTCTTCCACCTTCTGTAGTAAAGTGATATCATCAGGGCACAAGGGGAAAGAATAGACTATTTAGATAGTAGATTATCAAAGCAGGCAACAGGAAGCAAGTATACTTTTCTATTGCTGGCAAAAGCACGCTGCTCCTCGCGAATTTGGGCCTCCACTTGGCGAACTTTATTATCAGAAGAAACCAATTTTTTCCTGGTGTCTTCCTGCCATTCAAAGAAACGTGATTATACTCCAAGATGAGATATTGACAAATGATGAAAATAATGTATAACTATAACATACCAATTTGGACCTCAAAGTTTCGACTAATGAACACCTATCCTTCTCTGCTTCCTGGAATCACAAACAGCAAAACAGGTAATAACTAATTGCCAGAAACATGGAAAAGCAACAATTATAAAATAAATCAAAAAGTTCTACCTGAAGCTTATTTATAACTTCTTGCTGCTCTTTCTCTCGTCTCAATGCAGCATCTGATATTCGTTTTATTTCCTCCTCAGCCTCAGCTTGAACTCTCTGTATTGATGCTTTCAAATCTACTGCAAATTTCTCTCGCTCTTCTCTTCTCTGATCACGCTCTTCATCTAACAAGGCTTTCAATTCAGAGATAGATGTCTGCTGGCTGAACTAATCAAACATAAATTAAAATCCATCCTCGCACCTTGAAAATATTGCTTCTCTTTGATTTTTTTCATAAAAAATAACACAACGGTTTTGATGTAGAATGTTGAGATTTGAGCCAATTTGCAATATGTACTTAAGAAGTAAAGGTGTGCTATAATTACCAAAAGGATACTCACTGGCCCTGTATTTAGTTTGGATATTATTTTCTCAAACATCTTAAATTTAGAAATGCAAACAACAAAAACCAGATAAGCATTCCCACCCTTCCCACAAGAACCCAGGTGAACAGTGAACTTTGACCAGAAAATGGAACTTCGCTTTCTTATGTCTTGGGCAAAAGGTAGGAGAAAGTCCTGGTAATAAATTAAAATATTCTTGCAAATGCTAAGAGTAGGGCTGGCCGTGGGCCGGTTCGGTTCAGTTCGGATTTTTTCGGTTCCAAAAGTTTCGGGTATTTAATAAATGGAACCGTCGGGTCCAAATATAATTATGGAACCGTTCGGGTTCAGTTCCGTTCGGTTCCGTTCGGCTCCATACCATAATTAAATTTTTTTAACATTTACAACAATACTATATAAATACAACTAATGACATTTTCATTCGTAACTTTTATAAATTAACGTAGCATAATTTAAAAACACATAAACAACAAGATGTTGAATAAGATTAATTCAATTAACACAAATACCAAAAAGTAAATACTAATATTGAAATATCGATGATCCACATTCAATTTTTTAAAATGGGCTTGAACAGGCTACTAAATAGCAAATTAGGTTTTGTAAATAATTTTTCAAATGGGCTTGAACAGCCTAGTAAATAAATTTGGCTAGATTAATGTGTTAATTTGTTTTAAAAAATTTAATTAATCCAATATAAAAAATTAAAAAAATTATTTATATTCGGATTTTATTCGGTGCTTGGTTTAGATCCGAGACTCGACCCAAACCGTTCAGTTCTCAATTCGGGTAACCGTTCGGGTATTTAATTTATGAAGAACCGCTCGATTCGGTTGGGTTCGGTTCGGTCCAGGAACATTTGTCCAGCCCTAACTAAGAGTAACCCACAGAACCTAATGAAAGGAAGAAAACAGATTATAATCAACGGTAGAATTTTCCATCAATTTGACCCTTCAAGATTATTGCAACTCTCACCTATTAATTATTTCATTAGCTTCAACACCGGACTGCACAGATGCACTAAGTCTTTCACTAAGGTCTTCGATGCCATGTTTTTGTTCAGCAGATATTCTATTTAACTCTGTTAGTTCCTTCTCTTTAGCCTCCAAAGACCGGCGCAACTCACTGAGCTGATCGAGATAAGATTTTGAAACTGACTCTTTCAACTCTCTTATTTCCTGCAAAAGCATGAATCATTACCTATAGCACTGATAGACACACGTGTCAAACATGACAAACAGCAGGAAAGAAGCCATCAAGTGAAGGAATACGGTTAAGCAGTTTTATTCCTCAAATTTACAAAAATAGCCAAATAAAGCACCACATTCTCTCCTTTATGGCCCATCAAGGGGGACCTCACGAAAGGGCATGACAAAAGGGCAGGGATTATAAAAGATTTTAAACTATATGAATTAAAGTATTTGGAGCATGTTTGGGGTGGCTTATAAGAATGCTTGTAGACCACCCCAAGCATGCTCTTTGATATGTTCCCACTGCTTTTCAAAAAACTTCAGAACAGCAAGAGAGACAGAACAAGATTTTTTACCGTAATTTGCTAAAGGTAAGCTACATAACCATGATTTATTATGAGCGAACTTTTTGATGAAGTTATTCAATGATAAAGTACATTCTAATTGACAAGAATGCAGCTCCATAACTAATACCTAAGACAGTCTTACATGAGGCAGAAGCCGAATAATACTTGGCAATAGTCACCCAAATAATCCATGAACATACTCAACTATAGCGACAAGGAAAACCAGAAAGGAAGAGGATAAAATGCCCGTGCGAGACATACAATTTCATGGCGCTCACTAGCTGCAAGGTTCTCTCTGCGCAATGATTCAATGGTTACAACTTGATTTTCAAGAAGTTTCCTCAGATCCTGCATATGCATTTATATTTAAATCATATAAAAATGAATACAGTCAGGACTGACAGAAAATTCGAGGTAACAATTAAAACATTTCAACAATGCAAATATACCGTGTTTGAACGTTGAAGGCTCCTAAAATCATCAAGAGATATTGGTCCATCGGAAGCACCAATTCCAATTCCTTTTGATCTTTTGCTCTCAGCACCAAATTCCTCTTTAGAAAAACATCAACTGAGCTATAAGTACAAGAGAAGCATGTATTGTGTCATCTATGTCTATTCATGCACAAAACTTAAGCATGTATTCCAGATGTTGTACAGATGCTTAGTAATATTAACCTTTGAACATCAGTTCCTCTTTTGAAGTAGTAATACACATCAACAAAGAAGATAATATCATTCATAAAATAAAGCCATGGAATACTGATAATAATACAACCAATTATGCAGATTGTTTCTCCAGAATGATGTTATTTTCTTTGAATTGTTAGCCAATTATTATTTACTCATTCAGTCTCCTAAAAGAGATTTATTTTTATCTCAATTTTCTGTAATATATATCAATAAACAGAACTAAATTCAATCTCATCCATTAACATTCGATAGATAAAAATTAGGGTGACTAGAAATATAACCCAACCAACTTTCAACTGATAACGTATAATTAATCTCAGGCATGCCTCCTACATACATAAAAAACCATGTGTGTAACCTCAGTGACAAGAGACAGCATCATGCTTATTTAAAGATTCCAATACCAGCTGATATCAAGCTGAGAAACTGAAAAAAAAAAAAAAAATGCTAGCAACATAGGATCCCCGTATTACTTAATCATGTTTCAGCAATACTGGCACAGATCTGTTTAAAGTAAAATATAAACTCATTAGAAAATATCACAAAAATGATTTTTGATTTTGATAGTCAGCAAACTAACTTGACACTTATCTACTTTTCTACTTCACTCAACTCACAAAGCCTTATTTGATAGTTCTCCGAATTTGGGTAAATAGATCCATTTATTCTTTTCCACTCTCTCACGGGTCATTTCCATGGTAAAACCTCATAAGTGACATCTTTTTCAGTTGCATAATTCAATGCTATTTTAGGCCAGATTCTTCCCGCGACCATCTTAATATATTCTGTCACAGTTTATCTTCAATAAGTTTTACCTAGACATAATCACGAATATCCTAATTTCTCAGCATCTCTTCTAGGTTCACCAAAAACCTATCTTAGCAATATCAACTCAACCACATTGAGATTGTGTATATGCTGCAAATTGCAGCCCACTCAGTTAGCCTCATTGGCCTTTCTGAACCAATAGATTTTACCTGCTTTCCTCTTCAGATGTCCACCATCAACTGCGAGAGCAGGTTTTTGAACTTCTCGAAATACAAAGGCAAAAGCAAGCTCTGTAGACATGTGAGGAGAAAGGAAAAAGAAGTCAAAACTCAAGAAGAGTGAAGAGATTGTGAGTTTTTTACAATAAACACACTGATTCGCAGATTTTAAATATGGAACAGCAAACATAGTGTTTTGATCATTAGGACCTAAGCCTAGAAAAGACATGAGGTAATTCAAAAGACAACTCTAAGAAGGAAAAACGAAAATAGCTGGTAAAAAGCACAAGACAAGAAAATAAGCACGGATGAAAATGCGTCAAGGTTGCTAGCAAAATGGGTGGATGGAGCAGAGGCTAGGTAAACTGAGACAACAGGAGGCGAGATGATTCATTAACACTTTTGTAACATTACTTATTACACGTTGAAAAGTCCTTGAGAAAACAAGAACAAAGAAAACGAACGTATAAACATTATAAATGATGGAGGCATCAAATAACTTTCAACCAAAGAAACAGTTTCTGTCCAATAGCCAATTAGGCTCTCAATGTGATTTGAAATGGGCTAGAGCCAAACTAGTTTTTGAAAATAATAATAATAATAATTCTCATGTTATATGCATTTTGGAGTTATTCAAGACCTTCGAAGAAATTAACTGTAGGGCTTCAACTAAAATAATACACTAAAATAAGAATTAACTTTAAAAGGCTAAGCACCAACTTTACCATGTTGTGGAGTAAATGCTATTGAGATGATGTCTCCATGACACAGTTTTGCTTCAGAGCTACTTTTGTTCAACTTCTCCCAGTTTAAATACGTTCCATTCGTGCTGAGGAAAGATTAAACGTCAGAAAAATCTCTAGACTAGATTGAATCAAGAAAGCTTGACAAATTAACATACAACCTAGAATCTTTCAGGAAAACAGAAGTACAGTTGTCGGAGGGATGTTTCATATCGTCAGTAGCAACACTCTTCCGGTAAATCTTACAATGGTGTGCGCTTACTGCAGGTGAGATAATCTGGAAACGGGAGTCATCCACTAATCGACCAAGACAGTGTTCATCTGAAGTCAGAAGCAAATTCATGCCCTGTTATGGCAATACTCGTGTCAGCCAATCCTTAAATCTCATCTTTGTTGCAAAGGCTTTCATCGTAATATGAAAAGCATAAAATGGCAAGAGTGTAGGTACTCCAAATAGAGGTCAAAATAGTGTTATAGCATTGATCAAAAGCTGCTAGAGTTCAAAGCTACAGTTACAGGCAGCAAAGCTAAAATTTAGGTACGCAGATAGATTCTCAATTATACTTTCTCTAAGTTATTCCACTTGCCATGTATATTAACACTGACAGATTACAACTAGATCAAACAGAGATTCCTATGATGGAAATAATATTATTTTTTCTTATATTCAAATAACTTCTTGGGTTATATTTTCTAAATTGTTTCCCATGTAATGTGCATTAACATTTGCAGATAGCAAGACATTACATAAATGCATATAGCCCCAGTTTGGTTCAACTAAAAAAGTTGATTAAGATCTAAGTCAAAATCAATAATTAATTTTAATCCCACGTTTCATGGGACTCAAAAGTTTTAAAGCACACGTTCCATCAACTTTTATCAAAATCTACTAAAAATCCGATTTTGATCTAAACGAAACAGGGGCATAATATTGTTTTTTCTTAGATAACTAGCTAAAATGGTCACTCATAAACTATGTTAAGAATTAATATTTTGCAGGTCTTAAAAATTGTCAACAAGAATTTTCAAAAACGTGTCTTCATTAATATCTAATGTTTCTTTAATACACACACGCGCCATAAAGCACAAAAATATGCAATCAAAACTAAGCAGCATAAGTTCATCTATTGCAGTAATTGACCACATCAATTAGAAACCACATGACAACAGAAGGTTTTGCCATAATTATGGAAAATGAAGAACTGACTGCTTTACATGTGACAAAATTTCCGAAAACATCTGTTGATACTGCCACCTTTTCAATTTCACTATAAACCACCAAAGGTATGACATCACATCCGAATTTCCCTCTGTTGCTCGAAAAGATCGGTTTGAAATAAAACGGGGCTGAGCAATAAGCTATCACTGATCACAGACTTTCAGTTAATTACCGAGAGATTAAGGCTTTGGTAGCTCACAAATTTTATGCATAAAAATTAACTTAAATATGTGGACTAAAAGCTTAACCTATACTGAAATTATTACCTTTGGCAAAGCAGGGTAAAAATAAAAAAATAAAAACCATCACTCAAGGTCCCAGTGAAAACTGGTGCAAACTTCAATTTTCATAAACTAACGTATTAACAAAAAATCAAGAACTTTGAAGCCGCGTTGAACCTGGTGGCGCTTCCTGGCCTTCTCAGATATTGCAGTGAGCACGCCCCAGACATCCGGATCGGAATACTGAAGTGGCTGAGAAGCAAATTTTGCAGCCACTGATAAAATGAACTCTTCGGGACTCTGTGCACTTTTTGAGAGAGGAGAACTACTGTTATCTTTACTCTTGTTACTGGGATTATTATGATTGTTGGCATTGTGGGGTAGATGGGAAGAGCTGGACTGGGAGAATACGGGAGATTGTTGGGCAATTTTCGGGCTCGGATTCGGGCTGGGCATCGAAGCCTGTGGAGTGGTAGGGTTATCTTCATCCTTCGCCATTTAATTGCAGACAGTCGATGTGTGAAAAGGGTTTCGTAATGGCGGGGATTTTGAAACCCTAGTATTTGATTTCTGGGTTGTCGCGTGTTGGGGAAGCTGAGTAGTAATTTTTCTGTTTTTTTTTTTCTTTTTAATTTTTATTTCCATTTTATGTACAGCGCCACTTATTTATAACATGTTTGAGTTCAATTTTTTGAAATTATGCGTTTTGAAAGTGTATTTGGCCATACCCATTAATTTTTTATTCTCATTCTCATTTTTTATTTCAACCACATATTCTCCAAATAAAATAATATTACACAAAAATAAAAATAAAATTCATCACTTTTTCACCGCACATTCTCACATCAATCATTATTCCAAAAAATTTCTTTTCCTCAAAATGGGTTTCAAACAGGGGCGATGAGAATGTATGGTTGAAAAATGAGAGATTTTTCTGAGTTTTTGCATAATATTATTTTATTAAAAATGTGTAGTTAAAAATAAAAGATAGAAAAATGTATTTTCAAAGTTTGTTGATATTATTGGTCTTATTAAACTCCCTTTTGTTCCCATTTTTCAAAAAATTATTCTTTAAAAATTTATTTTTAATTGCATATTTTATGAGATTCATAATTTTTTAATTACATATTTCGTTATTTTTTTTTATCAAAACTTATTAAAAACTGGATTTTTGCTAAATCAAACAAAAGTTAAATGTGTGATTAAAGAAAGTAAAGATTTTAGATTTAATATGAAATATAATGCCCTCTTTGATGGGCATTATTTGGCAAAAAAAAAATTGAATAGTGCTTTTTTGGATAATATGTGATTAAAAAGTATGAAAAAAAATTAGATTACGTGCAAAATATTTTTATTGTGTAAATATATGATTAAAAAATAAGTAGAAAAGAAAAATTGACAATGACATTAAACAAGGGCTAAAATTTAAGTTTGATTAGTTTATGATCTATAAAACATTGTAAATAGGGTTTAAGCCTTTTTTTTTTTTTTTTGTCAAAAATTACTTTTGATTTTAGCCTAACAATCAATATTTGTAACATAATTAATTTTAATATCCAAAAAATGCTTTTAAGCTTTGAAAAAGCCTTTCCAAACACACTCTTACAAAACTCACAGTCGAACCCACCATTTTTAAATTTGCTGTTTGTTGTTATCATGAAAAATAAGTGATCCGTGTATCGATGTTTTATCAAAAAACATAACAAGTATAAATAACATAAAAATAAGAAGAGAGTTAGAAAATCAAGACTTAGAGAGTCATGTCAAGGATGTTGCTCTAAAATTGTGTTGTCTCCCCTTCGTACTGGTACTTTAGACACTACAAGTCAAAATAAAACTCATATAGTATAGCTTACAACTGATTCTCCTTCCATGGACACGATCACAAGGAAATAAAGAACTAGCATTTATCAAATTGCCAAAAGTATTTGAGTATAAAATGTATAGGAAGCATTTTGTGTATTCTAGTTTTCTTCTCAAATTGTATTTTTCATATTACATCAAACAATGAAATCACAATCTCTTCTATAGGGTAAAATCAATCTCCCACGATAATGAATATTTCATCCATCAAAATAGAAGTTTCATATAAAATAATGGTGTTTTAATATTGCATTATAACTACAAATTAAAAATAAAACCGCAATATTAATTTTGAATGTTTGAAACTTCTTTTATGTTACAACAATCACCCAAAAAGTTTTAAATTTTCAAAATAAATAAATAGATAATATATAGTGGCAAGATAATACTGTGCAATACGCATATATGTCTTTTGAACTCGAACCTAATTTAGTGATAACAATTTTCATTTGAGGGGGTCATAATGGACTAAACCCCGAGCCAAACTTCAATTGCTTCACACACATTATCGATTTATACTCTAGTTCATAGCGAGTAGTGCTCTTAATGATTATACGCTCTAATCTTGATTCTAGTAAGAATCTCTAAAGAATAGTCCAATCTCATAGCCACGATCCCATGGCAACTCTTACATAGGTGAGTCTTTTCAAAGATGCTAGACCCGTATCTCGCAAGAATTCTCGTATCGGTACTCATTTAGGGTTAAATCCTTCCGACATCACATAATTATTAACATTATCACCATAAGGGGTGAGCACAAATAAAATAGTGATATTACAAGTCATGCAGTACATGTTGTTTCTATCTCATTAAACATTTTTCATGGAATCTCTAATTACAAATGTTAGATTACTCCTGGAGGTGATCCCCCTGTGAGTTTAAACTCATCCCCTTAATGATTTATGTATGTCAATCTCGGATTACAATTTATTTCATGTCTCTCTTGGACAATAATTTGGTGCTATCAATTTGCAAAACTTTTATTCTTCACGTGCACATTTGCATATCAACAAAATCTTCTAAAATTTTCAAAATATCAATATCACATATCTAACTTTAATAAGATAAACACATGAAATTTAAATATTGATTTCTAGTAATACGTTTGAGCATATGCCTCCATTAAACTCTTGTATTTCGCCTACAATCTTTAGATTCAATTTGAACACTTTGCTCGAAGAGTTAATTTCATGATAATTATGAATAATCGTGGATGGAAGTAAATATATCCGGATTTTTTAACACTCTCACATTTCAAAGATATCTGGCTTGAATAGAGTAAATATACGTTCTTACAATTCATCTCTTTCAATAAAATCAAACATTGTGAGGAGATCATCGGTGCACATGTTTATCAACCCCACACTTCCTTGACTTCCATCAATCAGAATATTAACAAATTATTCTTTAAACACATTCGCAAAATATTGGCCATAACGCTAAAATATAATAATTTGCAAACTAGATGATAAATCAAAGAACACGAGATCGCGTCATTTTGTTGAATGTGAAAGAAATGAGCAAAACATACTGCAAGGCATAACCAATTCTCAATTCACTCGTTACAGTTATAACCCTAGACAATTAAATTCTCAAATATGTATGGTGGTGGAATTGGTCGTAAGGAAGGTGTGAAGAAAACAAGGACTACCAAGTACTTGTTCTTTTTATTTGCCACATTTTGTCTCGAGAAGACTTTCAAAAAGACTTGAGTGGAACTCAACGTCTTCATATTCATATTTATTTGATAAAAGTATTACACATTATTTATATAATATTTAAAATATAAAACTTCTCTTTAAAACGCCGTCTATCATAACTTTTATCATTAGTTGGTCAAAAATAAGGGTGTGTTTGAGCCACGTTATTTTAAAAGATGTATTCAGAAATAGTAGATTGACAGAGAATGTATGGTTGAAAAAGAAGGAAAAATTATAAATGTGATGGAAAATATTGTTTTATTGAAGAATGTGTGGTTGAAAATGAGTGGAAGAATGATAATGAAAATTTTAATATGTACCAAAAATATGGGCTAAATAAATAATATTTAAAATGGATAACGATTATGTTTTAGCATAATTTGTTCAACGAGTTTCTATTTCTAACCTGTATGCACAAAGGTAATTATAAAATATCACTAGCAAACTTAGAGCATGATCAAAATTATTTACCTAGTCATTGACAACAAATAATTGCAAATCTCATGTATATGCACAAATATTAAAATTCCTTGAAGACAAAATTTACTCAAATGCTTGCACTTTGAATCTTTGATTATAACATTTCAAAAAATTCAAGAATTTCACATTTGAACACAATTGAACACTATAGGTCTAAGGTAAGGGTTAGTTGAATCACTTGGAAGTTACTTTTTCGCAGTCTAGCTTGCCGTGTGCTTCTACAGTTTCCAAAATAATCATTCCAAGACCCAACGTTGAGTCACTATAACTTGATACTGACAGAGTCAAAGGAAATGCTTTTGATTATAGCAATTAAAACATGTAAGCCAGGGGTGAACCCAATGAACGCTTGGGCCACCCCAATTTTTTCTGCCGCCCAGTTACTAACTTTAGCTTAAAAAAAAAGGAAAAATTCATTAATCCTACTTTAAGTTTACCATATTTCAAAAATAACAAAACATCTTTCACATTTCAAAAATCAGATTTTTGACCACACACACACACACACACACACACACACACACACACACACACACACACACACACACACACACACACACACATATATATATATATATACACACTAAAATATAACACCTCCACCACCCTCGCCATTCCGACTACCATTCCGGCGACTTCCGGAGACTACTCCGATTCCTGTGACAATTTCGGTGATCGTTCCGGCGACGTTTCCGATTTCGATGATCGTTCCGTTGACCATTCCGATGACTATTTTACGGTCACAGTTCAAAAATTTTGGAGGTCACAAGTAATTCGTTGATCACATATTTCAAAATTAGTTGGTCACATATCAAAATTTATAGGTCACACGGTCATAGACTTCCAAATTAGTTGATCACAAATTTTTTCACGGTGACAGATTATATAATTTTTAGGTCACAGATAACAAAATGGTTGGTCACAAATTATATTTTTGATCACATGTTATCGAATTTTAAGGTCACAAATTATATTTTTAGTCACAGATTACTTGTTGTATGGTCACAACCCATGTCACAAGTGAGGTCATGAGTTATTTTCAAATGGTCACAGCATGGTGACAGAATATATTGCACATGGCTCAGGTTACAGCACATGGCTCAGGTCACAGTATAGGTCACAGCACAGGTCAGAGCACATGGCTCGGGTCACAGCGTTGGTCACGGGTCAACTGATTGGTCACATACCACCAACCTCCTCCAATGTCTCCACCGCCACTTGCGGCCATCCCCCACGGTAGCTGACGCCACCACCACCGCCAACAACACCGTCACCAACAATCACCTCCACCGCCACCCGAAATCATCACCACCAAACACCAAACCCACCACCAACGCCAACATAAACACCAAAAACAACCGCACCGCCCACTGCCATAGAGAAGAGAGTGAGAAGAGATGACTACCACTACCACCTTGATCGCTGTCACCACTAAAATACAAACCACACCACCCATCTCACTCCAGCACCACCAGACAAATCATACAAATCAGAACACATACCACAGATCTGCAAATTCGAAGAAGAAAACGCCAATGTTGAAATGTCCCAACACTACTCGGGATTCTGCTTCTTCCGCCACGACCACCGCCAGATCTACCAAAAAAAGATACAAAACCGCCACCAATCACACCAACGGACCACAACCACCAAATCCGCCCCCACGACATTGTCACCTCCACCCCGTCACCGTAAACACCACCACACCACTGCCACCAGATTGCACCAACGAACCACCCCTCAACCCTAAATTTCTATCCCCGAACATACCCAAATTTCAATCATCGAACGAGTGACGAACGGTGTTGTGGAAACACCGTAGTAAGGTATTGCTGCTACTACCAGCAGCGGGACTTTTCTTCGTTGTCGCAGTTGCAATGCCGAGCTACTCGTAGCTTCATCGACGGTGCCAACAGCGGCACCTTGCTTCGCCATTGCATCTACAGTGACGATGCGTTGCAGCCAGCGCCTGTCGCCGGTGATGCGCTTCCAATGCAGTGCCTCAACACCGGAGTTGTGTTGCCAGCGAAGGGTTAGTGTAGGGAGACACAGTGAAGGGAGGCGGTCGGTTTAGAAATGGAGAGAGAGAGAGAGAGAGACGAAAGAGTGAATTGATTAGGGTTTGTGAATAGGGAGAGAGAGGATTAGGGTTTGAAAAATGAAATTTGTATAATTAATATTTAAAATATAATCTGTATATACATATATAATTATAATGTATCTAATTAAAAATATCTGACTTTTGAAAATTAAAACTTCAAATCTGATTTTAGAATATGTATCTTCAAAAGTAGGGAATGCTGTAATTTCCATAAAAAAATAATAATAAATGTGGGCCAAATAATTGGTCCAAATTGTAAGATAGAAGGATGCCATTGATTTACATAATGAAAATTACATAAAACGAGGTCTTTAGATTGACGTTTTTAAAAATCAGGTTTGGACTTTATTTTTTCATTTTTCAAGTTTTTATCATTTTAATTAAACAATTAATCTTTTAAAACCCTAATTTACCAATTCCTCACCCCTCGTCTCTCTCTCCTTACCCTCCCGTCTCTCAGATTTAAGATGAACTTGTATCAATTATGTTTACCAAATTTAAGGAAAATAGAATGATGCCAGGAGTTTTTTGTAATATTTTGTTGTAGTATTGCCATTCAAATATATGTTTCATTTTCCTTCAAATAGAGTGATCAGATTGTGGCGCTGAAGGTGTTGTTTAAGAGCCAACTGAAACAGTCTCAGGTTGAACATCAGCTGCGCCGTGAAGTTGAAATACAGAGCCATCTTCGATTTGGGCACCATAAAACTTTACGTCAAAAATTGCTTTTATTTTGTAAAACAATTTCTTCCCATCGGTAGCAATGTTTTGTAGCTGAAAATAACAATATGTGACCAAATATCAGGTCGCAGATTGGTATATTAGGTTACAGATACCACATGCTTTACTGGAAACATTTGCCATGTATATCTAGAAGTCATATACAACAAATAAAAGTTCTTTAACAGTTCTTCAGGTCACAGATTAGTATATCAAGTCACAGATTGGTATATCAGGTCACAGATACCCCATGCTTCACTGGAAACATTTGTCATGTACATCCAGAAGTCACAGACAACAAATAAATGCTCTTTAACAGTTCTTTAGGTCACAGATTGGTATATTAGGTCACAAATTGGTATATCAGGTCACAGATATCTCATGCTTTACTGGAAACATTTGCTCTGCATATACAAGAATCACAAACAACAAATACAAGTTCTTTAACAGTTCTTTAGGTCACATTTTTCACTTAACCCATTTTCCTTGCATTACAGCCAAAATTTCATTTGGTCACAGTCATTGTTTACATATCAATTGATAGCTGGAATAAATTAATGGAATGTAAAAGAATATCTTAAATTGTTATGTCTACGGTCTAAGTTTGACTTAATGGAGCCAAGCTACTACATCTTTTACGATTGTGACCATGTCTTCCACAATTGCAATGTGTATTATCGGCACCAACAATGGAAATTGTGACTGAACTCCAATCCACTCCAACACTACGAACATAATTGTATTGTGATCGGAGATTACCACCTTCGAACTGTGACCGGTAATGTCGAATTTACTACCGTTAATTGTCGCTTGAAGGAACTCCACCGGCCATAATCTAAATTTGTGACCAGATATTAACACCTTCAAATTGTGACCTAGAAGCCCGATTGTACTGCCGTCAATATCAAATGAGAGGGAGTCCATTGAAACGAAGTCGAAATAGTATTTTAGGGAGGTGATTGAGTATTTTATGGAGTCTTAATTGCAAGCGCAATTCATGGAATGTAATGTAACATAAAAATCTCGGATCGATAGGATAGTGGAGCTTGATTTGTTAATACATTACAATTAATATTTAACTAATTACTAAATACCTGAGTTTTGCAATTATGAAACTTAAGGCCTGAATATTGATTTTGTTATAGTTGATGTCTGATCTATGAACCAATTGATTGAACACACATGTCCCCACAGAGAATTGAATTCCCCAATTTACACCAAAAAACAAGGTCCCAAATTCATGAAATCGATAATTGAAGAAGTGAAGCCGTGGATATCAATTGAAGGAGGTAATTATCGGATAATTTTTTGTAACATTCTTCTTCTACCCCTTATTTTGTTTGATTCAGTTTTGTAATCTTCTTCTTCCTTTTACCATTCCCCCTTCGTTTTACTTCAAGCAAGATCAATCACATGGTATGGTTCTTCATAATCAATCTTTTGAGTATGGACATCGACATTTATTTTTTATTATGGGTCCGTTTTAATTTTCTTGGTATTTATAAAATTTTTGTGTATTATTCAAAAAAAAAATGTCTTCTTTTTTCCGCATGCCAGACATATTACGGCAAATTGATTAAATTATTGTGTGGTTCTGGGCTTGTTACATTTGTACTGATTCTCTCTTTTGTCTTTTTGTTTTTGTTTTTGATTTATATTTTCTCTGCATTTGAATTCCCATTGGATTTGATCATGTTTTTAGTATAATATTTGTGTTATAATGTTTTTTTTTTTTAACTTTTACTAATACCGCCCGTACTGAAAATATTTTCTGGATCCGCCCCTAATGTAAGTCGAAGAAGAGTCAAGATTTGCATATGTATGATTTTAAACATGCAATTCTCAGTTATCAAGCAATCAATCAATTAGCAGTAGAAACACAGAGAAACAAACACAAGAACACGATCAATTGTTTTGCCGGTTAGGTAGGGAGTTTGGGACTTCCCTTAATCTGCCTTTGATTCTCCCCAAAAGATGGTTCTGCACTATAAAACCATCGAATCGGAAACACCATAATCAACAGTACAAAACACGCCAAGAATTAGGCCAGCAGAAGCACGAGGAACTCAGACACCACACTCTCTGATTATGTTTTTTCAGACACCAACAGTAAAAGAGTTACTTCTCATTAACCTATCTGGAGACCTTCATATCTCACAAAGAAAGAAAAAGAAAATAGAAATCAAAAGAAGAAGGGGATGAACATTAAGTCAGAATGGTGATATGAGAGTCTCTCTCTAAAAGCTACGTGAATGAAATCATTGATTTTTTTGCATTTAAATCGGGCTGTTTATTGGCAATTCCTGCAACGTGTTAATGGAATTTCTATGAACATAGAAACACATACATCTTGTACACACAGTCGCGCAGTCTTTCTATTTTCCTTCAGTTTTCCAGTTAGATATAAATCACCAAACACGATTTTAGATTGTTGGGGAAAATGGATGATTTGTTTGTAGATATTTATCAATAACTATAACAAATATAAATAACATAAAATAAAAAAGAAAGTTACGTTAAGGACAGTGTTCTAATGTCGTATTGCCTTCCCTTCCCTTCGTATGGGTACTTTTGAAAGTTGAAACTCGTGGCTCCAAGATAATCATATAGGTCATAATTGATTATTTTTCTACGGCCACGACCAGAGTAGATAAAGAACGAGCCTATATCGAGTTGTCAAAAGCATATGAGCATAAAATTTATAGGGTATATTTTGTGTATATTCTAATTTTCTTCTCAAATTGTGTTTTCTATGTTGCATCAAACAACGAAATCACAATCCTTTTTACAGGGTAAATCCAACTTCCCACAATAATGAATATTTAGTCCATTAAAATAAAAGTTTCATATAAAATAATGGTGTTTTAATATTGCATTATAACTACAAATTAAAAATAAAATTGCAATGTGAATTTTGAATGTTTGAAACTTCTTTTATGTTACAACAGTTGTTTGGTTTGAGGTTTGAACGTCTAAGCAATGAATTGCTTTGCTGTTTGTTACTTGAAATTTATATTATTAATTTACATTTTTCTTTAGGCTTTTATTTAGAAAATTTGAGACCTATATTCATAGCAAGAGAATTAAGAAATCAACGAGGAAAGTTTCTTTTTGTTTTTTTGTTTTTGTTTTTCCGGCTTTGCCTCTTAATACATTAAAATAACTTACTTTTTTATTAATTTTAAATGTAAATATTTTTTCGATCAATGAAAAGCTAAGAGTATGTTTTCTTTACCGTTTTCAAACCATTTTCTGTTTTCGATTTTCTAAAATAGTGGAAATGCGTTCTCTTTCCTATTTTCGAAAATACATTTTTAAAAACAAGTTAAAATTTTACAAAGAAAACTCAAAACGACAAATTTTGAGTGTCGTTTTGAGTGTTTTCAAAATGTCAAAAAGAACATTTGCGACAATCTCAAAATGGATACTTAAAACACAAAATCTAAAATAAATTCAAAACTCAAAACATAAAATTGAAACACAAAGAGAACAACTCCTAGATGCATATTCTCTTTACAGTTTTCAAGTCGTTTTCTATTTTCGATTTTCCAAAATAGTGAAAATGTGTTCTCTTTTCTATTTTCAAAAACGTCTTTTCGAAAATAAGTTAAAAACTTATAAAAAAAAACTCAAAACGACAAATTTGTCATTTGTGGTGTTTTAAGTTATAATCAAGCCAAAAATTTCAAAACGCGTTTTGAGTGTTTTCAAAACAATTTCTCAAAATGCCAAAAAAATATATTTTCAACAATCTCAAAATAGACACTCAAAACACAATTTAAAATGAATTCAAAACTCAAAACTGAAATACAAAAAGAACAACCCTTAAAAGATTGTTGGACCATGCCACATTCATCGTAAGGCAATTGAAGAAATATTATTAAGTAAATTACTTAAGAAAATCGATAAAATAATATTATACATAAACCAAAAATATTTCCTTGCATTTTAATTACACATTCTCAAACAGGGGCAAAATATTTCGACTGAAGTCTTGAGCTCATGCAAAATAGATCACTAAATTTTTGGATTAATAGCAGAAAACCCTCTAGAAACGTTTATATTTGCAATGTATCTCACACCTATTAAAAATCGCAGAAAACCCCTCTATTTGAAACCTTGTGCGAAAAACCCCACATCGTCAGATTTTTCATTAAAAATAGTAAAAATGTCAAAATTAAAAAATATTAATTGCAATTTTAGTATCCACGCTTTTTATTCTTTTACAAATTATATCCAATTTTTTTATGCACCACACACGATCCCAAACCTTTAAAACTTCAACTCTAGCTCCCTCTGAAAATCTTGCATCGTCTTCTCCAACTCCAGCATTTGCTTCTTCTTACCGTTCTCAATCTTCTCATATATATGTTCAAACCTTTGAATAGACTTTGCCAACCAAGTTAGCCGACTTTGCATCTTCCTTCTCATCTTCTAACCCTTCCTCCTTGTCATCTGAGTGCCCTGGACTGTCCCTCATTTCATCCAACAAATTAGACCCGTACAATTACACTTGCATTTTTATAAACACATACTCCCTTGAATCGATCCCACACCCTAGCCCACAATGGCCTCTAGTCTTCATATTCGATAAAACATCCATTTTATTTATAAAAAAAAAAAAGGCCCATTTGCTCGCTTGTCCACTTTCCACTTTGACCCTCTCTTTCTTATACTTGATCTTCAGCACATTCAACTGGCTCTTACACTCCATCTCTGTTCTCTCAACTCCACTCATCTCCAACACCTTCTCAACAACCTCGACCCAATCCCCCGTCCTTAAACTTCTCCTCCCTAATTCTGTGTACCTTTCCCCCCAAACCTCTAAAAACACAAAGCTCTCCTCCTCGCTCCACATTCCCCTTTGAGGCACAAACTCATAGTTTGAGACGAAAGACTCCAACCTTCTTTTCTTGGGGTGGCTCTTGGATTCCTCGCGATTATACAATTGCAATTATTACTTTTTAATTTTGATAATTTTATTGTTTTTAATGGAAATTTTGACAATATAAGGATTTTTCGCACAAAAGATTTCAAATGAGGATTTTCTGCAATTTCCAATAGGTAGGAACCTATCGTAAATAAAAACGTTTCAGGGGATTTTTTGCAATTAATTCCTAATGTTAGATGAACAGGGCCAGGCCGACATGGTTCTGTTCATTTAGCCATTCAGATTTTACACCATCTGTGAGTCTGACCAATATTTTCTTTTTTCGTCACAATCAAGTCAAAACCGTCTAATCTTTTGACTTCCCTTCACTTTTTCTTTCTAACCAACCTCCAATTCAAAAGTGACATTAATTTCATTCAAAAGTCAACATTTCTATTTATAAACGTATAAAATTAATTCAAAATTAATAATTAATTTTAATCGTATATTTTGATAAGATCTACAATTTTTCGATCACATTTCATCATTTTTTATTAAAATTAACTGAATAATCTATACCAAACAGAAATATAATGCCTGTTTGGAAAGTACATGATTAAAAAATAAAGAAATTTTTTGAATTTGCGTGTAATATTATTTTATTAGAAAAATATATAATTGAAAAAAAAAAAACATGTATATATATTTTAAAAATAAGTGCATAGAATCCCCACCCTAATGCTCTATCCATGTACTATCTGTCAGCTTGCACTCACCGACACTATAGTCCTCTATTAACCTCCCAAAAATCATTTATTTAATTAATATCCACGAGTAAATAAACAAATTGCGGAATAACACAAAAATAATTAAAATTAAATCACAATCTCTTTCTATTTCAGAACACAATATTAAAAAAATAATTTAAAATCCTTCCTAGAAAGCAGTCACACAAAAACATGACCCCGTGGATAATATAAAAATAAAAAGACAACACAGAAAAGATGATAACAAAACAAACCTTGAAAATGACAATTTAGAACATCAGTATGGAGGCAAATACCGAAACTGACACTGTGAGCAGCATCTTCATCAACGCTGGAGTCTCCAAGGCGCCGGCGGCGGCATTGTCTGAAGTACTATTTTGTGAGTCTGCGGTGGAAGCTTCTGAAGGAGATCCGACAGGAGAGCTAGTCGGAGGCGCCGGGGGAGATAACAACGGCGAGGGAGCGGTTTCAGATTCTGAGGCTGGGCCTGGAGCTTCAACCGCGGGAGCAGTGGAGGGAGATGTCTCTGGTGCAGGTCCCGGCGCCGGTGCCGGAGCCTTTCCGAAAAGTTCTGTTGGAAGAAGCAAGCTGTCGACGGTGAAAATGCAAAGCGGAGTTGAGTCAAGGACTGTGGAAGCGATTCTGGACGTGTCAACTCCGGTGTCGAGGCTCACTGAGTCACCTGCAGTCGCGACGCTCAGATCGTACTTCCCGGCGCCGTTCGTAGCCAAGGTAGAAATCGAGCTCTTTGTGGTTTTTAATGTTCCGATAGGAGTATAGCTGGCAAGGGCGTGATACTGCAAGAGCGACACCACTTCAGCATTTGAGAGCTTGTTCAGATCTGGCACTTTGGCCGCCTTGAAGGCCTCATCACTTGGCGCGAAAATCGTCAAACCCTTGTCAATGGCTGACTGATAGGTTTTCAAAACCCCTGAAGAAAGAAGAAGCGATGCAAATGTCTTGCACCCTGCTTTCTCAAGTAACCCAGTAATGTTGGCGTCAGACGCTGAAGGAGCCGGGGCAGTTAAAATCGCCGGCGCATCAATTGGCGCGCTAACCTCGAGAACGGAAATAGTGTAAGGCTGTTGTTGAACCGATTTGGAGTAGGTGGTGTCAAGTTTCGAGCCTGGAACCCCTGAGCCGAAGCCGACTTTACCACCCTTGAGATCAGTAATGTTGACAAACCCTAGGTTTCCGGGGGCATTTCCAGTAGTCTGGTATAACGTGGTGGATAGAGTTGAACCATCGGAGATCTTGTGTAGCTTTCCGGCATCGAAATAGTCTAACAACACGTGTAGTGCCAATTCATTCTTAACGACGGAGAGTGGATGTTTGCCGGTGATGGAAGAGAGGGCGCCGTTGCTTAGTACGAGAACGGTGATAGGTTCGCGGCTGTTGATTTCGTCGGCGAGTTTTGTTTGGCTCAGTAAGTTGTTGAACTCGCTGTATTCCGGGTAAGCCTCAAGGATTTTGGTAATGTTATGGCCGCCTGGTGCGGCGGCGGCGGAGATGAAAATGCCAAGCAAAGATAATACAAGGAAGAAATGGTGGAATGAAGCCATGGTGAGACGTAGCTCTCTCTCAAAGCTGCACTAGAAGTACTGAAAATAAAATGGAGCAAGGGTCCGGGAGTTATTTATTGTACTGGGGTTAATAAACTATGATCGGTGTGTAGAGTATGGTTATAATTTAACTAGGGTAGAGATTTAGGTTATGGAAGTAATGAAATGGGGCATGTGAGTGTGTTTTGTTTGGAGCACAGCTGGAGATCTTGTCTTAAACTTTAAGGTTTGCTGGCATTATGCCTTGTGTTCTTCTTTTTCTTCAACGACGGAAATAGCCCTGCCTTTTGTTTACCGTTGGGTTTACAACGGTTGTTTGAAATTTGAATATTTTTCATCAAATTAATAATTTTTCTTTTTTTTTTTAATCACACATTCTCCATCAATTTACTATTTCAAAATGTATTCTTCCAAAATAACGTGACTCAAACACACTCTTAATCTTGATTTTTTTGGCTAGAGCAAGGACTAACGTGGTTTAAATATTAGCCCCTGTTTGAACCACATTATTTCCACAAAAAATTATTTTTTTATTTAATGTGATGAGAAATATATTATTGAAAAAGAAGAAAAATATTATTTTATTAAAGAATGTATGATTGAAAATGAATAAAAGAATGTGAATGAAAAAATAATGTGGCTCGAATATGTGCTTAATATGGATCATGTTACATGAACATAAAAATTAACACGTTGATTTATACTCATATAAGTTGACAGATTTTGATATATTGATCTTGACAATATCTTTTTCAATCAATTGTTAGATTTTTGATACATAAATGAGTGTTAATTAAATTGTACATTTTGTGTAATTTAATCATATTAATATTATGAGGAGTTGACCAAAAACTTACGAGTTTAACGAGAAAATGGAAATTTCTAGAACTTATATGGTTGGCTCCTGGGGATGAGAATGGGACACAAAGTATCCAATTCTAGTTGTTGATCACTCAAAAGTGTTTGCAAACTGTACACCACTTTAATTTTCCCTTTCATTCTCAAAAATATTGAGCCCATGTTTGAAACTCATTTTTAGGTGAATAGAAATTTTGAAATAGTGATTGATGTGAGAATGTGTGGTGAAAAAGTGATGAAAAGTGTTTGATTTGTGTGTAATATTATTTTATTTGGAGAATATGTGGTTGAAATGAAGAATGAGAAAGAGAAAGAGAAATTAAAGGGTGTCAAACGGGGGCTGAATTTTAAAGTTTTCTTAGTAATGTCAGATTGTCATTTATTTATTTTTCTAAAATTTGTCATACATGAACGAGCATTCTTTGTTTAGGGTGTGTTTGAACCACATTATTTTGGAAAAATGTATTCTGGAATAGTAGAGTGATGGAGAATGCGTGATTGAAAAATAAGGAAAAATTATTGATGTGATGAAAAATATGTAGTTGTGAATGAATAGAAAAATAAAAATGAAAATTTTAATGTGTTCTACTAAACATGGGCTTAATTGACAATGCATGTTTTGTGGGAAGCCTTTGTAATGATGAAAGAGGCCCAAATTGAACAACTACTCGATTCAAATGGGTGAAAATCATTTTGGAGATCAGTTAAATTAAATTTTTTGAGAATTTTCTTCAAAAATAAGATTTATAAGTGTACTATTTTTAGGATGCCATTCTCACCCTTTTGAATGAGTTGTCGCATTATCAATTACAAGTGAATATGAATATTTGCGTTAAAGAGTTATTGATTCCATATATAGAATTTTTTTTTGGAATTCCTATTTTTTTTTTTTCGGATTTTCGTAATTAGAAACCACGGGGAGAAAGATAAATAAGAGAAAAAAATGAAACATACCTTTCAGTAGAGGTGTAAAAATGGACAGATCCATTTCATGTAACGAAATGGCACGACTTGATCCCCGTTAAAGGATTGAACCCGATCCCATTAAAGGATTGATGCGTGTCGAGCCGAGACTACCCCATAAAAAATGCATAAACTCGGGATCTGCTCGTGACTCCATACATAAGAAGACTACCTTGTTTTATCGGGTCGTTATTAAAAAGGCAATGTTAAGCTTGTGTAATTAACACTTCAACATTCCTATCTTCACGCCTGACTACATCAAAGCCGTTAACGACTTAACATTCACCATTTTCCCTAATCATGTTTGTCCCTTTTTCACCTCCACCAACCCCTTCGCAACTAGATACCAGATGAGGGGAGAAGATAAAGTGGTCTTTGTGCATTACAACTGGCGCACCATTCATGCCCCTCAGTGAGAAGTTCTACTCTCAAAACGAAATACTTTTTGGAGTTTGGTGTTAAATTGGTAAGATAATTGGTAATAATTATTAATAATGAAAGGATCCAGCCAGTGAAAAGGATGACTATTTCAACTTGTGGACAAAGTCCTGCAGAATTGGCTCCAAATGTATTCTATTTCTAGTACAATCTAAACATTCTAAACAAAACAAACAACCTGTAATATCTGCAGGATAAATTGTTCACGTGTAACAAATATTATCAATTATTTATTTTTGGAAGAATTCTTTTTTTTTTTATTTTATTGTTTACTGGCAGTAAATGAGTGATTTTTTTTTTATTTTTATTTTTTTTCATGATAACGAATGCTTTTTCAGGTATATATATATTTGTTGTACTTCTCGAGTCCCACTTCTTGTTTTCCAAAGGTGTCAAGAGGACAAGTGGGTGGGGCTAATGTGAAATTTTTCTTTTTTAAGAATTGGATTTGGTTTATTTTGAATCTTGTTCGTGGGTACTACTTTTTAGATTATAATTTTTATGTAGCGATTAATCCACTCAAAACACAGTATCATCATGCTGCTAAGGTTGGAAAACAATTTTCAACTTATTTTTAGGTGAAGAAGCACATTACCGACGTAATCATTTTCAACAATGTCCTCGCTTGCCAAAAACGTGAATGTCAAAATAAAGGAGTTTAGAGGGTAATTGATTGAGCCCCTAGGGATAGAGGTTGATCGACCTCAAGACAAAAAGGAGTAAATTGATCGGCTGACCATCCATATCATGTAGGTCATACCATTGAAGTCACACGTGCCAATTTATTCACAACACTAAGATACTTGTGTTGGGTATTTATTTAAGCACATACATTAAAATTTAAACAAATTTCAATGTTTAAAAGCTTGATGATCTTTTTATTTAGATAGATTTTTTTAGTACGATTCTAAATATAATATACCACGATTTTAGCACACAAAAGTTGTTCATATGTCCAGTCTTTAACTAAAAACCCATATGAATCTTTTTATTTTCATTTTTAAAACTCATTCTTAATCACGCATTTTTTATAAAATAATTTTACACGTAAATTCAAATTTTTTATATTTTTTTAATTATATTTTTTTCTTTTTTCAAAAAATTACTATTCTAAAATACATTTCCCTCAAACAAACAGGGCTCAAAAGGCAGCATAGTATTCATTCATATTTTTCAATTAAAATATATCTCCTCTATTAGTGATGCACCAAATATGCTGCAAGAGGATGGAGGCCCAAGCTAAAGTAATAATTTACAAGGGAAAAATGCATAATTTAGAGATTTAATTTCACGAAATAAAAAATTAGGCTCAAAAGTTTAAAATTACAAAATTCAGGTTTTTTCATGAATTAATTAATTATATTTTACAATTAATCTATTAAATTAAATATTTAACTATAATATAATATGATTAACCCATCTCATACCACCACCACCACTCCGACAACTACTCCGGCGACTGGTGATTACTCCGACGACCGTTCTCCGACCACGGTTAATTCCGACGACTATTTTTTGGTGACCGTTGCTCCGATTGCAATGTCACAGATATTTTATTAAATAGTTAAAAATTTAATTTCGGTCACAACTTATCAAATTATTCGATCACAGATTATTTTGAAGTCACAAATGAAAAAATTTATAGGTCACATATTTTTAATTAGTCACAGTTAAGAAAATTTGTTAGTCACAGATTATTTTATTGTTCGGTCACGTATTTTCAAATATGTAGGTCACATATTCCTTTTCAGTTACAAATTATCAATTTTAAAGTCACGGTTCAATGGCCAGGTCACAGACACCAAAAAAAACCCGCAATAGTTCAATAGTTAGGTCACATACACTAAAAAAATCATTACAGTTCAATAGCGAGGTCACAGACACCAAAAAAACCCACCACAGTTTAATAGGTAGGTCACAGACATAAAAAAATCACCATATTTCAATAGCGAGGTCACAGACACCAAAAAACCCACCACAGTTCAATAGCTAGGTCATAGACACAAAAAAAAAAACCACCACAGTTCGATAGCTTGGTCACAGACAAAAAAAAAAAAAAAATCACCACAGATCTGCATCCAATACCACTGCTACACCACCTCACCCACCCCAAAAACAGATTTGCATCCTCCAAAAGCAGAAAACAATGGTGCACAATACAGAGGCGCTGCACACCCACAGCTAAAAAAATGAAAGGACGAGTGCTGCACACCTACATCGCGACGCTACCGGCAGGCTGGACGAACTCACGGACGCTGCCGTTCAGCAGCGCCATTCAGCTCGCTGCTGAACGGTAGCGTCCAGTCAGCGCACCGTTCAGCAGCGAGCTAAACGGCAGCGTCCAGTTGCGGATGCTGCTGTTCAGCCGCATCGTCGTCGCGACTGGCGCTACTGAACGACGCTGCTGTTCAGTAGTGGCGCAACGTGGGGAGGGGAGGTGGAGCGACGGACGGTGGCGGCGGGCGGTGGAGGCGGTGAGAGAGTAGAGAAATGGTGGGTGGGAGAGAGAGTGAAGATGAATGAATAGATTTAGGGTTTGAGATATATTTATTTATTTATGATTTAATATGTAAAATAAATAAAATACCTGAAAAGTGAATAAAAAAAGTCAAAATCTGATTTTTAAAAAGTCACAACTTAACACCTGGTCTAGTGTAATTTCCCCAATTTACAAGCCCATCTTTACTCTCACCTGTATATAGCCCACAACCAAAGCAAAATCAATTGGCCCGTTAACTAAGTTACCGCTACACCGAGCGCTTGCACCACTTTATAAGTTGAAGAGCGCTTTTTAGTGCTGGACATGATACAATTCAATACGATTTTAAAAATAATCGAACTAGAATTTTTGGGTATTAGTAAAAGGAATCGTAGGATCTAAATTTAATTATGAAATCGAATCGATTTGGTTTGATTTCGTACACATAATTAAAATTTGGAAAAATTACAGTCGATGTACCAAACCTCTCAGTTAGTTGCAGACTTTGCCCAAACCTTTCATTTGTACCATCCACGGTACCAAAAGTTTCAAAAATATACACCGGAGGTCCAAATGGACGGTTTCCGTCCAGTTGACCATTAGTTGACCAAGAATAATAGATTTTGACCAATTTTGACAAAATTAGGAAGGGAAAAAACGTAACTTGACAATTTTCTCATTAAATAAAAAAAACTTGCAATCAGTTTCTCTTTCTCGGCATCAACAGTGCTTGCACCACCACCGTCTCCTCCTCCTCTTCCTTCCACCACCACTATAAATCACAAATGAAGAAAATCACGTTCGACACCCAAAAATGGAACCTAAATCACGGTCGCCACCCATCACCCACCAAATCCCCATCATCCTATCCCAAACAAGAAGACTATCTACCATCACCATTGATTTCCTCACCACCACCATCACCAATGCCGGTAACCATTTAATTGCTCCAATTGAGGTTACGGCTGATTTAATTGCTCCAATTGAGGTTAGGGCAATTCGACAGGTCTTGATGGCTCTAATTGAGGCTGAGGCTGTTCGACGGGTCTTTGTGGCTGTAATTTATAATGCTTGGGTTTTGAGGAATTTTGCTTATGATGGTGGTGGTGGTGGTCGGACTTTGAGGCGACGATGCTGAGGATGGCGGTGGTGGCTTGCAGTGGGTAGGAATGGGGATGAGTGGAGTGGGAGGAAGAATGATTTTTATATATTTATTTTTATTTTTTAATTTAATTTACGGTGGTGGGGAGAGGAGGCAACATTGATGGTGGTGGTGGGAGGAGGCCATGGTGGTGGTGCCGGCACTGTTGATGCTGGGAAGGAGAAACTGATTGCAAGTTTTTGTTTTTGTTTTTAATTTACGGTGGTGGGGGGAGGAGGCAACATCGATGGTGGTGGTGGGAGGAGGCGATGGTGGTGGTGCCGGCACTGTTGATGCTGGGAAGGAGAAACTGATTGAAAGTTTTTGTTTTTGTTTTTAATTTATTTAATGAGAAAATTGTCAGGTTACCATTTTACCCCTCCTAATTTTGTCAAAATTGGTCATAATCTACTATTCTTAGTCAACTAACGGTCAACTTGACATAAACCATCCATTTGGACCTCCGGTGCATATTTTTGAAACGTTTGGTACCGTGAGTGTTACAAATGAAAGATTTGGACAAAATCTGCAACTAACTGAAATGTTTAGTACCTCAGCTACAATTTTCCCTTAAAATTTTTAACATTTACAATAACACTATAGTAATCCAATTAATAAAATATTAAATCTCAACTCTTACTATAACACAACATTAACTCTTATAAAATAACATTCTAATTTTAAAATATAAAAATAACAAATTGTCTAATAAGATCAATTCAACAATGTAAATAATAACACTAAAATATCGGCGATTCCATCTCATTAGCGAAATTATATTTTTAGTCTCAATTAATTAGTCGACAAATTTATTTTAAAAAAAATTAAAAATTTGGCTTATTTAATATAAAAAAATTATGGAGATTCGATTCTTGTTTTGGAACAAAGAACCAAAACAAACGTGTCGATTTTGATACTCGTTTGGATATTTAATTTAAGAAGAATAGGAGCGAATTACTCGATTTGGACCAATTCGATTAATTCGGTTCGAAAATTTGTCCAACCCTAATGCTTTCACTTGTTTTATAACGTCGAAGAAAAAACAATAGTCTAATATTGCCCTTTTTGGGTAGAAATAAGTTGTTGGTAAGTAATATTATATTGATGCTATGCATGTCACGTTTTTTTAAATATCCTTTGATTGGCTAATTCTGCTTTAAAATGAGAAAATAATAATCTTGTTGGTTGTGTGATCTAATAATTATATTCTTCAAGTACTCTCCAACCACAAATTGAACAGTAATCATAATTAGCAAAACAATACCAATACGTTCAACTTCTTAGAGATCATCACGACTCAAGAGATTCTCAACTTCATATCTACGCAATTCACACTCTCGCCAGTTATTATTACTTACCCACAAAATCAAGATAGGGTGCAATTTTGCCTAAACCATTCTTTGATTTAGAGAAAAAGTTGATAAAAAATTTAAGTTCCATAAAAAATTAATGCAAATAGATCACAGTGAAGGATGCGAGTGTTCTGGTAAAGGGTCGTCTGGTATTTTTTTTGTTCAATCTCCCACGACCTATTCCTTCCAAGAATGGCAAAGTAATGATGGAGTTCGAAATGTGCTCTTCTTTTATGTTATCGTTTCCTATTCTAGATTATTTCTTGCATTTTAGTTAAGTGATTGTTTACATCCTTGTGAAAATTATAGATTCGGAGTTCTCTAATTTCTTCATTTCTCATTTTTGATATTTCAAATCAATGAGTCCATATTCTTGATATTAGTGCACGAATCAGTGAGTCTATATTCTCGATATTTAAGCACTTTGTCTCTTGTCCTTTTTTGTTGTTGAAAAATAAGATTTTTTTTTTTTATATTCACTTACCAAGATTTTAGTGGCTGATGACTAATACTTGGTCGTCAAAGAGGCAGATTCAGCAACCAAAGACTGGTCCACGAAAGGTAATATCGTATATCGGCCACACATTGGTTGTTGTTTATGACATTTATCTACCATTTATGATAGTTAACCTTTAACAACCAATATTTGATCCTTGAATGTTATGGAATTAGCGACCAAACCAAGATCAATGAGTGGTTGCTGATTGTTTTATATATACCGATCAATACTAGTTGGTCACTAATGTCCTTCGTTGACGGTGAATTAGCGACCATCCATCAACCACACTTTTTTTGGTCGTTGAAGGTCTTCAACATCCAACACTTATCTTTTAGCGACCAACATTTTTGGTCGTTGGAGTGCTATTTTTTAATAGTGAAAGTAACCATGCTTGTTAATGGTGAGGAACACTTGACCTCAATGCTCATATAGACTAGGGCGTACAAAGGTATGAGAATACGTAAATTACAAATAATCTTTTATTTCCTATTGATTGACACATGAATTTTAGAAAGTTAGACATCAAAAACTTGTTAATTCAATAACATACCGAGAATTTGGATAAATAATTGATAACGCTCAAATTTACATTTCATCAAGTCTCACCTTTAAGAAAACCTCGGTGATTTTATTCATATATTGAAATAAATTCCTTATTCTATAAGGAAATATTAAACTGCCATAATGAAAATTCTAAAAGAAGATATTAATTGAAAAACTATAATAAAGAAAACTTTCTTAAAGGGAAAATACTAAAATTGCCATAAAGTAATAAAACATTAAAATTACGAAAATAATTCCTAATTTCAACTAGTGGATTGAATCAAATGCCCATCCTCTTACGTTTCCCGTAGGCATCAACTGCCTGAATTGCAGCCTTTCTTGTGAAGTGACCGTTTGAAAACTCGCAAGTGAACAAGATCGTGATCAAGTAATATAGTACTGTGTAAACAACTCATGAGGAGTTCGTGTTTTATTGAGTTAAAGTTAATAATACCCTTAATTGAATATTAATAATGATTTGTAATAACTTTATATCTAATTTATTACGTACTAGAAATTAAAATAAAAGTTTATCCAATTTTTGAGATGCATTGTTAAGATCTAGAATTCCTATTGTTCATCAATTTTTAATACAACAATTAAAATGACTATTTGTTATCATGCAAGTTGGTCGAAATTCCATATTTATTTAAAAGTTTTTCTCAATAGCAATTAAATATAATCATATATGTGACCTTTTATATTTCTATAAAAGATACCAACATATAAGAAATTATTAAACGAGCTAGAACATCTAAAAAAATCATGCGAAGCATATAGATATATCACTATCCTCTATTGAACCTCACAATACTTATTATTACGTGCTAACGATTCTATTACCTCTTTCGATGATAATAAAATTCACAAACAATTCAACTAGCTGGCTAATTAATTGATAAACAATTTAAACAATAATAAACATCCAAGCATTCAAATAAGTTAACGTCAAAATAATTAATTAATACTAAAAATTTCAAAACAAGGGTTCATCAATATATTAGAAATGTAAAAATCTAGTCTAACATAATATTGAAATTAAATACGCGAAAATGGAACGATATCAACGAAAATTGACGAAACGTAAAATTTCTGGTGTTTGCCTTTCTTCTTTCTTTTCTTTTCTTGTTTCCTTCTTCTGTGCAGTTTCTTTCTTCCTCCTGCCTTTGATTTTTTCTTTCTTTTCTTGCGTGTAAAATATTCTCCAACAGCCGCCAACGTTTTTCCCAATTCTCTCTGTGTATTTGTTTTTTTTCCTCTGCTGCGTCTGCCGTGTATATATATAACTTAAATTTCTTTTAACCAAACAAAAGTCCATCCAAATTGAGGCCAATTAAATCCAATGATGAATTAAATTAATGCTTGCTTCCAAGTCCTCCATTCTTTCATACAATGCAAGTTAGTCCTTGTACTTTAAATTTTATCATTTTTCGCCATCTTTTGCTTTATTTCTTCAATTGTATTTTCCATTTAAAGATTTTTACATATTAAACATAAAATACAACAATTTAAAATATATTTTGTCAAATGAACTATCAAATGTCGTTATTTTAGGTACCGAATAAGTGTAAAAATTACACTTATCAAATACTCCTAAACTTAAACATTTATTTGTCCTCAAACAAAATTATAGTCTAAATAATAACAAACACACAATCATCTAAAACTATTTGGTTAGACAATCTAACTTTTTATCTCAGTATTTGAAACTTATAGTATTGAATCTACAAACTGTTTCAAAGTCACAATTTCAAACTAATATGAATATCCACTCTTTCAATGCAAAATCGACGTGTGCGTGTGTGAAGAATTAAGTAGACAATCATGAATTTACAAGTTGTTTCAATTCCTGACCCTTTGTGGTCAAATATATCCTTTCACCTCTCGTATGATTCACACATCTTCAAACTTATTTTTTTCACTCTTTTCCGAGTGTGTAATTTAAAGTTGAGTTTTTAATTACCATCACCACTCACTCTAGTTCAGGTGGACTTTACCAATTGCAAGTCAACATATCAGTAAACAAGGACTTTCCAATTCTTTGATTGTTTCGACATCCAAGATTCAATTATGCTAAATATCCTTCATCAAATGTCAAATTCCCTCAAACAAATGTTTTGAACTTAACTGATAGGAATGTAAAATGCATATTTTTCCCTCCTTATTTTATATGCTTGTATGTTTATTTTGTGTCAAAATATACTCATTACGCTCATATTTTGATTTAGGTGGCAATTCTATGGATATAGCATAATTTGGAAGAAATAAGTGAAAATAGACCAAAGTGAAAGGAAATGAAAGTTCAAGGACTAGCGTGCAAATACCCAAAAGTTGTGTCAAACCAAACGATGAAGATTTGAGAGTCAATTGGCTGAAAGAAGATGTCAAAGGGATGAAATATCGTAAAAATACGATCACACATCAATTTCCAATCGAAAAGTTATACACCAATTTTTAGCCTCATATTGAGATCTATTTTTGACATGGAAAACGACCGAATTGGAAGATGATATCTAAAGAAAAGTTGTATCCCTTTGAATTATATTTCCAACGCATCTTGAATTGCCTCAATTAGATATCGGGAGAAGAAGATATGACCAAAATACTGAAAGCTGTCTGGAGGAAGTTTCGTAAAACCATGCGGTCGCATGGCTTGTATTCTATGAGGCCGCACATACCACTTCCGAGAGTTTGAGGGCTGAGTTCATTTGTTCCATGTAGCCGCAAGTCTGTAAACCATGCGGTCGCATGGTTCATTTCCGACACGAAAATTCTGGTTTCCTAATTCCATTCCACTACTTATGGAAACAAGTTCTTTTGATTTTTATCAACTCTAAAACACACGGAAAAGACACCAGAACGCATCCAACCTATTTTCTCTTTATTTTTCTTAGATATATCATATGTAACTAACTCTTGGTGCTTGATTGAAGGATACCGAAGCTTTGAAAAATATTATAATTGTGAGATCTACCTATTTTCATTGTTTAATTTATATTTTCAGTATTGAATATTCTTCTATGCATAATTTCATGATTGCCATGTTTGATTGTTAAGAGATTTATTAGTTTTTCACACATCGCAATCTGTAGCTAAGTTAAAAATCTCAAATCCGTAATTGTTTGAATCATTTAACTTGTGAAGCACTAGGATTTGATAATTTTCTACGATAGAGGTTATTGAATCTCAAGAAGAATGTTTAAATAGATTGAATGCAACCGCTGATATTTGTATTATCTAGTTCATCGATTTATCTATTATTTAAAGCTGTTATTAAATTGAATCTTTAGCGCTGGTCTGAGATTATTTACTAATTATGGTTAATTAGAACGTTGATTTATGATTAACTAAAATTAAGGAGAAATATGAATTTATTCCAACGATGAATATTGTGAATGTGAATTGATTATTCTTTATAGATTGATGAATGATTATAAATTTTCAATGATGGATGTTGACTTTGATCAATACTCGTTTCATTAATTTAATACAACTCGTTAATTTACATTGTTATTTGTTATAAGATTGATTTCGTTATAAACAAAACCCCCATAATCGTTATACGAAACATAAATTGTTGAATTGCATACTCATAGTACAAGAAAAACACAAGAAGAAGAAGGAAAACAATGAATGATTGAAGAAAAATAAAAGAAAGAAAGAAAAATAAAATACGTGATGAAGGAGAGTGATTTTAATGTGAAAAAGATCTATATTCATAATCTTCTTACATCTCAAGAAAGAGTTCGATTTGTGTGGGGATAGATGCAAAAATGATGAAACTATCATGTGAAGTGGTTGGTTTACATGTCTTGTGTATATTTGTTAATTAAATCTATTAATCTTTACTTCACTAGTTTCGATGGCTCTTGAGTCACGTACTCAAATATTTTCCATCTGACCATAAGCCACATTACAACCTTTAAAAAACCCTTATGATTCTTGTAAAATATGTGATCTAAGTGGTGACGAATGAGAAGATATGGAAGCATATGGTAGAACATTTCCATTAGAATGAATTTGAGCGAAACACTTACCATTTTAAACACATGAGAGTTGAGTGCATATCCGTGAGGGTCTACATGTTTAGTTTACTCTATCTTCATATAAAAATGCTTGCTAATTGATTATGAGTTGCGTGGAATGTTTATTCGTGATTTTTATGTGTTTTGAAAAAACTTGATGGTTCTATGTTCTTGGCATTATGACCTGGTGTTTTTGAGGAATTAAATTTGAGTTTTGTCCGAGAACGAACAAAAGTTAAGTGTGGGGAATTTGATAGGAATGTAAAATGTATATTTTTTCCTCCTTAGTTTATGCGCTCGTATGTTTATCTTGTACCAAAATATACTCATTACGCTCATATTTTGATTTATGTGGCAATTCTATGGATATGACGTAATTTGGAAGAAATATGTGAAAATGGACAAAAGTGAAAGGAAATGAAAGTTCAAAGACTAGCGTGCAATATACAAAAGTTGTGTCAAACCAAACGATGAAGATTTGAGAGTCAATTGGTTGAAAGAAGATGTCAAATGGATGAAATATCGTAAAAATACGATCACACATCAATTTCAAATCGAAAAGTTATACACCGATTTTCAGCCTCATATTGAGATTCATTTTTGACATGGAAAACGACCGAATTGGAAGATGATATCTAAAGAAATATTGTATCTATTTGAGTTATCTTTTCAACGCATCTTGAATTGCCTCAATCAGATACCGAGAGAAGAAAATGTGATCAAAATAATTAAAATATCGAGAGATTAAAATCAAAATTTTAGTAAATTTTGATAAAAATTAAATAGTTATGGATTCCATGAAATATGTTATTAAAATTAATTGTTAACTTTGATTTAGATTAAAATTAAAATTTCAATCGATACCAAACATGATTTTATATATATATAAAAAAAACTTAAAAGTTTGGGAGGGGGGGGGGGGGGGGGGACACTTGCCCCCAGGACCCCCTGGGTTTGCTCGGGGCCAGTCTTGTGATTTTCAGGGCCCGAGGTGAACTCCATAAATTAGGCTCCCCAAAATCAACGTAAATGTAAACTCCAACAGTGTATTATGCAACATATTGCTAATTTAAAACTTAACAGAACGACAAACAAATATAAAGAACAACATATTTATATTATAAAGAAACAAAATCGACATGAGTTCAAACAACCAGTTAAATAATTTTCGCATTGCAGGCTACAATAACCATTCATATAAGCCAACCAAGCCACAATTATACAAGCCGACAAGACTTCAAACATTTTCAATATATTCAATATCAAGTTATGACAAGTCATTGCTTGAGAAATAGAATTTCGTCGAAAATTATGGAATTACACCATTGAGAATTCCACCGTCACATCTTACAAGCTTGAAATAAAAATTTCACATTAACCACGGCACCAATACAAAGTCTTAAGCTATGAAATTTACCCTTTTTAATCAATAAAAGGTTAAAAATGTTTTGTCATTTTAAAATTAGTCAAATAATCGTCTAACACTGTAAAAGTACGTCGGAACAAGCTTCAAACTAATATTCATATGGCAAAATTAGTCAAATAATCGCCCTTTTAAAATTTTCAAGAAAGGCACTCAGTTTCTAAATCAATCTCTAAAGGATAGTGGGAGAAGAGGCTTCAAACTGATATTCATGTGGCAAAACAAGCTTTGTGTGAGGTTCTATCCCTCTATAAATCCTACAATAATTTGCGTGATTCATAGCCTTCTCCAATCCAAACATCTACATATGCATCCAAAAATCACCCAAGCCATCTCAAACAGGACCAGGAAGTACTCAAAATTCCTTCAAAAACCCTTCAATTTTGCTAATATTTTCACTTTCACCATGAAAGCCTAAGCACAAATTCATTGGCAATTCAAACATTTAACTCAAATTTCTATTAAACCTTTGTAATCAAACTCACTTTTCAATTCAGAGGCTTCAAACCCATTAAATATAAAATTTGTATAATTTCACGTCTCCTGAATTGCAATGGGAAAGACTTTATTCATAAAATTCTATTCTAATTACACAAGCAAACTATTAAGAAAATTATATGAAAATCAAACATTTATTTTAAGCTAAAAACTCTGCAACATCTTCATAGTATAGTAAAATTATCTCTCTTGTTTTCGTTGTAGTATCTTCCTTACATAATCAGGATTAGGAGATTATTTGTTTTCTCCGTGTCTATACAAAAATAGATTGGATTTGCTTTTAATCATTCAATTCAATACCTTCCAAGTAATTTACTACGAATTTTGATCTTTTAAAACATATACTTCAATAAAGAAGATCAACCTTAGCATGCCATGCTAAGAAAATCACGTACCAAAGATCATAAAGAGTATCAATTACAGCAAACTGAAGCTAGCAGTATTGTACAAAAATAGACTCTGTCTTTCAAGATGAAGTGAGTAGGAATATTTGTGTAGGTAATTCAAGCAGGGTCAAAGATAAAAGGTATAGTAAAAAATGCTAGTTTTTCTTAAATATATATTGCGTAAAAGTTTTTATTTTATATATATACATATTTTCAAATATTTTGGTGAAAAAGTTTCAGTGAAGTTTCATGAATGTGTTGATTTTTTTTGAAGTTTTTCAAACATTTACGAAGAGTTTTAGCTTCTCAAACGTGTCCGAAATGAAAACCCTAAAAACTTTTTAACTTTTGAGAGACTTTTGCACAAATTATCACTTATCAGCATGGGCGGACGGGGGGTCCTGGTGGGGAACGTCCCCCCCGCCCCCCACCACCACCACAACTTTTAAGGTTTTGTTTTGTTTAAATAAATAAAATCATGTTTGGTTTGGATGGAAATTTAAGTTTTAATCTAAATCAAAGTTAACAATTAATTCGAAAAACATATTTCATGAAATCCATAAATGTTTAAATTTTATCAAAATTTACTATTTGATTTTAATCTCCACCAAATATGAGCAAAATTACAATAAATTTGAATTTCGATAATATGCTAATTTTAAAAATTCTTCGACGATCGTACGATAATCGAATCTACAAATTGTTTATGTAATCTCGAAGCTTATTTCGAGAACTACATTATTGACATATCGAATAGTCTAAACAGATATCAAAAATAGTTAAAAATACGTTAAACATGGCATTTAAAGAAAAACGTCTAATTCACATTCTTTTTTTTTTTTTTTTAAATTCAATTATTTCATTAACATTTATTATTTTTGCGATACAAATTTCTCAATGTATTTTTCACTATTTTATTAAGAGATTTTATATGGAATATAATATAAAAAAATTTCAAAATTTTACATCTGAAAAAAGTTATATCCCATGTAAATTTTTAAATGCAAAATTACACGGGGTATGATTTTTTTGGATGTAAATTATCGATTGTAAAATTTCTTCCAATTTCTTTGTAAGTTCAATTGTGCTCCCCTAACTTGTAAAATTCTGCTTCCGCCCCTGATTATCATTATTGAGATACTTTTGCACAAATTAACTTTTTATCATAGATTGCTTAAAGAACGTCAGAAAAAGAAGAATAGCCAAGTCTTCAAGTTCAAGTTGATTTATGGTTTCACGTTAAACTATATATAGTTGAGACAGTTTAAAAACTTGTTGGTTTACATCATGACGCTCAAATAGTCTTGAAAAACGTGTTGCCATGCAAGCTTGAAATCTGTCTTTAGATCAAGTAAATTTATGTTTACTTGGGGCTCACCGGAGAATTTTAGGGTATCGATTATGAGGTTTTTTTAAGGTATCGATTTTGAGCATTTATAATGGACTTAATTTTGGGTGTTTTTTTGGTAGTGATTTTAAAAAAGAGTCCAACCATACTTGATAATTTTTTATTCGGTGGTTTCTTAAAGTTTTTAAAAAGATTAAAATTACATATATGCACATATCTATATCTATAATCTATATATAACTATATTAAAAGAGGGAGTTGTTTTTACTGTTCACAAGCCATGAGCCGAGCCATGGCTTTTCGGCTCGGCTAAGCCGCTTGAGCAGTTTTTTTTTTTTTTTTTTAACGTTTGATTCAGTATTTTAGGTTACAAATATGCATTTTAAGCGATTTAAAATTTGTTGGAAATATTGAAGTGCGGCAATAATAAATATATGGTCGATAAATTTTAAATATAAAAAATAATTTTACATTAATTGTAAAACTTAAAGTCGTGATTATTTATATTTATTTTCAATCTCATCATCATTCCAATGTCTTTTTTTCTACAACATTTGATTCGATATTTCGCGAGATGAATATTCATTTGTATCGATTTAAATTTTTATAAAAAGACTTACAATGTGATAATAATAAATATATTATCGATTAAGTTTAAATATAAAAATTATTTTAAATTATTAAACGTAAAATCATAATCGTTAATTTTTATTTTCTACCTACCATCAATCCCCATACTCACATTAATTTCTTTCAATTTCATTTTTATTCAGTTTTTATCTTAAATTAAGCCTTTTTTTTTTAACGTTTGATTCAATATTTTAAGTTACAAATATGCGTTTTAACCGATTGAAAACTTTTTGAAAATATTGAAGTGCGGTCATGATAAATATATGATCCATAAGTTTTAAATATAAAAAATAATTTTACATTAATTATGAAACGTAAAGTCGTGATTGTTTATGTTTATGTTTATGTTTCTTTTCAATTTCAACCTCATTCCAATTTCTTTTTTTCGAATTTTATTTTTCTTGCAACGTTTGATTCGATATTTCACGATATGAATATTCATTTAGATCGATTTAATTTTTTTTTTTTGAAAAAACTTAAAATGTGATAACAATAAATATATTATCGATTAAGTTTAAATATACAAATTATCTTAAATTATTAAACGTAAAATCATAATCGTTAATTTTTCTTTTCTACACACTCTCAACCCCTATACTCATACTAATTTATCTCAATTTCATTTTTTATCTTAAATTATTAAACATAAAATATAATCGTTAATTTTTCTTTTCTACCCACTCTCAATCCCCATACTCACACCAATTTATCTCAATTTTTTTTTCAATTTTTACAGTTAAAAAGGGTAAATTTATGGCGTCAAAATGGATATTGAAGGAACTCAACGATTTTCAGAAGAATCCTCCTTCATCATGCAGTACTGGTAGACAAACATCTTCTATGAAGTTGATTCTTTTGATTTTTTAAAATTGATTTAATGTACGGTATCATTAGAATACGTTGAAAAGATATTTGACAGAATTTATGAACTTAAGTGATCGTTTGTCATTCTTTTTGCCTCGATGATGAAAGTTTTCGTTGTATTGTGATTTTAATATTGATTGAGACCCTTAATTTGTCCTAAATTCTGCACTGTATTATCATTAATTAATTAGTCTTGACTACATACGTCTTGCATATGGTCGTTGTAAAGTAAATTAAATACTGGCGCAACTGATACATGTAATTGGAGATTCTATGATCACGAGATGAATGAGACATAATGTTTTACCTCAATAGGTAGAAAAATGAAGACTATATTAAATTTCATTATCTTTTTAACAAGATATCAACAAAATTGGAAATATGTATTGGAGCCAAAATACCTTCAAATCTAAATAGTTTAACCTACCCATTAATTTTGACACTAACATAACTTTCAAAAGTATTACAACCCGTGCATTGCACGGGCTTTGACTAGTATATAAAAAAGTAGGTATATGTAAATAATACATTGAATTGTAATGATTTTACATGGCCTATACTATTATTTTCTACTCTGTATAGGTTAAACTTTGGACACGGACTGAGCCAAGGGGAACATTATTATTTTTTTACTGGACTGACAGAGGAAAAAAAACTAAAAAAACTAAATGCGCACCTGCCTGTGCACTAATTATTTTGCATATCGATAATTTCTATTGAATTTTATTATGAAGAAAAACGAATATAATTGTGTAACAAATTTCCATGAGTAGGTAATCCAAGTTCTTTATGCTAAATACTTCTTAAGACGAATATAATTGTGTAACAAATTTCCATGAGTAGGTAATCCAAGTCCTTTATGCTAAATACTTCTTAAGAGTGATATTCATTATATATATATATATATATTTGACATATTGAAATCTTCAATTTATAATTTCTTGTATAAATCTTTTCACACATAAGTGATATTTTACTTATTAATGATTTCTTTATATGTAAATTAATCTTTATTTAGAAAGTGAAATATTTACTTATAATTAAATTTTAAGTTATAAATGAATTTTGTCTAGCAAAAAACCTCATTCTTTTGGATCCAAAAATGATGGAATGGTTTTTGAATGAAGGATTTTTTTTTTTTCATTTTCTATTTGACGTGATTTCGAAATTTACTAGTTGTATTTTACTTTATAACCAATTTTTACATAAAAATGAAATTCTTATAAGTGATTTTGTATATATAAATAAACTTTTTAGTTATAAAGTTATTTTTTACTCATAAGTAATTTTTTAGTTATTATTTTTTTTTGTTTATAAGTAATTCTTAACGTACAATTGAATTTTTGTCTAGTAATTGATTCTTTATTTAAAATACGTTTTAAGAGATGACATTCATCAGTTTTGAACAAAATATACGGGTGGAAATAATGGTTTAGAGAGAGTAAAATTGGAAGAAAATTTGAAAAAGAGTAAAAAACAATCGATTTGATGGGTTGAGAAATACAACTTAAATATGCGTGAAGGGTTTTTAGATTGCAAAACTGATTTCACAGGTCAAGATTTTGAGCTCATTCACTTTGGTTCGGGGAGGAGGATATGCCCGGGTTTGCCATTGGTCCATCGGATGCTGCACCACACGCTAGCCACTTTGATATGCAACTTTGAATGGAAACTTGAAGAGGGATTAAAACTAGAAGAAATTGACACGAGTGAGAAATTTGGACTTACTGTACAAAATGTAAGTGTTATGCCCTAGGTCCAATCAACTTTGGACATAAGCACTTTTAATGTATATATAACCGATGCATATTTATGGCAATATTTATTATTGAATTAATATTCTAATTAATTAAATAATAGAATCCGTAGATTCAAGTTTTGGTAATTTGTTAATCACAAAGAGTTGTGATTGTGAGATACAAATTACATATGACTTAATCTTAAATCGTCTGTGGTCGTATGTAATAACGAGATACGGATATCGTTATTACGGATAGACCATCACGTGTGGCATTTCTTACTTATGAAGTAAGTAGTTGATCTCACAAGCTAAAGTGTGGAGACACTTGAATGAACACGTGAATGTTTTGTTATAGAACAAAACATTGGAGATCCGCTGAGAGATTCCACATGGAAAACTATTTGAGTGTCAGTGGTTAATCTCTAACGTTCGGTAGTGGAATTGGTCTTTTGACTTAAGGTCATCATAGTGCCTTATGTGAGGACAGTCATGCTTTGGTGATGTCGGATGTTGCTCTATCAAGAGTCGCTAATACGACATTGTTCGGGTATGTCAAGAATCATATGAAGGTTGTGAATGATCAATAGAGGATTCGTCACTCTTAGATAGTAAGAGATTATGATCTACATTTCATTCAGTTAAGTTGATAATGAAATCCTTGGCCAAGGTGAACTCATAAGTCGGAAAAGAATTTTCGACTTACATTGACTTAACAGTAGGATAAAAGATATGATCGATAATTGAGATTGACACACGTCCATATCTCGTAATTGATCGGATCATATTGACGAAATGATTATAGTTTCACGGTAAACGAACAAGTTTGGTTTTGTCACGCCACATGACATTTCCCGTCACATGTATTGCCCTGACACATTGCTAGATGTCAATCTGGGACAACGAATGTAAATTGATGATAAATTAAAAGGGTATTTTAATTTATCAGTTTTGATTAGATCAAAATAATAATTTACGTCGTTAGGTATCGTGATCGGGAACCTAATGAGTCACACACAAAAGAGAATCAGAAGAATGCGATTTACCATTTAATTAATTGACAAGTGTTGGATAATTAATTAATTGGGTTGCTTATTAATAGGCCCGAATTAATTAATTGGATTAATTAATTCATGGACCGGATTTAATTAATTTGATTAATTAAATGTTGGACCGGGTTAAGTTAAGAGATGGGTCAACCCGTTTGGACTTATATTAATAGGCTGCTAGAGTTTGAAAAACCTAATGCAATTTTCATTATTCTTGCTAGCACGAGAAAAGAAAACCATAGCCGTAATTCTTATTCTATGTGTGGATCACCATTGGAGGCTGGACAATTGGACAACTTGGATTGTAGATCGTGATCATTGGAGTTCGTGAATCAGCAAAAGAGTTTGCAGAATTCATCAAGGTATTATTCTAAACACAATTTCTATCTAAACACAATTTAGATCCTTGTTTGGGAATCGAAAATTGCTTTACTTCCGCTGCGCATGATTAAGTAGGTTCCCAACACAAAAGGCCACTCATCTCAAGGCTTTTCGTGTCAAATTGTGACCTTGTACATATTTCCCTGAAGATTGCTCCACTTGAGTTATATATTAAATCATAAACAATAAATTATCCATTTTTTTATAAGTTAAGTAGCCTTTTACGGTAGACAAAAAGAAAATGTTTTTATATAGATCACCTTCTTGAGGCTTCTCCAATCAAATAACTGTTTTCAGGCAAAAGTGAAACCATCTGCCTCCTTCGACTAGAGGTGAATCGCTTTCCGTCAATAGCGGCGGCCACTCTGGTCTAGAGGTCAGTCAATAGCGGCGGCAACTCTCGTATATCGCTCACATTTGTCTTAGTTAGTCAGTCAATCCGATGAATCACTTTCCGTCTCTCTTTTGCTTGCCTACCTCCTTTTCTTTGGTTTCTAGATTAAAAGTGTTTTTACCTATTTTTTCAATGAAGAAAAACACAATTTGGTAACATCTCGCATTATTGGTGGAATAAATTGCTCTAAATTTGAATATTATAATATGCTTGTCTAATGCAAGTAACTTTTTTAGTTTTGCTACCTTTAACTCTTTGTAATATCGGGGAAAGTTTAGTTTATTTTTCTTACCTTTAGTATGAGGCACCCCTCCTAAGTATGAACTATACTTAATTTCACAACTAATAAAACATGCCACATATAGTGGTTTAAAAAAAAAAAAAACTTAGTTTTGTTTATTTTCTAATTCCATTAAAAAAAAGAAAAAAAAAAAGAAAAGAAAAAGAAGAGATGGTAAGGTTGGTGAGTGTTGATCTGTCCATGAATACCAAAATTATAGGCATCAAAGGCTATGCGATTCACGCAGAAAATTGGGCATTCAATTTATCATTTTATAATGTCCTACTTTTTCAAAGACCTGAGTACTCTTATTTATACAAAATAAGATAGAATACTATTCTACAATAAAATTTCAAAATATCATAAATTATAATATTGAGAACATGTTTTTTTTTTTTTAAAGATTTTATTATTGTTGTCGTTATAGTATATTGAAAGGAAAAAGTTAATACCAGTTTTCTTGTTTTGAATCTACTGTCTACACTACTTTTCTCGATAATAATACATTTCTTTTTTTACTTTTATTTGCCTGAAAATTATTAAAAATTACAAGGAAAAAATGGGGACATGTGGCCATCTCCATTGAAGCCAATTCAAGATTTCAACAAACAAAATTTATTTGAAAACTGAAATGAGCATAGTGAAGAAGCTCTATTGTATTGGTGAATTGGCCAAATATAGCTTTTTTTACCCACAACCAAAGCAATATCAATTTGGCATATTTTTTTATTTACAGAATTACATTTTTAAACTTGAAAAACATGTATGAAATTACTATAAAATTTCAAATTATTTTTTTAATTTAATTTAATTTATTTGTCTAGAATATTTAAAATAATATTAAAAAAGAAAACACATTACACCTAGACGAAGGCTAATAAGGCTTAACCTCTACGCCTTGCCACGCCACTCAAAACCTTGACGTTAACACATTGCTAATAGAGAAGTTAAGAAATTATTAGCACATTTATCTTTCTTGTTGATTTGACAACTTTTCAAAAAAATTCAATGAACATGATTGCCGAATACTCAGTCCTTTCATCGATGAGATTAAAATTTAAAAATGAATGAATTTTTTTATATTGATAATTGTGATTTCTATATTTATTGAATTTGATTTTGAATAATGATTTTTAGAAGAATGTGTAGTTAAAAAATATGAATTTTTTTGGGTATACGTGTAAAATATTTTATTGTGTGAGTGTGTTGTTGAAAATGATCTTGTAGCAAATCATAAAATAAATTAAAGAGTGTACACAAAAAAAAAAATTGTCATATATATATCATGATACACGTAAATATCAGTTTAAAAAATCGGCCTAGACATCAACTTGGAAAAGGTAAAACGTCAAAGGATCTTGTGTCGCGTTAGACTTTTAAATTAGCATGATTTCACACTTCGTTATAATGCGTGATATAATGTTTAGCATGAGCTTTAACCTATAGTGTAAGGCCTCTTAGCTTGATGTGAGGTCACCTAGCATGAAAATGCGTATTGCTGAATATAAATTCACGCAATTTGGTTCAAGTTCATCAATTTGGAGCTTTTTTCTCTAGGCATACTTCGTCAAATAACCGTGCATGTAAAAGTTATATTTTGACATCATGTCAAGGGTAATGCATTATATTTAGTGAAGTAAAAACTTTGACATTTTTCCATTTATTTTTAAAATTTATTTAAGATTGCCATCTTGTTGCTCTTTTTTCATATAAACTATATAAACCATAAATAAATTAGTCAAACACATGCATAAACATTTATTGAATAAGTTCACATCGATGCCCAACTATGAACAAATTAAATGTAATTGTAAAAACCATATTCATAACAAAACAAATGACCATATAAGCAAGAACTCCATAGTCGCATCTTTAGTCTTTTATAAATTATGATATGATATTAATTGAAAAGCGAATAATGAATTATAAATATTGGTGATAGTAATATCGTCCAAAAATATTTCTTCAATCTCCATACAGTTAATCAAAGTCATCCTAGATCAAAGGGTGACCTGTAATGATCTGACACAATCGATGAACACCCTTATGCTGGATGCATCAAGCTCAACTTCTGAAGATCAAGAGAACTTTATGTATCATATTTGTTCAATAGGACAATTCAAAGGAATAATGCCCACGACAGTTGACTACAGCTAGAGGTAATGTTAATCTAGAGGATTAAACTAGTTGTACACATGATAAGTGTGTTTTTACACACTTATTGTAGGTCACAAACATGGGTAATTGTTAATAAATATGTGAAATATAGCTTAATCGATATAATTTGTGTTTTGCAGGACAATAATGATGAACGTGGTGAAAACTCGGAAAAACAAAAGCGAAAAACGACTAAAATGAAGCACAATCAAAGTTTGAGGACTCAAATGTAAATACTGAAAAGTTGTGTCTATCTCATGATGAAGATTTGAGAGTGTTGGGCATCAATTGGATGAGGAAAGAAGCCAAATGGATGAAATATAGTGGAAGTACTATCACATATCAACTTCTAGTCGAAAAAGTTATTATTCGAATTTTCAGTCTTAGTTTGAGACCCATCTTTTGAATAGAAGACGTTCAAATTTGAAGATTTATATTTTTGGAATATTTGTAGCCCTTTGAGTAAGCTTTCCAATTCAATTTGAATCATCTCAATCGGATATCGGAAGAGAATGATATGACCCAAATATTAAAGGCTGTCCGATGGGAAAGTCACTCTACCACCATGCGGCCGCATACACCATTCCAGGGCTTTAGAGGATGGAAGTTTTTGTTCCATGCGGCTGCATGAAATATTACCATGCGACCGCATTGTTGATTCTCGGTGCGAATTTTCTGGTTTCCTTTTTCTTGTTCAACTTCTTATGGAAAAGAATCTTGGGCAACTATAAAAGCCAAAAGTCGTTCAAAAACAAGGGTTACACATTCTTAGAGAAAAAACAACATTGAAGAGTAAGGAAAAGGGCTAGAACAAGGGAATTCTTTCAAGATTCAAGATTTTAAGCCTAATTTCTAGTTTTTGGGCGATATCTTTTCTTTATTATTTTTGTTGTTCTTTTATTTTATCCATGTTAGGCTAGATTTTTTATGTATTAGGTGAACGATGAACCTCGCAATGTGACCTTTTAATTCTCTATTTTGCAATTTGATATTCAAGCACGATTGATGGATGTTGAATGATTTATCTACACTTTCTTGCTTCCATAGTTAAATACATGTTATTATGTGATTTTGGATGATCTATTTTATGCATTTGAAAGAATGGAAATAAATTCTACAAGGTATAAATCATCATAGGGTCCAATAGAGGATATAAATATATCGTTATACTTTACATGAATCTCTAAGTGTTTATAAAACGTCAATAATTCTTGTATATTGTATTTGTCATAGAAATATAGTCAAATAGTATGCGAGAATATGTTCAGTTCTACTCGAAAGAGATTATTGGATAAGTTAGAAACATTGATTCTTCAACCAATTCATCGTGTTTTCGAATTGTGAAATAGAGGTTAAAAGTGATATTGCTTGGTGATTCGGGATTCTAGTCCGCTTTTCATTCATTAATTTATTCAACTTGTCTGCATTCAGACGTTATTGTTGCATTTTGTTCGTAATCTTAGTTTAAATTGCATAACAGTCATAATTTAATCGAAAAATCTAGAAAATCATCTTGAGTTTAATATATTCGGTTAAGGTCTTGGTAATAGAAACCAAGTTAAATCAATCATCGTGGGATGATACTTGAAATTCTAAGATTTCTATTTATTACTTGTCAACGAACTGTGCATTTGCGGTAATTTTAATTCGAAACATATTTTCGTGAACAGGTTTTTGGTGCCATTGCTGGGGATTGAATTTTAATTTGATTTTTGTTATTTAAACACTAATTCGAATTTTTTTATTTTAGTTTACATTTTATTAAGTTTATTCACTTATGCTGAGTTAAGTGGTATTATTTTCGCTTCTTTAGGTCTTGAATGCGAAAATCAGTTGGCGGTGAATTATTTCCAACCGATTTGGAGATTGAACTGAATTTTCATCGAAGACAGAGGATAGCGAGAGCAGCACATTAGGTCATTCAAGGATAAATACAAATGGCTTTGGAACCGATTGTAGAACCTGCAGCTCCAGTAATGCAGAAGCACAATATGAAGGGAACGCTTTGCTTGAGGATTTCTTGTCACCGTTCGTTATTCAAACCAATCCAGCATTGTTTACCTAGCATTCATACATCCAAATTTTCAGCTAAAGACAAATGTCATCCAACTCTTTCAAAATGGACATCAATTCTACGGAATGACCAACGAGAATTCACATGCACATGTATCCCGTTTCTTGGATATGTATCAACATTTGAAATATTAGGGGATATCAGAAGATGCAATCAGACTGAGATTGTTTCCGCACACTCTTCGGGATAAAGTACTTGAGTGCCTTGATTCACTTCGGTGGCAAGTATTACTACTTGGGACGAGTTGGCTCATAAATTCTGCACCAAATTCTTCTCACTGGCCAAAGTGGCAAGACTAAGGCACGGAATATCAATATTCAGCCAAACTGAAGCTGAATGCTTTGATGAGGCTTGGAACATGTTTAAAAACATGCTACGGAAGTGTTTTCAACACGGGTTCGACAAGACAACATAAATCAAATTTTTCTATGTGAGACTGCTTCCAACTTTAAGGAGCATGGTGGACTCGTCATCCAATGGATCCCTAAACACCAGAACAATTGATGGAGCTTGGGAATTGTTTGAGAGAATTGCTAATACTTCAGCCATGTGGTCTTTAGATCGAGGAGGTCCAAAGAAAGTAACTGAAGTGTATGAGATAGATACTTACTCGGTATTATCTGTGAAGATTGACTCCTTATTTCATACGATGGAAAGCATAACACAGACGGTGTATTCAGCACAAGTCAGGAAGTCAATTTGTGAAGAATGTGGAGCAGAATATGTCACAACTGAATGTCCTATCCTTACACAAAGAATGGAACATGTGGACTTTGTTCAATGGGATCAAATTCAGCACAACTACCCTCATTTCGAAAATACAACCCGTGATGGAGAAACCATCCAAACGTCTCTTGGGGCGAAAACCAAAATCACAGTCAAAATCGCAACCGAGCTCCAGGACAGTTTCAGCAAGAGAAGAAACCTCAGTTGGAAGACATGTTTGCCAAACTCATGGAAAATACCGATAAATATATGGAAACCACAAATCAATTCATGAGGAAGACTGAAACAAACTTCCAAAATCAGGGCGCGGCTATTAAGAATCTGGAGACTCAAATGGCACAGTTAGCACTTTCTATGACAATAAGTGCCTGGTGTATTGCTGAGCAACACAAAAGTAAATCCTAGGGAGCATGTTCAAGCCATTACTATATGAAGTGGAGTTCAGCTACCTAAGATATATGTCAAGAGACCGGGTGCAAATGAAGGAGTCTTCTGAAGAAGAGAATGAGAAGCAGACTGACAACATCAAGAAGACATCGGTAAGAGAAAGTCTAGAAAAATCACAGCAAATGTCAAATAATCCGGTTAAGCCCTATGAGCCACCCATTCCATTCTCACAAAGGTCGAAGAGACACCAGCGGGACCAACAGTTTGAAAATTTGTTGGAAGTGCTAAGGAAACTTAACATTAATATCCCGTTTATAGACGTAATACGACAAATTCTGAGCTATGCAAAGTTTTTGAAGGACATGATCTCAAAGAAGAAAAAGCTTCCAGAATTTGAAATTGTTGCATTGACATATGAGAGCAGTGCAAGAATATATAAATATTTCAATAATTCTGGGGAGACCAAGTTTAGCAACGGGTCGAACGTTGATTGATATGGAGAAATATGAGCTAATCTTGAGAGTAGATAAGGAGCAAGAAGTGTTTAAATTATAATCCACCTCAAGAAACATCAACCATCAACGAATGTCAGTGTATAAATGAAGATGAACTCTCCCTTCAACAAAATTGCCAGAAGAGAAAATCAAAACTTGGAGGATTTCTTGGTAGAAACGAGAGCGGAGAATTCAAAGTTTGGAGAGCTAAAAGAGGATGCAAAGCGGAAAATTACAGGGTGTGCACTGGTGAAATCCTTCGATTTGAACCACCATAAGCTGCCCGAAGTAAAGTCGAGCTATAGACTATAACTTAGCGATGGTTGGGAGGCAACCCAGCAATCCTTCCCTTTAATCTATCTTATTTTATACATTAGATTATGAACTGTTGACTTCTGAACCAATCATTCAACCCCGTGATTGGAACTTCCCCTTTGAAATCATGTGTGATGCAAGCAAATTTGCAGTAGGAGCAATATTGGGTCAAAGAACTGGAAAAACATCTCATGCCATCTATTATGCGTCCAGAACTCTAAATGATGCCCATAGAAACTACACCACAACTGAAAAAGAACTCTTGGCTATTGTTTTTGCTTTAGAAAAATTCTGTCCTTATTTACTGGGTACTAAAGTGATTATTTACTCTGATCATGCAGCTTTGCGTTACTTGATGACAAAGAAAGAGGCGAAACCAAGACTAATACGATGGATACTTCTCATGAGTGAATTCAATCTGGAAATCAAAGACAAAAAGGGAACATAAAATAGTGTTGCAGATCATTTGAGCCATTTAACTAACGTGGATGCTGAACTCCAATTACAGGAAACCTTTCCTGATGAGCAATTATTTTCTGCAAGCACAACTTTACCATGGTATGCAGACATTGTAAACTTTTTGGTTGTTAACACTCTACCTTCTGATTTGTCTAGGGCTCGAAGGGATAAGATAAAGAGTGATGCGAAATATTATGTATGAGACAATTCATACTTGTGAAAGCATTGTGCAGATCAAGCGATTAGAAGACGTGTTCATGAAAATGAGATTACTTCCATTCTCACATTTTGTCACTCTTATACTTGTGGAGGACACTTTGGAACAAAACGAACAGTAAGAAAAGTGCTTGAATGTGGTTTCTATTGGCCATCCTTGTTTTGAGACGCTTACTCCTTTTGTAAGTCATGCGAAATTTGTCAAAAACAGGTAATATATCTCAAAAGACCGAAATGCCACAAACTACCATACTTGTTTGTGAAATCTTTGATGTTTGGGGCATTGATTTCATGGGACAATTTTCTATCTCTTTCGGTTTTACTTATATTTTGCTTGCTGTAGATTATGTTTCGAAATGGGTGGAAGCTAAAACCACCAAGATCGATGATTCTAAAGTTGTTGCTGATTTTATCAAATCTAATATATTCTTCAGGTTCGGGATTCTGAGAGCTCTCATCAGCGACTGTGGAACTCATTTTTGTAATCGAACTGTAGAAGCTCTGTTAAGGAAATACCATGTCACACACAAGGTGTCAACTGCATATCATCTACAAACTAATGGTCTGCAGATGTGTCAAATTGAGAAATCAAATCCATCATTGAGAAAATGGTTTGCCTGAATATAAAAGATTGGAGCTTGCGCTTGGATAAGGCTTTATGGGCATACATAACTGCCTACAAGATACCTATCGGTATGTCACCTTACCGGTTAGTGTTTGGGAAACCACGTCACCTTCCAGTGGAGTTAGAACACAAAGCTTATTGGGCCGTCAAGAATTTCAACATGAAGATGGATAAGAGTGGAGAACACAGAAAGTTGCAACTTTAAGAGCTAGAGAAAATTCGCAATGATGCCTATGAGAGTGCAAGACTTTACAAGGAGAAGACGAAGGCTTTCCATAACAAGATGATCTCTAGGAAGGAATTTGAAGTTGGTCAACAAGTCATCCTATACCAATCGCAGCTTCGTCCATTTTCTGGTAAATTGCGTTCCTGTTGGATTAGACCTTTTGTTATTACTAATATCTTTCCTCATGGTGCAGTAGAAGTTCGAAGTCTGGAAACCTCAAAGGTATTTAAGATGAATGGTCATAGACTGAAACTTTTCTATGAAGGTCTTCAGGTGGAGGACGTGACACGATTGGATCTCGAAGACCCATTTTATGCCAGTTGAATGAAAAAGCAATAGTCGATCCTAAGATAATAAACAGAGACGCTGCTTGGGAGGCAACCCAAAGGAAGTTCGTTCCTTTATCTTTTTATTTTTCACATACCATTTTTTTTATTTTAGTTATATTTGCCTTTTTCTTTGCATTAGACCTTACATTGGGGACAATGTAAATTTTAAGTGTAGATGATGAGATTTAAACTTATTGCATTTCAATTTTGAGTGAGTTTAATTTTAATATTTTTTGCATAATTTTTCAGGAAAATGAGTTTAGAGTTAAATGATTGTTTTTGGTAGTGTATGCTATTTGCTAAAATTAATTAGGCTTTTGAAGAACTCATAACATGATTGAATTAATAATCCTCCAACTTAGAGTTGATTAGTTGAGTTATTTTCTTTGAGGATGGTAGTAACTAAATTTTGTAGACAAAAGTCGATAAAACTTTTGTGTTTTTAGACTGATACATCCATAACAGTCTCATTTTTCTTTTTTATGTGTGATATTCATCCATGATTTTGTTTCTCTAGAACTTGTCTTGATTCTCTTCAAGATCATATTGACGCATGTATGCACGAACACGATTAATGTCATCTCTGTTACATAAATGAGTTTCATTAGCCAAATAGCCGACCCTATAATTGAATTTTCCATTGTTGAACCCTTTTGAGTTTTATTGACTTTTCTTTGTATAAACTCACATTACAAGCTTTAAACTGGAAAAAAAATGTCTTTACCCAAGCCTTAGAGCTAATGGAGTAATGTTGAATGTCAGGAGAAGTGTGGGCATGCAAGGAAATAAGTGTTGGGGTATCAAGATTTATGGTAGTGCTATTATTGGTGAATTTGAACAAATTTCCTATGTCAATTCAGGGAGTTTCAGTATTGGTGTATAATTTGGAGTTTACATAGTGCAAGAAAAACACAATAAGAAGAAGGAAAAAAATGAATGATTGAAAAAAAGGAAAAGAAAGAAAGAAAAAGAAAATAAGTGGTGAATAAGAGTGATTTAATGTGAAAAAGATCTATATTCATAACTCTTCTTACATCTCAAGAAAGAGTTCGATTTATATGAGATATATGCAAAAATGATGAAGCTATCATGGGGAGTGGTTGGTTTACATGTCTTGTGTATATTTGTGAGTTAAGTCTATTTATCTTTACTCCACTAGTTTCGATGGCTCTTGAGTTACATATCCAAATATTTCCCATATTGACCATAAACCACATTACAATATTTGAAAAGTCCTTATGATTCTGGTAAAGCATGTGATTTAAGTGGTGACGAATGACAAGATATGTAAGCATTTGGTAGAACATCTCTATTGGAATGAATTTGAGCGAAACACTTACCCTTTTAAACACATGAGAGTTGAGTGCTTATCTCCGTGGGGTCTAAATGTTTACTTTACTTCAACTTCATATGAAAAGTGCTTATATGGAATGTTTATTCGTGATATTTTATGTGTTTTGAAAAAACTTGATGGTTCTATATTTTTGGCATTATGACCTGGTGTTTTTAAATAATTAAATTTGAGTTTTGCCCAAGGACGAACAAAAGCTAAGTGTGGGGGAATTTGATAGGAATGTAAAATGCATATTTTCCCTCCTTATTTTATGCGTTTGTATGTTTATTTTGTGCCAAAATGTACTCATTACGCTCATATTTTGATTTAGGTGACAATTCTATGGATATGTCGTAATTTGAAAGAAATAGGTGAAAAAGGACCAAAGTGAAAGGAAATGAAGTTCAAGAACTAGTATGCAAATATACAAAAGTTGTGTCAAACCAAATAATGAAGATTTGAGAGTCAATTGGTTGAAAGAAGATGTCAAATGGATGAAATATCGTAAAAAATACGAAAAGTTATACACCGATTTTCAGCCTCATATTGTGACCCATTTTTTGACATGGAAAACGATCATATTGGAAGATGATATCTGAAGAAAAGTTGTATCCCTTTGAGTTATCTTTCCAACGCATCTTGAATTGCCTCAATCAGATATCGGGAGAAGAAGATATGATCAAAATATTGAAAGTTATCCGGAGGAAGTTTCGTAAAACCATACGGTCGCATGACTTTAATTCCATGCGGCCGCACAGACCACTATCGAGAGTTCGAGAGCTGAGTTCATTTGTTCCATGCGGCCGCAAGCCTCTAAACCATGCGGTCGCATGGTTCATTTCTGACACGAAAATTCTGGTTTCCTAATTCCATTTCACTGCTTATGAAAACAAGTTTCTTTGATTTTTATCAACCCTAGAACACACGAAAAAGATACCAGAACGCCTCCAACCTATTTTCTCTCCATTTTTCTTAGATCTATCATGTGTAACTAACTATTGGTGCTTGATTGATGGATACCGAAGCCTTGAAAAATATTATAACTATGAGATCCACCTATTTTCATTGTTTAATTTATATTTTCAGTATTGAATATTCTTCTATGTATAATTTCTTAATTAAGGCATTTAGTGTTTTTTTATTTTTCATGCACTTGCTTTTTTTTTTTTTTAATTTCCAAATGTATTTTTCTACTTTTTTTATTCTCTTCCTTAAATTTTCTAAAGGATCCATATAACAACTTTTAGGCCGACGACTCCCAAGTTAGATGACTTTAGAGCACCAGGTTTTAAACACTCTTATAAGCTTAATAACCCAAGTCAAAAAGACTTTGAAGAGAATTTTCACATTAAAAAAAATTATGCTTTGATCAATGCAATGCCCTTTATCAAACATGTATTCAAGCAAACCCGACCTCCAACTTAAGATTTTTGCCAAATTTCACACATGGAATCCCTGTCCACATTAAAAAAAATTATACCTTGATCAGTGCAATGCCCTTTATCAAACACGTATTCAAGCAAACCAAACCTCCAACTTATGAATTTCGTCAAATTTTACACATGAAATCCCTGTCCACATCCGTATTTTCCTACAATGACAAAATAACCCCCAAAATGTGCTAAATTTGATCTAAAGATAAGTAATTTATTATGATTTGGGTAAAACATCTATGTCCAACTATATCAACCTATCATTTATATGAATCCACTCATAGCATCACAATATCCAACTTAATTTTAGTGCACATATAATATCATGTTTTACAAGGTTAAGTCTCAATCAGTCTAGTATGTAACATATTCACAGTTCATAAATTAACACAAAATCTCAAATTTAATCATCATTGTCATCCAGACTATCTAACACACACACACAACCTAAAATAAGAATATATATTATTTTTATTTATTATATGTATTTTTTTGGTATTGAAAATTTTCATTTTTTTTTGTAATTTTCTATTATATACTAAAACAATAACGAAAAACAAATACAAAAAAAAAAAAACAAAAAGACAAAAAAAAAAAAAAAAAAAAAAACACACACACACACACGAAAAGTAAAAACTTAAAGTTTTCCCCACTCCCAAACCAAAAACCGACGTTGTCCTCAATGTCATAAAATATAAATAAGAGTATAAGGGGGCGAGGAAGAAAATGAAGAAGGTACTCCCCGATTTTTTTTGATAAATGTATGAGGCATTATGTATAATGGTTAGACAATCTTCTTTATCATAATTTTCCCTTGATCTATGTTGGTGTGAGTATTTCACGATGTTATGTTCATCCACACAGCTGTCAAATCAAACATTTAAGATCAAATAATCTAGAATATGTGTTACTTAGTCCAAACAATTGAAACAACCAACAATAAATTCAAAAGCCCAAGGGAAAACATGATAGGATGGAGATACCTTATAAATTGAAACATGCCTATAACTAATGCAACCTATTAATCAAAAATAAAATTACGTGCAATGAAATAAGAAAAATAAAATAAATAAAAGGATTAGAAAATTGGGTTACCTCCCAATAAGCGCTAAATTTATTGTCTTTAACTAGATTGTATGGAGGGAAGGATCATGGTGATTCACGTTGGAGTCTTGCAGCCTTACACTCCTTGCAATTTTCAACTTTACATTCTCCTTTTGCCCTCCAGACTTTGAACACTTTGTTCTCCTTTCGACCAAGGCTTCCTAGGAGTTTAGACTCGGTCTTTCTCGAGACTTGTTGCACATCTTCAACAATATACTTGCACTCCTCCTTAGCCTTTTTACTAAGCTCTTCATGTAATAGATTCTCAATATTGGTGTAAATCTTGAACTTCTCTTGCTTATCATCAACTCTCGATATCAGTTCGCTACTTTCAACGTCCATGATAGCTCTACTTGTTGATAGGAATGATTTGCCTAAGATAAGTAATGATGCTTCCCATGGCTCCTCTATATCTAGGACAACGAAATCAACCGGGAATATGAATTTGCCCACTTTAATGAGCACATTTTCCACTACTCATCGTGGGCATTTGATTGATCTGTCCGTCAGTTGAAGGGAGATGGCTGTATCTTTCAGTTCTTCAAAGCTTAAATTTTTACAAACAAAAAAGGCATTATGTTTATACTTACTCCTGAGTCACAAAAACAATTAAAATTAGAATCACTTCCTATTGAACAAGGGATTTTGAGACTCCCTGGATTTTGTAGTTTAGGAGGTAATTTTTTTTTTTTGCAAGATGGCGCTACACTCCTCATTTAACTTGATGGTCTTGAAATCTGTAAGCTTTCTATTTCTTGATAGGATCTCCTTCAGAAACTTTGCATAGTTTGGTATTTGAGATATAACTTCAATCAATGGGATATTGACATGAAGCTTCCTGAAGATATCCAAAAACTTAGCAAACTGTTCTTCCACCTTCCTCTTTTGCAATCTCTAGGGAAATGGGATATGATGTATATATGGTTTAATAGGAGTGGTTGCCTTAACCTTTGGATCATCTGATGCTCTTTCTTGTTCCTTGTTCTTACCAGACTCTTCTAATTTTCTCTCAAACTTGTTATGTACTTTCTCTTGTGTAGCAGCTGGTCTTTTTACATTAATCTCTGGCAGTTGAACTCCACAGTGGGTAGTTTTTGCCTCAATATGTTCTTCTTGCACGGCCTTCACTGCCATTGCCTGCTATTTGAGATTTATCTCAGTGTCTCTAGGTAGTACTCCTGGTGGTTTATCTGAAAGTGCTTTCACTATTTGACCCATCTGATTTTCCAAGTTCTTGATGGTAGCTTCATGAACTTGAAAGGGTTTTGTCTGTTTTTTGCATGTGTTGAGTAGATATCTCTACTAATTTAGTCACAAGGTCTTCTAATGAAGAATTCTTCTTAGGTCGCTGGAAACCTGGTGGTGCAGTCTGAGCCTCCCGATTATTGTTCCATGCGAAGTTAGGATGATTTCTCCACCCTAGATTGTATGTATTTGAGTAGGGATTATTTTGCTGCCTCTGGGATTTTTGTGTGTAATTAACATCTTCAATTGATTGGACAAAGGGACTATCCACAATACAATCTACGCTTTCATGATTCCTTCCACAATGGTTGCATTTTGGTCCCACTGTCTGAGTTACATTCATCTGTTCCACTTTCTAAGCTAGAGATGCCAGTTGCGCTGAGATTGCTATTAATCGGTCCACCTCATGTATCACAGTTGCTTTTTGCACACATTTTCTCTCTGTTGGCCATAGTGCACTGGTGAATGTCAAGTCCTCCATGACTTGATAGATTTAATCCGCTATTCTCTTCGTAATTGATCCATCACAAGCGGAGTCAATGTTAGCACTGTTTGTCGGATTTAACCCAATGTAGAAATATAGCACTTGGAGCTATTTTTGCAGTCCATGTTGTGGGTACGGCGGAGCAATCTCTTGTATTTTTCCCAAGCTTTATAGTAGCACTCCGAGTCATTGTAGTGATTTCATCCCTCTATCTGACAATCCATTTTGGTGGGAAGTATTTGTTCATGAATTTCTGACTCAGGCTATTCCAACTGGTAATGCTGTGAGGGGGAAATGTGTCCAAACATTCCTTAGCCGAATCTCTCAAAGTGTATGGGAAGAGCCTCAGCCTGATTGCTTCGCTTGAAACACTCGGGTATTTGATGGTAGTACACATGTCCGGAATCTTGAGATATGAGCATTGAGATTTTTAGTAGGTCTCCCAATGAACTGTAATACATTCTGGAACGTGTTGATCATGTTCGTCCTCAAGTGGAAGTTTGTTTGACCAAACGCCGGATATACAATACATGATTGGCTTTCCATGATCGGTGGAACCACGTACTTTCAAATCAACGTAGCGTTTTCGTCGGCTACAACTTCATGTGATTGTTCTACTCTCATATTAGCCCCGATGGCTATTTGATTCGAATTTTCTTCTGTCATATCTTTCTCTTTATGTTTTTGATGTGTTTTCAACTGTTGTCTTTTTCGAATGTTGAATGTTTGTTCGATCTCCGGGTCAAATTGAGTAAGATCACCGGTTCTCAGACTTCACATACACGTTTTCGAAAAAGGAAGCGAAAACACAATAATATTTTTTAAATTAAACTAAACAAAAGAAAAGCAGTAAAATTCAGATTAAAGTTAAAATTAACTAAACGTATAAAAAATAGTAGTCCCCGACAACGGCGCAAAAAACTTGACCGTTTGAAAATCTGCAAGTGAATAAGATCGTGATCAAGTAATATAGTAGTGTGTAAAGTGTTGAACATACGAGGACTACGTGTTTTATCGAGTTAAAGTTAATATTACCCTTAATCGAATAACAATAATGATTTGTAATAACTCTATGTCTAATTTATTACGTACTAGAAATTAAAGTAAAGTTTATTAAATTTCTGAGATGCATTGCTAAGATCAAGAATCCCTATTATTCATCTATTTTTAGTGCAACAATTAAAATGACTATTTATTATCATGCCAGTTAATCGAAGTTCCAAATTTATTTAAAAGCTTCTCTTGATAGCAATTAAATCTAATCCTATATGTGACATTTTTATATCTCTATAAAAGGTACCAACATATAAAAAATCATTAAACGAGCTATAACATCTAAAAAAAATCATGCGAAGTATAGAGATATATCTATATCCTCTATCGAACATCACGCTTATTATTTCGTGCTAACGATTCTATTACCTTTGTCGATGATAATAAAATACACAAACAATTCAACTAGTGACCAAATAATTGATAAGCAATCTAAACAATAATAAACATACACACATTCAAACAAATTAACATCAAAATAATTAATTAATATTAAAAATTTCAAAACAAGGGTTCATCAATATCTTAGCAATGTAAAAATCTAGCCCATCATAATATTGAAATCAAACACGCAAAAGTGAAACGATATCACCGAAAATTGATGAAACGTGAAAATTTTTGGTGTTTACATTTTCTTTTCTTTATTTCTTCTTTCCTTTTTTCCTCCTTCTAGCCATTTCTTTCTTCCTCCTGCCTTTGACTTGCGTGTAATATATTCTCCAACAACCGCCAACTAGAGGTGGCAATTGAGCCGAGCGGGCGAGCCGCTCGCCCGCTCGGCTCGTACTGTTCACGCCCACGAGCCGCTCGGGCTCGTAAAAAAAACGAGCCCGAGCACGAGCCGAGCTCGCCCAATGGGTGATGAGCCTGTAGACGAGCCGGCTAGTGGGTAATAAAAAAAAACTCGTGGCTCGTCCACTAATTATTAAAAAAAAATTTAAAAGAAAAATTCAGTGATCGTTCTGGTCCTCGAATTTTATTTATTTATTTATTTATTTTTCTATAAATACCCACCTAAATCAAACTTTTTTTTCCACCAATATCAATCTCTATTCTCTCATTCTCTACTTTATACAATTTACATTCTCAAATCTCCATTTATTTATCAACAATATCATTCATTCATTCTATAATCATCTTCTACATTTCTATATTCAATTTCTATTATTCTTAACAAATGGATTCACGATAATTTGTTGAAAACTTGTTCGGTATGGAGAACGAAACACAAATACCTGCCCAAAATCAATTTGGGAATGAATTCTCCGGTCTCAATGAATTACCAATTCCAGAAAATATTGAAGATTACGACGTTCATGAAGGTAGTCGTCCAATTGATTTGGATGACGTTGATGTTGATCCTAGTGTTCCAATTGATTTGGAACAAGATGAAGAGCCTACGTCAAATATTCTCGATGCAAGAGGGAAAAGAAAGGGGAAGAACAAGGCAAAATGTTGGGACCATTTTAAATTGGTTCAAACCGGTCGTTTGGTCGATGGAATCCCCGAAACCAAAGCAGTACGTAAATACTGCCAACAACGACTGGCATGGCAAAGAGGCATTGGAACTACCCACCTCAATCGTCACTACAAAGCATGTGTGACCAAACATGGATTTTTTCCAGCTGGTCAAACTCAACTATAGTTTGGTTCTCCAGGCGCCAGTGGTACTACGGTACTTTCTACATGGATGTATTCAGAGGAGGAAGCTCGAACGGGAATGGTGAAGTTTGTTGCCGCGTCTGAGTTGCCACTAGTAATAGCGGACAACCAACATTTCGTGAACTACGTCAAAACATATCTTCAGCCGAGGTACGTTGGGGTAAGTCGAAATACTCTCCGTGCTGATACAATTAAATATTTTATTCATGCAAAACAACTATTGATAAATGATTTAGAGAAATATGGAGGTGTGATATCTTTAACTTCTGATATGTGAGAAGAGATTAATAAGAGAGGTTACATTGCTGCAACTGCACACTATATAGACCCACTTTGGGTTATGCATAAAAAAATTATTGCTTTTAAAATTGTAGAGTACCCGCACAACGCCCAAACTATATTTAATGCTATCATAAATATAGTTAAAGAGTATAAATGTGAGAGCAAAATTCGTTCTTTTACTTTCGACAATGCTACCGTAAATAAAGTTGTTATCGATAAATTGCATAGAGTACTTCAACCCGATTTTGGTGGTTATTTATTTCATATTCGATGTGTATGTCATATTTTTAATTTAGTAGTACAAGACGGTTTAAAACATGTTAAGGATGAAATTGACCGAATTAGGAGTGCACTTATATATATCACGATTACACCTAGTCGAAAACAAGCATTTGAAGAATTTTGTTCAGAAAATGGAATGACAAATACAAAAACATTTATTACTGACGTAGGCCATAGATGGAATTCCACTTACTTATTATTAAAATCATGTGAAGGTTTCGAATATTTAATTACTGAATTTTATAATAATAGGCATGTTAGAGATGAAGACGAAACTATTTTGAATGAAACCGATTGGAATATAGTTCTTAAAATAAAACATTTTTGTCCACATTTTATGATTCTACAAATATATTGTCTGGCGTTTATTATCCTACAAGTTGTATGGTTCTTGAAAGTCTTTATGCAATTGCTAAGACTTTTAAAAGATTTCAAAATGACCCCGATTTTCATGCAGTTATATATTCCATGGAATTAAAATTCAGAAAATATTGGAAAGAATTACCTATGTTATTTCATTTAGCATGCGTCATGGACCCCCGATATAATTTATCGGGTACTAAATTTGTAATTGATAAAATTTCAAATTCTTTAACTTTTAGTATACCTATTACTTATAGGAATTTGCAAGAAACATTACGTGAAATGTACGAATTATATGCTTCACGAATGGGTACACATATTACTCGTGTACCTACATCTACTCCTCCCACTAATCCAACGGATGACGACGATGTAATTTTTGATTTATTCGAAAGCATGAACTCATATAGATTTAATTCATTTGTATATGCATGTGGTTCATCTGGTGGTAGTAGTAGTAGTTTGTCATCCACTGCATGTACTTAAACTTCGAGTAATAGTCCAAATGCGTTGCCATCTGAATTAATCGATTACTTTCGTCATACTTTGCCTACTAACAAAGAAGTTAAGAAAAATTCAGAAGATGTAATTAAATTTTGGTGAGATAATGAACGTCGATGGCCAGTAGTTTCTGCAATGGCAAAAGATCTACTAACACCTCCTGTTAGCACTGTAGCTTCGGAGTCTGCTTTTAGTGCAGGGAAGAGGGTTCTCTCTGAGGTCAGGAGTCGACTCAAAGAAGATATTTTGGAAGCGTTAATGTGCGTGAAAGATTGGGAAGACGCTAGTTATCGAATTCAAGATAAATATGCCGAAATTGCATGTAACCAAGTAAGTGATATTTAATTTCACCATAATCATCACAAAATTTAATTTTCATACATTTATAATATTTTTTAAAAAATTGTACACGTAACAAGTTGTTCGTGTACAATTTTTAACTCCGCCTACTAAAAATTGAAGTAGCCGGTCCCAAGCCCGGATAAAGGAGGAGGGTCTATCTTTATTTTTTTATTTATAAAAAATAAAAATGTTTTGAAAAATGTATATTTAAAAAATAGTTTATAAAATGTGTTTATACTTTACATATATATTATTTTTAAGTTTAAATATAAAATGGTAAACAAAAAACATATTACATTATTACTCAAGTAACTTAGTAACTCAACAAAACAATTTTTGTTCTTATTTTTTAAAAAATTATATATTTTTTTGAAAATGTATATTTAGAAATTAATCAAAAAATGTGTATATATATATATATATATCTTTTACAATTAAACTAGTGTGTTATGTGTATTTTAAAAAAAATAAACGAGCCGAGCCGAGCCGAAGCTCGGCTCGTGCGAGCACGAGCCGAGCTCATCTTGGCATGGGCCGAGCCGGCTCGGCTCGGCCCATTGCCACTACTACCGCCAACTTTTTTCCTAATTCTCTCTCCGTGTATCTGTTTTTTTCCTCCGATGCGTCTGCCATGTGTATATATATACAACCTAAAATTTTTTAACCAAAAAAAAAAAGTTCATCCAAATTGAGGCCCAATTAAGGCCATGTTTGTCTCCCATTATTTCAAAAGGGTAATTGACGCAAAACGCCCCTACATTTAAAAGTTTTTGTGGAAAATGTCCATACATTTTATTTTTTGGCCCAGAACATCCATACCTTTCACATTTTTTGCGCTGAACGTCATTTTCACCAATATTTAACATAAAATGACCAATATACCATCCTATATAAATAAAACAAAAAAAGAAAAGAAAAGAAAAATAAAGAATAAATTGCAATCTGCTCCTAATTTTTTAAAAAATGCAAATCAGTCCAAAACTTATGAAAATATTAAAAATAACAAAAACACACTCTCTTTTCTCCTCTACCTCCCTCCACCACGTCCACCGTCTGATAACCACATCTATTCTTCTTTACCGCCACAACCTTCGGACATTGGTACTAATACAATCTCCTCAACACCCTCTACAATCCCATCCCAAGAATTCCCCATATCATCCAATAATTCGGCAGAAATCAGCAAGCAAAAAATGGACAAATTGCTGGAAGTCGCACCTCCGGCCAGCAACAGAATTGCGTACCTCCACCATCCGGTTGCCCACACCAAGACGACCTTAGCCATGTGGGCAATTCATCGAAAACACTTATCCAATAGGTTCAATTTGAAACTGAAAATAACGTAGTCGTGACTATCATGCCGCGTACTGTACTTGGCTGATTCCGACGTCGTCCCTTTGACCTATGGTCACAAACCACTCCATTCAGCACCCTCTCATCATGGCGAAGCTATTCCACCCATGAGTCTTCCACAATTTTACCTGGATTCATTAGAATTTCAGGTCAAAATTCAATTAGTATTTCTCTCACGAACTGAACAGCTTCAGGTCGAAATTGACCTAGACCCAAGGTTGGGCTAGGTATGCCTGGTGAAGAAGGACCTAGCCCTGGTGGTCCACGACCATGGGTGTTTTGGACAGTGTCGAAATTTGAGAAGTTCGCAGGCTGTGTCGCGACTAGCAAAGAATCTGGCATGAAATTAATTTTTTGTTGATGTTTATTGTAAATTGTTGGCATGGGTGTGGTCGTCTGGTGATAGGCAATTGATAGGAGGTTAGTTCCGATCATGGGGGTGGCCAGAATGTAATTTTCGACGATTTTTAGATTTGAGGACAGTGAACTTTCATCATTAATTTCGACCACTACAGTTGATGAAATTGGGAGTGGTTGGGTGGTAATTGAAGGGGGATTTGGAGGGCTGTTGACCGGTGTCAACGTCCGGCGGCTTGGGTGGCCGGAGGCTGCCGAAATTTAGGCTGAAAAAAGCAAAAAATCGTCACTTTTTTGGACCGATTTGCATTTTAAAAAAAGTTTAGGAGCAGATTACAATTTATTCTTTATTTTTCTTTTTTGTTTTATTTATATAGGAGGTTATAATGATCATTTTATATTAAAAATTGTTAAAAAGGACATTCAGAGCAAAGAATGTGAAAGGTATGAACGTTCTATGTCAAAAAACGAAAGGTATGGACGTTTTCCACAAAAAAAAAAAAAAACTTTCAAAGGCAGGGACGTTTTGCGCCAATTACCCATTTCAAAATATTGTTTGCTACATTAAGATTTTACACCATTCATTCACCAATAAAATATTCTACATACAAATCAATAAAATTATTTTAATTAAATTTCAACCACACATTCTTCAAAAAAATACTATTCATTACTCCATTTTTTCTACAATATTGGGAGATAAACACACACTAAATCCAATGCTGAATTAAATTAATGCTTGTGTCCAAGTTTTCCATTCTTTCATACAATGCAAGTTAGTCATTGTACTTTAAATTTTGCCATTTTTTCGCCATCTTTTGCTTCATTTCTTCAATTCATTTTCTATTCAAATAGTTTTACCTATTAAACATAAAATACAACAATTAAGAATAAATTTTGTCGAAAAAACTATCAAATATCGTTATTTTAGGTATCGAATAAATATAAAAATTACACTTATCATGAAACATGTCCTTTTCTTGTTGGAAGTTATAGCGTAGATATCCTCCCAATCGAAGTTTGAAATAAGGGGGAAAAAAAAAAAAGGAAGTAAATGGTTCTTGATTGTCGGTTTCCCAATTTCGAATTCTGATGAAAGTAAAATATATATTTTTTTTTTTTCCCAATTGATTGCTGAGAGGGAATTGGAATCAACAGAATAGTGGACAGTCGAACAACTTTAGCTTTTAAATTTTTTAAATATAATAATCAAATTCCACAGTTAAGCTAATTTTAAGTCAAAACTAAATGCCTACAAGTATAATCTTCCTGCGGATACAATTTTCCACTATATTCAATGTTGCAACATCTTTGAAGTAAGACAATAGTATTCATAATACTCGGGGACGGACACAGAAGTTGAGAGAAATTTTACAATCGAAAATTTACGTAAAAAAAAATCATACCCCATGTAATTTTACATTTGGAAACTTACATGGGATATGACTTTTTCGGATGTAAAATTTCGATTTTTTTTTAAATTTCCTAATAAAATGCTGAAAATTACATTGAGAAATTTGTATTGCAAAAATATTAAATGTTAATGAAATAATTGATTTTTTTAAAAAAATGCAAGTTAGACGTCTTCTTAAAAACTCACGTTTAACATATGTTTGAACTATTCGATATGTTATAATGTAGTTCTTGAAATAAGTTTCGAAATGATATAAGCAATTTGTAGATTCGATTAGCGTACGATCATCAGAGAATTTTTAAAATTAATATATTATCAAAATTCAAATTTATTTTGATTTTACCCCTATTTGGTGGAGATTAAAATCAAAATTTTAGTAAATTTTGATAAAAATTAAATAGTTATGGATTTCATAAAATATGTTATTAAAATTAATTGTTAATTTTGATTTAGATTAAAATTTAAATTTCAATCGATACCAAACATGATTTTATAAAAAAAAAATTTCAAAAGTTTTGGGGGGAAGTTTTCGAATTTTATTTAATTGATATGATTTCTACTTTTTACGGAATAAGTTTTTTACTTTTCTTTTCGTTGTAGTATCTTCCTTACATAATCAGGATTAGGAGATCATTTGTTTTCTCGTGTCTATACAAAAATAGATTGGATTTGCTTTGAATCATTCAATTCAATACCTTCCAAGTACTTTACTACGAATTTTGATCTTTTAAAACATATACTTCAATAAAGAAGATCAACCTTAGCATGCCATGCTAAGACAATCACGTACCAAAGATCATAAAGAGTATCAATTACAGCAAACTGAAGCTAGCAGTATTGTACAAAAATAGACTCTGTTTTTCAAGATGAAGTGAGTAGGAATATTTGTGTAGGTAATTCAAGCAGGGTCAAAGATAAAAGGTATATTACAAAACGCTAGTTTTTCTTAAATATATATTGCGTAAAAGTTTTTATTTATACATATTTTCAAATATTTTGGTGAAAAAGTTTCAGTGAAGTTTCATGAATGTGTTAAATTTTTTTGAAGTTTTTCAAACATTTACGAAGAGTTTTAGCTTCTCAAACGTGTCCGAAATGAAAACCCTAAAAACTTTTTAACTTTTGAGAGACTTTTGCACAAATTATCACTTATCAGCATGTAAATTTTTAAATGCAAAATTACATGAAGTATGATTTTTTTGGATGTAAATTATCAATTGTAAAATTTCTTCCAATTTCTTTGTAAGTTCGATTGTGCTCCCCTAACTTTAAAATTTTGCGTCCGTCCCTGATTATCATTATTGAGATACTTTTGCACAAATTAACTTTTTATCACAGATTTCTTAAAGAACGTCAGAAAAAGTTTAAGTTGATTTATGGTTTCACGTTAAACTATATATAGTTGAGACAGTTTAAAAACTTGTTGGTTTACATCATGACGCTCAAATAGTCTTGAAAAATGTGTTGCCATGCAAGCTTGAAACCTGTCTTTAGATCTCGTAAATTTATGTTTACTTGGGGCTTACCAGAGAATTTTAGGGCATCGATTATGAGGTTTTTTAAAATATCGATTTTGAGCATTTATAATGGACTTGATAATTTTTTATTCGGTGTTTCTGAAAGTTTTTAAAAAGATTAAAATTACATATATGCACATATATATAAAAAAGTAGGTTCATGTAAATATTACATTGAATGGTAAAGAGTATTTACAATTCAATATGATTTTACATGGTTTATACTATTATTTTCTACTCTGTATAGGTTAAACTTTGGACACGGACTGAGCCAAGGGGAACATTATTTTTTTTTTTACTGGACTGACAGAGGAAAAAAAACTAAAAAAACTAAATGCGCACCTGCCTGTGCACTAATTATTTTGCATATCGATAATTTCTATTGAATTTTATTATGAAGAAAAACGAATATAATTGTGTAACAAATTTCCATGAGTAGGTAATCCAAGTTCTTTATGCTAAATACTTCTTAAGACGAATATAATTGTGTAACAAATTTCCATGAGTAGGTAATCCAAGTCCTTTATGCTAAATACTTCTTAAGAGTGATATTCATTATATATATATATATATATATTTGACATATTGAAATCTTCAATTTATAATTTCTTGTATAAATCTTTTTACACATAAGTGATATTTTACTTATTAATGATTTCTTTATATGTAAATTAATCTTTATTTAGAAAGTGAAATATTTACTTATAATTAAATTTTAAGTTATAAATGAATTTTGTCTAGCAAAAAACCTCATTCTTTTGGATCCAAAAATGATGGAATGGTTTTTGAATGAAGGATTTTTTTTTTCATTTTCTATTTGACGTGATTTCGAAATTTACTAGTTGTATTTTACTTTATAACCAATTTTTACATAAAAATGAAATTCTTATAAGTGATTTTGTATATATAAATAAACTTTTTAGTTATAAAGTTGTTTTTTACTCATAAGTAATTTTTTAGTTATTATTTTTTGTTTATAAGTAATTCTTAACGTACAATTGAATTTTTGTCTAGTAATTGATTCTTTATTTAAAATACGTTTTAAGAGATGACATTCATCAGTTTTGAACAAAATATACGGGTGGAAATAATGGTTTAGAGAGAGTAAAATTGGAAGAAAATTTGAAAAAGAGTAAAAAACAATCGATTTGATGGGTTGAGAAATACAACTTAAATATGCGTGAAGGGTTTTTAGATTGCAAAACTGATTTCACAGGTCAAGATTTTGAGCTCATTCACTTTGGTTCGGGGAGGAGGATATGCCCGGGTTTGCCATTGGTCCATCGGATGGTGCACCACATGCTAGCCACTTTGATATGCAACTTTGAATGGAAACTTGAAGAGGGATTAAAACAAGAAGAAATTGACATGAGTGAGAAATTTGGACTTACTGTACAAAAGGCCACTCCTCTCAAGGCTTTTCGTGTCAAATTGTGACCTTGTACATATATCCCTGAAGATTGCTCCACTTGAGTTATATATTAAATCATACACAATAAATTATCCATTTTTTTATAAGTTAAGTAGCCTTTTACGGTAGACAAAAAGAAAATGTTTTTATATAGATCACCTTCTTGAGGCTTCTCCAATCAAATAACTGTTTTCGGGCAAAAGTGAAACCATCTGCCTCCTTCGACTAGAGGTGAATCGCTTTCCGTCAATAGCGGCGGCCACTCTGGTCTAGAGATCAGTCAATAGCAGCGGCAAGTCTCGTATATCGCTCACATTTGTCTTAGTTAGTCAGTCAATCCGATGAATCACTTTTCGTCTCTCTTTTGCTTGCCTACCTCCTTTTCTTTGGTTTCTAGATTAAAAGTGTTTTTACCTATTTTTTCAATGAAGAAAAACACAATTTGGTAACATCTCGCATTATTGGTGGAATAAATTGCTCTAAATTTGAATATTATAATATGCTTGTCTAATGCAAGTAACTTTTTTAGTTTTGCCACCTTTAACTCTATGTAATATCGGGGAAAGTTTAGTTTATTTTTCTTACCTTTAGTATGAGGCATCCCTCCTAAGTATGAACTATACTTAATTTCACAACTAATAAAACATGCCACATATAGTGGTTTAAAAAAAAAAAAAAACTTAGTTTTGTTTATTTTCTAATTCCATTAAAAAAAAGAAAAAAAAAAAGAAAAGAAAAAGAAGAGATGGTAAGGTTGGTGAGTGTTGATCTGTCCATGAATACCAAAATTATAGGCATCAAAGGCTATGCGATTCACGCAGAAAATTGGGCATTCAATTTATTATGTTATAATGTCCTACTTTTTCAAAGACCTGAGTACTCTTATTTATACAAAATAAGATAGAATACTATTCTATAATAAAATTTCAAAATATCATAAATTATAATATTGAGAACATGTTTTTTTTTTTTTTTTAAAGATTTTATTATTGTTGTCGTTATAGTATATTGAAAGGAAAAACTTAATACCAGTTTTCTTGTTTTGAATCTACTGTCTACACTACTTTTCTCGATAATAATACATTTTTTTTTTTACTTTTATTTGCCTGAAAATTATTAAAAATTACAAGAAAAAAATGGGGACATGTGGCCATCTCCATTGAAGCCAATTCAAGATTTCAACAAACAAAATTTATTTGAAAACTGAAATGAGCATAGTGAAGAAGCTCTATTGTATTGGTGAATTGGCCAAATATAGCTTTTTTTACCCACAACCAAAGCAATATCAATTTGGCATATTTTTTTATTTAGAGAATTACATTTTTAAACTTGAAAAACATGCATGAAATTACTATAAAATCTCAAATTATTTTTTTAATTTAATTTAATTTATTTGTCTAGAATATTTAAAATAATATTAAAAAAGAAAACACATTACGCCTAGACGAAGGCTAATAAGGCTTAACCTCTACGCCTTGCCACGCCACTCAAAACCTTGACGTTAACACATTGCTAATAGAGAAGTTAAGAAATTATTAGCACATTTATCTTTCTCGTTGATTTGACAACTTTTCAAAAAAAATCGATGAACATGATTGCCGAATACTCAGTCCTTTCATCGATGAGATTAAAATTTAAAAATGAATGAATTTTTTTATATTGATAATTGTGATTTCTATATTTATTGAATTTGATTTTGAATAATGATTTTTAGAAGAATGTGTAGTTAAATAATATGAATTTTTTTGGGTATACGTGTAGAATATTTTATTGTGTGAGTGTGTTGTTGAAAATGATCTTGTAGCAAATCATAAAATAAATTAAAGAGTGTACACAAAAACAATTTGTCATATATATATCATGATACACGTAAATATCAGTTTAAAAAATCGGCCTAGACATCAACTTGGAAAAGGTCAAACGTCAAAGGATCTTGTGTCGCGTTAGACTTTTAAATTAGCATGATTTCACACTTCGTTATAATGCGTGATATAATGTTTAGCATGAGCTTTAACCTATAGTGTAAGGCCTCTTAGCTTGATGTGAGGTCACCTAGCATGAAAATGCGTATTGCTGAATATAAATTCACGCAATTTGGTTCAAGTTCATCAATTTGGAGCTTTTTTCTCTAGGCATACTTCATAACCGTGCTTTATTTTCTCATGCCATGTAAAAGTTATATTTTGACATCATGTCAAGGGTAATGCATTATATTTAGTGAAGTAAAAACTTCGACATTTCCATTTATTTTTAAAATTTATTTAAGATTGCCATCGTGTTGCTCTTTTTTCATATAAACTATATAAACCATAAATAAATTAGTCAAACACATGCATAAACATTTATTGAATAAGTTCACATCGATGGCCAACTATGAACAAATTAAATGTAATTGTAAAAACCATATTCATAACAAAACAAATGACCATATAAGCAAGAACTCCATAGGTGCATCTTTAGTCTTTTATAAGTTATGATATGATATTAATTGAAAAGCGAATAATGAGTTATAAATATTGGTGATAGTAATATCGTCCAAAAATATTTCTTCAATCTCCATACAGTTAATTAGATTCATCCTAGATCAAAGGGTGACTTGTAATGATCTGACACAATTGATGAACACTCTTAGGCTGGATGCATCAAGCTCAACTTCTGAAGATCAAGAGAACTTTATGTATCATATTTGTTCAATAGGCCAATTCAAAGGAATAATGCCCACGACAATTGACTATAGCTAGAGGTAATGTTAATCTAGAGGATTAAACTAGCTGTACACATGATAAGGATGTTTTTACACACTTATTGTATGTCACAAACATGGATAATTGTTAATAAATATATGAAATATATCTTAATTCGATGTAATTTGTATTTTGTAGGACAACAATTATGAACGTGATGAAAACTCGGAAAAACAAGCTAAAAACGACTAAAATGAAGCACAATTAAAGTTTGAGGACCCAAGTGCAAATATTGAAAAGTTGTGTCTATCTCATGATGAAGATTTGAGAGCGTTGGGCATCAATTGGATGAGAAAAGAAGCCAAATGGATGAAATATAGTGAAAGTACTATCACATATCAACTTCTAGCCGAAAATGTTATGTTTCGAATTTTCAGTTTTAGTTTGAGACCAATTTTTAGAATAGAAGACATTCGACTTTGAAGATTAATATCTCTGGAATATTTGTAGCCTTTGGAGTAAGCTTTCCAACGCAATTTATATCATCTCAATCGAATATCGGATGAGAAAGATATGACCAAAATATTGAAGGCTGTCCGGTAGGAAAGTCACTCTACCACCATGCGGCCGCATACACCATTCCAGGGCTTTAGAGGAGGGAAGTTTTTGTTCCATGCGGCCGCATGGTTGATTTTCGACGCGAATTTACTGGTTTCCTTTTCTCGTTCAACTTCTTATGGAAAAGAATCTTGGGCAACTGTAAAAGTCAAAAGTCGTTCAGAAACAAGGGTTACGCATTCTTAGAAAAAAAAAACAACATTGAAAAGTAAGGAAGAGGGAGAGAACAAGGGATTTCATTCAAAATTCAAGATTTCAAGCCTAATTTTTAATTTTCCGGCGATGTCTTTTCTTTATTATTTTTATTATTCTTTTATTTTATCCATACTAGACTAGACTTTTTATGTATTAGGTGAACGATGAATCTCGCAATGTGACCTTTTAATTCTCTATTTTGCAATGAATATACACTTTCTTGCCTCCATAGTTAAATGCATGTGATTATGTGAGTTTAAGTGATCTATTTTATGCATCCGAAAGGATGGAAATAGATTCTACAACGTATAAATTATCGTAGGGTCGATAGGGGATATAAATATATCGTTATACTTTACGTGAATCTCTAAGTGTTTACAAAACGTCTTGAATTCTTGTTTATTGTATTTGTCATAGAAATATAGTCAAATGGTATGCGAGAATATGTTCAGTTCTACACGAAAGAGATTATTGGATAAGTTAGAAACATTGATTTTTCAGCCAATTCATCGTGTTATCGAATAGTAAAATAGATATTAAAAGTGATATTGCTTGCTGATTCGGGATCCTAGTGCGCTTTTCATTCGTTAATTTATTCAACTTGTTTGCATTCAAATGTTATTGTTGCATTTAGTTCGTAATCTTAGTTTAAATTGTATAACATTCATAGTTTAATCGAAAAATCTAGAAAATCATCTTGAGTTCAATAGATTCGGTTCAGGTCTTGGTAATAGAAATCAAGTTAAATAAATCATTGTGGGATGATACTCGAAATTCTTAGATTTCTACTTTATTATTTGTCAACGAACTGCGCACTTGCGGTAATTTTAATTCGACATATTTTCGTAAACAAGTTTTTGACGCCGTTGGCGGGGATTGAGTTTTAATTTGATTTTTGTTATTTAGACACTAATTCGATTTTTTTTTTATTTTAGTTTACATTTTATTTTTTATTAAGTTTATTTACTTAGGCTGAGCTAAGTGCTATTATTTTTCACTTCTTCAGGTCTTGAATGCGAAGATCAGTTGGCGGTGAATTATTTCGAACCGATTTGGAGATTGAACGAACTTTTCATCGAAGACAGATGATAGCTAGAGCAACACATCAAGTCAATCAAGGACAAATACAAATTGCTCTAGATCCGATTGTAGAACCTGCAGCTCCAGCAATGTAGAAGCACAATATGATGGGAACGCTTTGCTTGAGGATTTTTTTGTCACCGCTCGTTATTCTAAATCAATCCAGCATTGTTTACCCAGCATTCAGACAACCAAATTTTTAGCTAAAGACAAATGTCATCCAACTCTTTCAAAATGGACATCAATTCTACAGAATGGCCAATGAGAATCCTCATACACATGTATCCCGTTTCTTGGATATGTGTCAACATTTCAAATACTAGGGGATATCAGAAGATGCAATCAGACTGAGATTATTTCCCACACTTTTCGGGATAAAGCACTTTAGTGGCTTGATTCACTCCGGTGGCAAGTATAACTACTTGGGACGAGTTGGCTCATAAATTCTGCACCAAATTCTTCTCACCGACCAAAGTAGCAAGACTAAGGCAGGAAATATCAATATTCAACCAAAACTAAAGCTGAATCCTTTGATAAGGCTTGAGACATGTTAAAAACATGCTACAGAAGTGTTCTCAACATGGGTTCGACAAGACAACACAAATCAGATTTTTCTATGTAGGACTGTTTCCAACTTTAAGGAACATAATGGACTCGTCATCCAATGGATCTCTAACCACCAGAACAATTGATGGAGCTTGGGAATTGTTCAAGAGAATGGCTAATACTTCAGCCATGTGGTCTCCAGATCGAGGAGGTTCAAAGAAAGCTGCTGGAGTGTATGAGGTAGATACTTACTCGGCATTGTCTGCAAATATTGACTCCTTATTTCACAAGATGGAAAGCATAACACAGATGGTGAATTCAGCACAAGTCAGGAGTCAATTTGTGAAGAATGTGGAGCAGAACATGACATAACTGAATGTCCTATCCTTACACAAAGAATGGAACATGTGGACTTTGTTCAATGGGATCAAATTCAGCACAACAACCCTCATTCTGAAAATACAACCCGGGATGGAGAAACCATCCAAACATATCTTGGGGTGGAAACCAAAATCACAATCAAAATCACAACCGAGCTCCAGGGCAGTTTCAACAGGAGAAGAAACCTCATTTGGAAGACATGTTTGCCAAATTCATGGAGAAGATCGATAAATATAGGAAAACCACAAATCAATTCATGAGGAAGACTGAAACAAACTTCCAAAATCAGGGCGCGACTATTAAGAATCTGGAGACTCAAATGGGACAGTTAGCTCTTTCTATAACAGGAAGAGTGTCTGGTGCATTGCCGAACAACATAGAAGTAAATCATAGGGAGCATGTTCAAGCCATTACTATACAAAATGGAGTTCAGCTACCTGAGATATATGTCAAGAGACCGAGTGCAAATGAAGGAGTCTTCTGAAGAAGAGAATGAGTAGCAGGTTGACAACACCAAAAAGACATCGGTAAGAGAAAGTCTAGAAAAATCACAGCAAATGTAAAATAATCTAGTTAATCCCTATGAGCTACCCATTCCATTCCCATAAAGGTTGAAGAGACACCGGTGGGACCAGGAGTTTGAAAATTTGTTGGATGTGCTAAGGAAACTTCACATTAATATCCCGTTTATAGACGCAATACGATAAATTCTGAGTTATGCAAAGTTTTTGAAGGACATGATCTTTAAGAAGAAAAAGCTTTCATAAGTTGAAATTGTGGCATTGAAAGAGGAGAGCAGTGTAAGAATACAAAAAAAAAAAAATTTGCCTCCCGAGCTCAAGGATCCAGGGAGTTTCACTTTACCTGTCTCAATTGGAAACGTCGTTACCTTTAATGCTTTATGTGATACTGGTGCTAGTATTAACTTGATGCAAATGTCTGTTTTCAAGAAACTTGATTTGGGATAGGCTAAAGCAACAATGATGACTTTACAACTGACTGATTGATCACTTACCTATCCAAGAGGGATTATAGAAGATGTGCTGATTAAAGTAGAGAAATTCATCTTCCCAGCTGACTTCCTCATTCTAGATATAGAAGAAGACATAAATATTTCAATAATTCTGGGGAGACCATTTTTAGCAACGGGTCGAACGTTGATTGATAAGGAGAAATGAGAGCTAATCTTGAGGGTAGATGAGGAGCAGGAAGTGTTTAAATTATATAATCCACCTAAAAAACCATCAACCATCAATGAATGTCAGTGTATCAATGAAGATGAACTCTTCCTTCAACAAAATTGCCAGAAGAGAAAATCGAAACTTGTAGGATTTCGTGGTAGAGACGAGAGCGGAGAATTCAAAGTTTGGAGAGTTAAAAGAGAATGCAAAGCGGAAAATTGCAGGGAGTGCACTGGTGAAATCATTCGATTTGAACCACCACCAAGCTGCCCGAAGTAAAGTCGAGCTATAAACTATAACTTAGCGCTAATTGGGAGGCAACCCAACAATTCTTCCCTTTTATCTATCTTATTTTATACATTAGATTATGAATTTCTTTTTTAAATTTTTTATATAATTTTTCATAATATTGGTTATTCATCGTCTTTACAGGACACAATGAGTCTATGCATGATATATACTTCTTTTACTTCATTATCTTCAAATTCACATCTACATTGGTTAGGGAAGTATCCCATCCACTTGTTCTTTATTTTTTGTGAAATTATCTTTAGCGTTATGTGCTGTTAAGTTGCATTTTGTCATTTTTTAAACATTGAGTACAATGTTCTATCTAAGTTTGGGGGTGAGAATATTTCATTCATCATGTTACTGCAGTTTTTGTGTGAAAAAAATGAAAATAAAAAAAAATAGTCTTATGTACAATTTTTCATTAGTTACTTTTAGTTTAGTTGTTTATTTACTAGCATTAATTTAGAATTTAGTGTGCTCGTGTGGGTTTGACAATTCTGCCAACCATGATGTTTAATATTAGATTATGTATAGACCGTGAATGGTGAAAATTGTGCATTATTAGATTGATCAATACATGTTTATGTGAGATTTGATTTATTTTGTGCACGACACTTATGCATGTATATTGGGTTAATGATTTGACTCATTACTTAGAAATAGTTGAACATAGAGAATATACCCTGAAAACCTATTTTGTGTTAAACTATGACCAATTTGTAGAATAGTTTATATGTGATTGCAATGAGATGAATAGGGGTTCCATGCATGATATTATATATGGATTATCTAAAACCAACGAGATGAAAAATGAGGTGAAAGTTTCAAGTTAGGGTTTAGTTTTAGAAATTGGTGTCTAAAAGAAAAGGGGTATTGCACTAATCAGTGAATAAATAAAGACACCTCTTCGAGTCTGTTTAACTCGAGCGATTAAGTTTGCAAGGGTTTAAAACCTGGTGCCCTATGATCATTTGACTTGGGATTCATTGGCCTAAAACTCGCTATAGGGGTTATACAGAAAACAAATAAAAAATGTCATAAAAGAAATTCTATCTATTGATGAATAACATAAATACTCCTAAGTATGAAATGTATTGATTAGCCCAGACATTCAGTTGATAAGTCTATATATCTAATGCGAGACAATTAGCTTAATGTAGTCTCAAAGGTTGAAGTAATAAAAAATAGGAGAATCTCTACTTGTTGAAGTGTGAACTTGTGATAGTAAGATTTATCTAAACTGAGAGAGGGTAAGGAATATAATTGAATAAGTTCAACTTAGAATGCACCCTAGGAAAATTGAGTGAAAAGAATAAGTTTGGGGGTGTGTGCATCTTTCAAACGAAGTAAGGAGATATTGGACTACTATGGGTTGGGTGATGAGCTAATCATGATATTAATATGTTAGCATGAGTTTTCACACACATACACATCAAGTTATGCATGTAACATGTGGAGATTGATTTGATTATGCATTGATGAATTTGTTCATCTTGTTTAGAACTAAGTTCCAATCCCGAGACATGTCAGGTTATTTAAACCATATTTTATGTGGAATTACGTTACAATTTTGTTTGAGCACAAACAATAGTTCAAGTTTGGGGAGTTGATAAGTGTGTTTTTACACACTTATTGTAGGTCACAAATATGAGTAATTGTTAATAAATATGTGAAATATATCTTAATTCGATGTAATTTATGTTTTGCAGGACAACAATGATGAACGTGGGTGAAAACTCGGAAAAATAAGCAAAAAATGACTAAAATGAAGCACAATCAAAGTTTGAGGACTCAAGTGCAAATATTGAAAAGTTGTGTCTATCTCACGATGAAGATTTGAGAGTATTGGGCATCAATTGAATAAGAAAAGAAGCCAAATGGATGGAATATAGTGGAAGTACTATCACATATCAACTTCTAGCCGAAAAAGTTATGTTTTGAATTTTCAGTCTTACTTTGAGACCCATTTTTGGAATAGAAGACGTTCGAATTTGAATATTTATATTTCTGGAATATTTGTATCCCTTTGAGTAAGCTTTCTAACGCAATTTGAATTATCTCAATTGGATAGCGGAAGAGAAAGATATGACCAAAACATTGAAGGCTGTCTGGTGAGAAAGTCACTCTACCATGTGGTCGCATTGTAGAAACTACCATGCAGCCGCATACACCATTCAAGGGCTTCAAAGGAGGGAGATTTTTGTTCCATACGGTTGCATGGAATATTACCATGCGGCCACATGATTGATTCTCGGCGCGAATTTTTTGGTTTCCTTTTTTCGTTCAACCTCCTATTGAAAAAGAATCTTGGGCAAACGAGGGTTGCACATTTTTAGAGAGAAAAAAAAATATTGAAGAGCAAGGAGGAGAGCTAGAACAAAGGATTTCATTCAAGATTTAAGATTTCAAGCCTAATTTCTAGTTTTTGGGCGATGCTTTTTCTTTATTATTTTTATTGTTCTTTTATTTTATGCATGTTAGGCTAGACTTTTTATGTATTAGGTGAACGATGAACCTCACAATGTGATCTTTTAATTCTCTATTTTGCAATTTGATATTCAAACACGATTGATGGATGTTGAATGATTTATATACACTTTCTTGCCTCCATAGTTAAATGCATGTGATTATGTGAGTTTGTGTGATATATTTTATGCATTCGAAATAATGAAAATAGATTCTACAAGGTATAAATCATCGTAGGGTTCGATATGAAATAAAAATATACCACTATAATTTACGTGACCCTACGATGATTTATACCGTTAATCTTAGTTTAAATTGCATAACAGTCATAGTTTAATCGAAAAATCTAGAAAATAATCTTGAGTTTAACAGAATCGGTTAAAGTCCTGGTAATAGAAATCAAATTAAATCAATCATTGTGGGACGATACTCGAAATTCTAAGATTTCTACTTTATTAATTGTCAATGAACCGTGCACTTGCGGTAATTTCAATCTGAAACATATTTTTGTGAACAACACACTTAGTGTACATTAAGTTTTACACTTCATGTATTGTCAAAATCTGTGTTGTTGATTGTTTAAAGTATTGTTAAAATTAATGTGTGAAAAATTATCACCTCACAACAATGTCAAACTTAATATCAACAAAGATATACCTATAACAAGATTGTAATTTAAAAGATTTGACATTTTTTTTTCCTACGGAAGAAGATTACTGTTGTACGTGTGTATCTACACCCACAGTTTATTTCTTTGTTAATTATGGACATTGAAAATGCGATGTTAATTCAATGAGCTTTGGCCGCCAAGTTAGTACAATAATTTGCAGATTTCCTAATTGAACTTTTAGATTTATGTTCCTAATTAGAAAGTCACGACAGCTGACTATAGCTAGAACATCAATCTATAAATTGCCATTTTCCTTTCCTGATAGTAGAAGATGAGCATTGTACGGGTGTATTACAACCACATCTTCTTTCTTTGATAATTAAGGATGTGCAATTCCTAATTTAACTTTTAGATTCAGTTCTTGAAGTTCCCTTACTATTTTTTCCAAACCAAATGTTGTATCGAATGTGGACTTTATGGCTAAGTGATTGTTCATATTAAGACCTGATTTTTCATCTCTGAGGTGTTAATATTTGATGAAAAATGAAGATGATATCATATTGCTCTGATACCAATGTATTGAAGAAAAATATCATATTAAGGTCCGTTTGTTTGCAAATGTGGAATTTGGGTGGAAAGAATATGAATTATATGGAATTGAATTGCTTAGAATTTGTTTGACGGAGAATTATAATTAATTGTGTTTGATTGATATAATTTTTAACCTGAAAAATGTTGAAAGTTTGGTATCCGTTTGACTTTATTTTTCATGAAAATTGTCCATTAAAGTGATTTTTTTTTAGCATTGAGTTTAGAATTTGTTTCAATTGCAAAAATAAAAAAATTTAAAAAAAATTATCATACCGAATACCATTTGTTTGACTTTGTTTTACATTAAAATTGTCAATAAAAGTGATAAATCTTTTTACTATTGTGTTTAAGATTTTTTCCCATTGAAAAAAAAAGATGAAAAATCAATTTTCACCAAATTAATGGAAAATGATTTTCCACAAAATCAAGGAAAATGCGACCATGTGAGCCAAACTGAATTCCATGAAAAAAAAAAGCGTATCAAACGAGGCAAAAATGGAAGTTGAAATTTATTTTTCATTTTTTATGGAAAATAATGGCATATCAAGCAGATCATTATAGGTACAATATAGAGTAATTGATCACAAGATCAAAATCATTTGCAAAATAAAGGAGATTTCACTAAAATATGGAGAAATAATTCAAAACTTTGTGTTTACAACTTTGACTAACTTTATTTAGGGTCCGTTTGATTGTGAGGGTGGAAAATGGATGGAAAGAAAATATTTTACAGAGAATTGAATTGCCTAGAAATTGTTTTACTAGGAATTGTAATTAATTGTGTTTGATTGGTATAATTTTCCACCTGGAAAATGTTGAAAGCTTGGTGTTCGTTTGACTTCGTTTTTCACAAAAATTGTTCATTAAAGTGATAATTGTTTCTACCATTGAGTCTATAATTTGTTCCAATTGCTAAAAAATTAAAAAAATCAAAATCTTTTTACCATACCGAATATCATTCGTTTAGCTTTTTTTTTTACATGAAAATTGTCAATAAAAGTGATAATTATTTTTACCATTGTGTTTAGAATATTTTTCAATTGCAAAAAAAAAAAAACCTGGAAAACATAAAATCACCAAGTAGGTAAGAAAGAAATTCATCTACAACCTAGAAATGAGGCGCGTGAGGAGGGAGGGTGTAAAACATTTTCCGGACAAAAGTTTGGCAATCAAATGGTGTTAAAAGTGAGAAAAGGAAAACAATTTCCTTTTCCTTGAGAAAATGAGGCATATCAAACACTGCCTTAAAATATGGTGAAAAGCTAAATATATATAGGGAATGTTTCAAATCCTAAAAAATAGAGTTATAGATAGAAAGAAATACTCAAAACGCGTTAAAAAGCAAAAAATGGGCATCGGTTGGACAAGCCATTGCTCGAGCGCTAGGCGGGCGCCAAGTGGGTGGCAACTCTCTGCACAAAATTTCAACGACGTCACTCGAGCGTTAGGCTAGCAGCCAACTAGTGAAAAAGCGCCGAAAATTTCTCCCTGGTCCATATTTTGACATCTTCAAGTGTAACACTAATTCCAATTCCCTATTGGACTTTCAAATAGAACTTCAACTAGAATTTGCAAAATAGACTTCAAATAGGATTCCAAATAACATTCCAAATAGAATTCGGACCACACCTTGATTCTAACAAGCTCAACCTTGACACAGATTCCACTACAATGAACAAGCTTTAAAGATTCTCCACCCAAAAAACAAATTTCATTGCAATGAATAAATCTCAACTCTTCAACAAAAACACAAACGAATTCTCCATCAAAATTCTCAACTGAAAATATTCTCCAAAACTCTGCCATCCAATTAGGGAAAAGAACTCAATAATTGAAGCATTGGGGTTGGACATTACCAAATAGGGTAGAAACAAGCACTGAAACAGAATTGTCCCAACTAAATGCATCAAAAGAAGGATGTTGGTTAGAATCAACACGCTTAACCACATTCAAATTATAATAAACTAAATCAGCAACATTATATCAATGTGGAGGCTTATGTTAAAAAATGGGTTTATTACTAGCAATTGAATACAATGATACCGTCAATAATGGTAGCAAAGTGAATTACCCATAACTTCCAAATTCAACTAAGAGGTATTATTCAAAGAATACCCTAAATTAGACTCCAACGGTACATAATCCAACTCCAAATCCATTGAGTTCTTAAAATATGCCAATTGATCAAAAAATTTGTATAACATTGCAAGACATATTATTGGGATTTTGTATATCCCTTCAACAAAATAAGGGCGCATTTACTAACCTTTAGGACTCCACATTCAACAGTATATTTATATCCTTTTGAATTAAGAGTACTCAAGGAGATAAAGTTTCTCTTCAAATCCGGAACATGTTTCACTGCATCAAGTGTTTTAATCGTCCAATCAAACTGACGCAGAACGGAAGTAAAAGATTTACCAACGTAAATTCTGAAATTAAGAAAACTAAAATTCTCTAAGAACGAAACTTTCTGTTCAATGAATGATCTTCAGAAAACGTTAAAAGGCCTTTAAATAGGCGTTACAAGAAACTCTAAAAATATAGAATGATAAAACGTTCCAAAAATAGCGAAAAGTCGAAACGGAAAATATGGAAATTACTTATTTGAAGGCCTAAATGAAGGAATTTGAATAAAATCCCGAGATTTTGAGCTTTTCCCCAAGTCCAATTTTTCCAATCAACCTGTCAAATTTCAGCCTATTCCGACACTATCGCAACAAATGACAAAATTGCCCCTGTCACCGTCTTTTTTTGTCAATTTTCTGTTCAGTACTTCTTCAAACTCCAAAGCTAGTTGTCCTATATCAGTCTCCCCCACCTGTGAAAAACTCGACCCCGAGTTATATTTCGGATAGAGTGGCACATCATCACGAAACTCATACAAAGTGCGAGAGATGTTCATATCAACAGACAAGTCGACCACGTAGGCATTGTCGTTGATCTTCTTGACTACCTTGTATGGACCATATTTTCTCGGCTTCAACTTGTTATAGGAATCAACTGGAAACATCTCCTTGCGCAAGAATACCATAACTTGATCACCTTTAACAAATAATTTCTTATGCCTCTTGACATCTGCAGCAGCCTTATACTTCGCATTCTTCTCCTCCAATCGGGATTTGACTTCTGCCTAAATGTCACGAACCTTCTCAGCCATGTTCCCAGTAGCCATACTTGCTCCAGCAACCTTGGGAAGTCTCGTTAAGTCCAATGCATGCTTAGGTTGCTGCAAATATACTAAAGTAAAATGAGATTTACCAGTAGCAATGTGAACTGCGTTGTTATATGCAAACTCCACCAGAGCCGGTGCTACATCCCACTGTTTTGGTTTGTCTCCATAGATACTCTGGATCAGATTTCCCAGCGTACGGTTCAAATTCTCAGTCTGACTATCAGTTTGTGAGTGTGCAATGCTACTGAATTTGAGCGTAGTATCCATCCGCCGCCACAAGGTAATCCAAAAATGGCTAAGGAACTTCGAATCCCTATCAGAAGTGATAGACTGTGACACTCCATGCAAACGAACCACCTCACGAAAGAATAGCTGAGCCACATAAGATGCATTAGAAGTCTTTCGGCAAGGGATAAAATGCCCCATATTGGAGAACCTGTCAACCACCACAAATACAGAATCGACTCCACGCTGAGTTCGTGGAAGCCCCAAAATAAAGTCCATCGACAAATCCTCCCATATGCCATTCGGTACAGGTAGAGGCATGTAAAGACCAGTATTTTATGCCCGCCCCTTAGAAGTCTGACACACAAAACACTTGCGAACAAAATTATCCACGTCGCGTTTTAACTGAGGCCAGTAATATTGCTCGCCTACTCCACTGATAGTCTTGTCATGCCCCAGGTAGCCATTCAAACCTCCACCATGCAATTCCCGAATCAGTGTTTCCCTCAAAGAGCTCCGAGGGACACACAGATGATTACCATGAAATAGGTAGCCATCAACAATATGGAACTCCCCCTCTGTTTGCTTCCGGACATATTTCTCTCATACCTTGGCGAAGCCTTCATCATGAGTATACAATTCTTTCAGAAACTCGAACCCAACAATCTCTTGTTGCATAGTCACCAGTAAACTTGTGTGTTGACTCAATGCATCGATCACTTTATTCAGACCCTCGGATTTATGCTTCAAAACGAAAGGAAATTTTGCAAGTAGGTTGACCATCGAGCTTGCATATTACTTAAACTCTTCTGACTATTCAAGTATTTCAAAGCTTGATGATCAGTATATAATATGAATTCCCGCTGAATCAAATAATGCTCCCAATGTTTTAGAGCACGAACAATGGCATAAAATTCCTAATCATAGGTGCTCCACTTTCGTCGCGCATCACTGAGCTTTTCACTGAAGAATGCCACTGGTTTCTTTTCTTGGGAAAGAACTGCTCCAACCCCAATTTCGCTAGCATCACATTCTACCTCAAATAATTTCTCAAAGCTGGGCAAGGCAAGGACGGGAGTAGTGCACAACTTTTCTTTGATCATTGCAAAAGCCGTGTCAGCTACTTCACCCCAATTGAATTTTCCTTTCTTCAGACACTATGTTATAGGTGCTACAATGCTGCTGAAATCTCTAATAAATCGACGATAAAACATCGCCAACCTATGGAAACTCCTTGCCTCTCCTACTGTCTTTGGTGTAGGCAGCTCACGAATGTCTTTTACCTTCTCTTCATCAACCAATATTCCCTCCGAATTGACTATATAACCCAAGAATAACAATTTTTGTGTCAGCCAACTGCACTTCTTAAAGGTAATAAACAGTTTATTCTCAGACAACACCTCCAACACAGCTCGAAGATGATCCATATGCTCACTCTCACTTCGGCTATAAATCAATATGTTGTTAAAATAAAGAACTACATACTTTCCAATGAAAGGTCGTAATACCTGGTTCATAAGCCGCATAAATGTACTCGGTGCATTTGATAGCCCTAAAGGCATCACCAACCGCTCATAGAGTTCATCCTTCATTTTTTAAAGCCATTTTCCATTCATCACCCGGTTTTACCCGAATCTGATGGTAGCCACTTCGCAGATCAATTTTTGAGAACAACTTCGATCCCTCCAACATATCCAGCATGTCATCCAATCATGGAATTGGAAAGCTGTACCTGACTGTTATTTTATTTATGGCGCGACTATCAACACACATCCTCCAACTCCCATCTTTCTTTGGCACCAGTAAAGCGGGAACAACGCATGGACTCAAGCTCTCTCGAATAAAGACATTTTTTAATAACTCCTCCACTTTTTTCCTGCAGAATTTGATTTTCCTTGGGACTCATCTGATAATGTGGCAAATTTGGTAAACTTGCTCCTGGAACCAAATCAATATGATGCTGAATGTCTCTTAATGGTGGAAGGTCATTTGGCAAGTCATCAGAAACCAGCTCAATAAATTCGGACAAAAGAGGCTGCACATTTTCAGGTACCACCTTCCTCTGCCCCTCCTTTTCCTCTATCACCAGAGCCCGCACAACCACAACATGAACCTTCTGTGTTTCCTTAACCTCCAACTACAAATCCGTTAGGGACGTAACTAAGGAGAGTAATGATTGCCCTCCTATTGTAGCCTTAATTGAGACACCAACTGAACTCCGCTTTGGAACCATTGAGATTTTTTTATCTTCCTAGTTGAAAACATACACATTATCTCACCCTTATAGGTCACGTCCACATTAAACTGCCATGGATGCCCCAGCAACACATGACTAGCATCCATGTCGACTACATTACAAACCACCTCATCTCGGTAATGTTGCCCAATTGAAATAGGAACTTTGCACACTTCTGTCATGTTCACCTTAGGCCTTTTCTGAATCAACCTAATCACATAAGGCTTCGAATGTTTTTCAACCCGCAACTTCAGATGCTCCACCAGCTGTTTGAACACAAAATTCTCACAACTACCAGCATCAACAATCAAATCGCAAACCTTTCCTTGCACACTGCAACAAACTTTAAAAATGTTATTTCTCCGCGAAGACTCTTCCAACTTTGTTGAGCACATGACACGCTGAATTACACAGTTTACAAGTTCTCCCTGCTCTTCTGCAATTTTTACCCCATCCAATAGTTCCTCCAATTCAGCCCTTTTTTCCATATACTGCTCATCTTCATCATCATCTCCAGCACCCACGAAACTCATTGACCTCCGACTGGGCATTCATTCGAGCGATGGCTTGGCTGGCCACATCTATAACATTTAAAACCACCCGGCTTAGCATACGGGTTTGGCGCTAGCGGGGCTTCCTTTGCAACTGTTACTGGGCGAGTCCCAGCTTGGTTATTATTGGAGACAACACTTCTTTGAACTTGATCTGCAGCAGGTTTAGACTGAGCCTAGCCATCAACTGGTGTGGACCTGCCTCTGTTCACCGTTGTATAAGATAACTCACCCATGTCCTTCTTGTAATTTGAAAAATGACCAGACGTTTTCTCCATCAGTTCTGCTTTCAGTGCCATGTTATGCGCCTCATCTACTGTCCACACCACTTGTAGACCGATCTTATCTCAAATAGATGGTTTCAATCCTCCTAAATACCTGTAAACCTGTTGTACCTCAGTTTCACTTAGATTGTTACGAACAGAAAGCCTAGACCACTCCTCAGTATAATCTGTAACAGACTTATTTCCTTGCACACAATTCTGGAAACTTTGAAATATAAATTGCTCATAATTAGGTGGCAAGAACCTGTTCATTATAAGTTGTTTCATCGGGCTCCAAGATCGGACATGAGCCTTGCCTTGACGCTACCTATCCATCTGCAATCGTTCCCACCAAACAGTAGCCCCACTTCTTAATTTATATGAAACCAGTTTGACTTGACGCCCCTTCGCGACCTCAGTGAAATCGAAGAACCTCTCGACCTCTGAGATCCAATCCAGAAACTCCTCAATTTGTAACTTCTTAGAGCAATGGTATGTCGGCGCAGATCCTATATCACAAACATCTTTATTCTAATCCGGTCAATACCAACTATCATATAAGGTGAATTATTTTCCATTATCACAACACTTTTCGAAATTATTTTATATGTTGAAAATAAAACTCGATTGGGACACATATGAAGAGTGCAAGCCGCATCAAGAATCTAATCATCGTCAAGTTTGAAGTCATAGTCAGAATTAAGTAAAATTTTTTTATCATTGCAACAATTTTATTCAATTTCGGCTTCCCTTGAAATTTTCGATTACTGATTGTAGCCAATTTTTTCTTTATTTTGCAACTTATGACAATCCTTTATCAAGTGTCACTTCTTCTTACAATAATTACAAAATTTGAAGTTAGATTTTAATTTACCCCTTACACAACTACCACAACAATGAGATTATCTCTATGAACCTCAGATCCAACAAGATCATTCTTCTCATTTGAATATAGAATATCATAGACTTCATAAATGGTGAGAGTATCACGACTATATAAGATCATGTTTCTAAAAGACATACATGAAGAGGGCAACGAACACAACAAAATCAAACACAAATCTTCATCATCATATTTAACCTTGAAGGTTTCCAAATCAGCAGGTGATTTTCAAGGGATGTACCTTCTCTTATACAATTAGAATATAGATGCTGCTTCAAATGTAATTTGTTAGTTAGACTCTTGATCATATATAATTGCTCCAATTTGAAAAATAATGGAGCAGCTGAGTTCTTCCTCAAAATGCCATGAAGAATATTATTTGAAAGATGAAGATGTATCTGAGATAGGACCTTTCAATCCCTCCGTTGTTTCTCCTTTGACATCCAAGTTGTGGACATCTTGTCAAAGCCTATCAACGTGTTGTTCAAATCCATCCGAGCGATTCCTTCTCACATATTTAACCGCCACAATGAAAATCTAGTGCTGCGATCCAAATGTGGAATATCATATTTCATAGTTGTCATTACAAAAGAACAAGTTGAGCTCTTGACTTGATTGAACCTCGCTCTCCCAAGAATTTTCAAACCTCTGGCTATGACACCAATTTGATGAAAAACGAAGATGATATCAGATTGCTTTGATACCAATTTGTTGAAGAAAAATATTATGTTATAGCCATAATATAAAGTAATTGATCACAAGAACAAAATAATTTGCAAAGTAAATGAGATTTTACTAAAATATAAATAAAGAATACAAAAATTTTGTGCTTACAATTTTGTCTAGCTTAATCTAAAATACAACGAAGAGCTAAATATGTAGGAGATGTTCCAGGTTCTAAAAGTAGAGTTATAGATGACAATGAATGCTCAAAACGCCAAAATGCGAAAACAGGCTTGAGTTGGACGAGCCGCCGCTCAAGCGTCAGGAAGGCACCAGCTGGTGGCTTTGGCGCATCTCTAGTGCCAATCGGGCACCAACTCTCTGCACAAAATTTCGATGGTGTCGCTCAAGTGGTAGGCTAGTAGCTAGCTAGCGAAAAAAGCGCCAAAAACTTCTCCCCGATCCAATCTCAACTTCTTCAAATCCAACACAAATTCCAACTTCCAATTAAGCTTCCAAATAGAATTTAGAATTTGTCAAAAGAAATTTGAATAGGATTTCAAATAATATTCCAAACAGAATTCGAGTCACACCCTTATTCTAATTATATAGTAATTATTATTTAAATATTTACTCTTTAACACGTAAGAATAAGAACTAGGCTAGGATCTTACTACATGTATATCAAAGTTTATATAATGGATTATATAATGTTACATATGACGCTTTACCATTTATCAGTTTAAAACACAATCAACTTTTTCGTCCATTTTTTTTTTTTCATTTCAAATCATGTAATACATTATGGAAATCTTTTATGTACAAATAGCAAAATTTATTGGGCTATAAGTTGATAAGGCAACTAACATGAAATGTGCTTATAATTAAAATTTCTCTCTGCGGAATCCGTTATTTCTGTATTTTAACAAGATTTTGATGAGATTCTAAGATCAATTCTCTTCTTCTACCGCAAATTGGGCATCATTGCCGGCAAACAAACATTGATGCAATGGAACAATATCACATATTCTGTGTCAAATTGCGACCTTCAAATGCATAGAGTATGTGACTGTCACATATATCAAATCATATTCACATGAACTGTGAGATTTTTATATACTGGTCACTTTATATTTGAGTTGATCGTGTTTTTTGTCAAATTTTGAACTCTTGTTTGATTGTGATCTTGTTAATCAATGTGACTGTTTCTAGGTTTACTGCGACCTTAAATTGGAAATACATCAAAATAGCAACGTCAAAAAATCTCACTGCATATCTTTATGATATGTACAAGTGTGAATGAAAGTTGCCGGATTTAACTTATTTCCCATGCTTTAGCGTTGAAAAATGAAAATGCGAATTAGATGAAGTTATGGATACGAGATTTTGATAATCTGTTTGTGCTTATATTGTTAGTGAGCAAATATAAAATTAAAAACAAAAATACAAGATTAAGTGGAAATTAAAGATGGGAAAAAAAATCATGGACAGAGAAAGGAAAAATTCACTATATCAAAGATGACCGTAGATCTGCATTTTTCTCATAATTTTAGTTTCATCACATGTGTCGCACTGTGAACTTTTCGGATCGGACCAAATGGAATTCGGGTCATCTTAGGTCGTGTTCGGTAGAAATTAAAATCAGATTAAAATTGAAAAAATAGTCGTTATTGTTGACTTTTATTAGACGAGTGAGACCCAATAACGATTATATTTTCAATTTTAATTAAATTTTGAGCTGTACCAAACAAACTCTTAATTTAACAGTTGATGTAGTTCGTGTTGAAATGGTAATGTTCCGTCTTTAATTGGTAATGTTTAGGATCACAATATTAGAGAGAGAATACTGAGAACCCCGATATTTTAATTAATTAATTTTCAAAATACAATGATTTTCAAAAATAATTCTCAGTAGTTTGATTTCGCAAAAATAATTGGGGGCAGGGTTCTGCCTCATTTTCTCAAAGGGTAATTATATTAACACTACAAAATTTACTTACTACACTACATTATAATCCCACCTCAATTAATATACATTTTCAATAAATACACCACAACAAATTTACAATTATACTCACTATTCAATAAAAACTTAAAATGAATAAATTTATAATCACACCACATCATTTCCTCTACCCTCCAAGCTTCATCAATAGCGATTCGATCTCTTTCACGTTTCTAAGAATTTCTTCGGCAATTCTTCTTGCTTCTCAATTACATCCTTCATTAGACTCTTGAAATGGACCAGAGAAGGCGTTGGAGGATTATGCTCCGTTTGGTTTAAAATCCCAAAATAAACTAATTTTATTTATTAATAAAAAAATTTAGTACAACTTTGAAAATAACTTTACTACACTAACACTCAATTGGTTTATGCTCCTACAATGATCCCCAATTCCCATATGGCGGTGGCAAGAAGACAGCGAGTTTCTAGAGAGTTCGATGGTGGAATATAAACTTTTGAAATTGATTTATTCTGACTTCTTCTTGACTTGCTTGGCTGCACAAGAGAAACATTTAGAATATAATATTTAATCCAAGTTGGTGATTCTCTTCATGTTCAAGAGCTTGTAATTGATCAAAAAATTTATAAATTTTACCGTCTAATTTTGAGAAGGAGGGAAATTAGTTTATGATTGTGGTGGGACAATAAATTAATTCATGTAATAAATAAATATATTAAAAACTCCATTTATGTAATTTCACTTAAAACCATTTAAGTAAATAAAAAAAAACCTTAAAATTGTGGTGTAATTAACAAAATTCGCAGTGCTAATATAATTACCATTTCTCAAAATAATATATTAGCTCACCAAAAATCCATGTTTAGCCCAACTCTAAATTTTGAGGTGGGTTTTGCACCATTTTGCAACAAATTGAAAATAATTTCTAATCCATTGCACCGAAAGTTGCACCAATGAACAATATTTAATCTTTTTTTTTTTTCATTTTTAATAATTTATTTATCTGAAAAATAATTTATTTATTTAATTATTACTACATAAATTACTATAAATAATTACATTTTCATTCCTTGATTATTATTGATTACATGATTAAAATTTATTACAAAGTTACATAACAACAACAACAATAATCATAATAAATTTAAATTTAAGAGAATGGCGAAGTGGGTTTAGTGGTCTTCAAGGGACGTATGTGGCGCTTAATCAATTTAAGAGCATGTTCAAGAGTGTTATTAAGTGCTTATAAGCAATATGTTTTATGGAATATGTAGATAATAAGTGAATAATTATTTGAGTCCAATAAAATGTGTAGATAAAAAATAAGATTAACTTAAAATAAAATTTAAGCTTGAAAAATGCTAATTGTACCCATAGTGGACACTCCTATGGATACAATTATGTACCTATAGCACATCCTTTAAGCTTTACCTAACGTGCCCCCATGTTTTCTTGATTCACCGCACCACTTGTTAGCCGCCTAAGAAAATGACATAATTAATAAAATAGTCCAATATTGCCACGAATGCCATCAGTTTTGCACTATAAATTTGTAAATGAGTCCCACTACAGATTACACCAAGAAAGCAAAAACCTATGGAGTTCCTGTTGTTCCTTCTCGTTCTATTTTCTACCATATGCACATGCATTTTTTTCCTAACCTCAAATTCAAAGCACCGGAAATCCGCCAAGCTTCCTCCGGGGCCTCGTCCTTTTCCGATAATCGGGAACATTCTACAACTCGGCGAAAACCCCCACCAGTCACTGGCCAAACTTTCCCAAACCTATGGACCTCTTATGTATCTTAGAATGGGTTATCGTGAAACAATAGTCGTTTCATCACCAGAAATAGCTAAAATTGTACTACAAAAATATGATCAATCCTGCTGTGGCAGAACTGTCCCCGTGACCCTTGAATCCCTCGAGCACGACAAGTTCTCTTTGCCCTTTTTGCCAGTTGATAATCAATGGCGTAAACTTCGCAAAATATTGAAAGAACAGATGTTTTCACTGCAAAGGCTAGACTCAAGCCAGGGCACTCGACGAGAAAAATTGCAGAAACTATGCGACTATGTGAATCAATGTTGTGTTAATGGTCATGTAGTGGATATAGCTGAGGCTACATTTACGACCTCACTTAACATGATATCGTCCACTCTTTTTTCAGTTGATTTTGCAGACTTCAATTCTGACTCCTCTCAAGAGTTTAAGGATGTTTTGTGGAATGTAAGTAAATGTATTGGCAGTCCTAATCTTGCAGATTACTTTCCAGTTCTTAAATATGTTGATCCACAAGGAATCTCTCGCCGAACCAAGTTTTATTTCGGAAAATTATACGCAATTCTGGAAAGTATTATAGATCAACGGTTGAAATCAAGAGGTACATTAGAAAAAAATGATCTGCTGGAAGCCCTTCTTGATCTCTCCAACAAGACTGAGCCAGAATTAAGCCAAAAAGATATAAAGCATCTACTAGCGGTATAGACTAAACTCAATTTTATTGCTCTAGAAAATACTTAAATTCTTTCTTACTTGGCTTTCTATTCTGTAGGACTTATTTCTTGGTAGCACGGATACGGTTCCATCTACTGTTGAATGGGCAATGGCTGAATTACTCCGCAACCCCAAGAAGATGTCAAAAACTAAAAGCGAGCTTAGTGATGTGATTGGAGAGCATGCCATGATTCAAGAATCAGATATTTCAAAACTCCCTTACTTAGAGGCCGTAGTGAAAGAAATACATAGACTTCACCCTGTCGGACCCTTGTTAGTACCTCATAAAGCTGTGGCTGAGGTAGAAATCAATGGTTACATAGTCCCCAAAAATTCTCAAATACTCGTTAATATATGGGCAAGCAGTAGAGACTCAAACGTTTGGTCCAGTCCAGATTCGTTTATGCCAGAAAGATTTTTAGATCAAAAAATTGATTTCAATGGCCAAGATTTCAAGTTCATTCCCTTCGGTGCGGGGAGGAGAATATGTCCGGGATTGCCTTTGGCACACAGGGTAGTACATGTCATGTTGGCCACTTTGATACACAATTTTGATTGGAGACTTGAAGAGGGACTAAAACCAGAAGACATTGACATGAGTGAGAAATACACAACTACTTTACACAAGGCCACATCTCTCAAGGCATTTCCAATCTAATTGTGATCCTTTTCTTTGTTTTATAAGTTGAAGAGTGTGTTTACTGTCTTATAGTGGCGAATAAAAGATGTTAATAATGTAATATTGTTATTCTCTAAATAAAAGACATTTAACATTGTAATATTGTCGTTAAGTCTGAGTTAAATATAAGTGCGGGTGAAAGAGTTGTTGTATATCGAATAAATAAAAAGCAAAGTTTAATCCACAGAAGCGTGACTAAACTATATAATAAGGTGATTTGAAATGTAGTATGAAAACTACAAATGAGGAACCATCTGAGGCAAGTTATTTTCACTCTTTCTTCAAGACAAAATTGTCCCCCAATGATACTCACGGTTCACGACACTTGTCTCGCAAGATACAACGAATTCAACTTATGGTAGAAACACTTCAAACCACAAGTTATGGTGAACTTTCGACGAAGTTTTTCTCTACAAAGAAAAAACAAATTTTGAATGAATTTAGAAGTTATTTGCAAGAGTTTTTATGCAATGTTTAATGCAAATATGGTATGGAATGTTTCATGGATATCCAAGGGATCCTATATATAGAGGATGAGGGGTTGTGAATGAAATGTAGTTCCCTAAACTTCAGCAACTCTGGTCAAAGGTTGTCACATTCATTGTCGCTAGCGTATTGCCATCGCCGCCTTGCTTGAGTGATAAAAACAATGATTTTATCGCAAGCTTTTCGCTAGCTTGTTGCTGGCATGTCGCCCGAGCGACAACCGAGCGATAAGCTAGCAACAATCTTAGTCAATTTTTCAGACAACTTTCTCTATTTTCTTCCCAATTTTGGACCGCAATTTCTCATTAATCCAAAATTAGTTTTGAGATTCCAAATATATCACGACGATCTACTCGACGAGTAGAACAAGTTGGTCTATTTACATTTGTAATTTGACCATCGAATCATATTCGACTATTTGGACGAAGTTGACACTAATGTCTTTTTTTTCAATTTTTTGATTTTGACACCTAACTAAATTTTCAATATTCTAAATCAATTTCCAGCAAAGTCTAATAAGATGCATAATTTTTATAGTTTTCTTTGATTTGCTAATTCCCCTTATAAAAAGGAAAATATAGTAAGTTTCTAGAACTCACAGGTTCAACTTGATGAAGATAAACATGATTTAAAAAGTTTTCGATTTGACTTCTACAAATTCACTCCTTTTCAATATGTCAAATGTGTATCACATACTCAACGTAGGGTGTCCAGTCTCTTAAAAAAAAAAAAAAAAAAAAGAAGCATGAATTACCTGTTCGATACAAAACCCAGATCCTCTCTCCACTAATTATACTCTCCGAGTCTCCAGCTATTTACTTTGTTTTTGAACAATATTAGTTAAACTATGTTGACTTTTCTATACCAAAAAGCAACTAATAATATGGTGGTTGAATCAAAGTTTGGATGAATTTATAGCTCAAATAATAAGGTGGTTGAATATTTGAATCAATGAATGTGTTTTGAATTTTCAATTAAATGATCTCTATGAAAAATATGATTCAACACACTTTTGAATGTTCATAGGGGTAGGAAAAAGTATTTGGAATGAAAATGGATTGAAAAACCAAGTGTGCGAAGAAAAATAGAATTATGAACGTCGACCTATTGCTCGAGCGCCAAGCCAGCGACATGCGAGTAGCAGCTGAGCAATCTTCAGTATTTTTATAATAAATTTCTCTCCCGATATCCGATTAAGGTTATTCAAAATGCGTTACAAGTTGCGACTGAGAATTTTGAGCATAACTTGTACGGCTCTTTAACACTCTTTGGAGTTCTAAATGCATTCCAATGATCATATGTGATCTTCTCAAACTCATTCAAAAATTATACTACTAACCCAACTCTTTTGACTTTAATTAGGATTCTATAACTCTTATTTTGACTTTGATTACAACTCGATAAACTCTTAATACAATTCAACTAGGACTTGATTTTGACTAAAAAAATTGTCAATTACAAATTTAGAAATTGCCAATTATAATTTGGACTTAACACTTTGCTTACCAGTCATTGTTACAGGTTAGTTGGGGTTTGCGAGTTTTAGAAAGAAAAGAGAATGGATTACGAAACCTACATATCATAGACACTATTTGGCCATATAAATTAAGCAACGAACCACTTCGATGGTTCGTTCATTTTTTCTGATTGACTTAAAGATGCGCTCTTTAATAAGAACGTAAGTTGGAAGAGGGAGGGATAAACTAAAATTCAAATTTAATGGCAACCTGCATCATTTAATGGCAACCTTCATGATGCAGGTGCCATCAAATCTGTTTGGCTGAAGACTGCTCATCTAGGCGACGCTATGAGCTCATCCAGGTCGGCTGGTGAGCTGACTTGTGCGAGCGACTTGCACAAGTAAATTCACTACAGGAAATATCGCCTTTAACAACCATATAAATGGTCGTAGAAGATACGGTATTAGTCGTTGATCACATTCAACCATAAAAAGCAGTTGAATGTTCGTTGGTTGGCAAAAAGTGCTATCGAATGCACTCAACGACTAAAAACATGTTTGGTTATTAAATGTATTATTTTAGCAAGCAAATAACTGGTAGTAAAAGATTTGTATTGACAACACACTTTTTTTTCCAACAACCACTTTTTTGGTTATTGCAATAACTATTTTAGTTGTTAAAATACAATAGACACAATCAAATTTTAGTTGTCTTTTACTTCAAAAACGAAAGAAATAGTCGTTAAAAATTAATATTTACAATCAATTAATTTTATTTTAACAACTGCTTGATTTGTCGTCGTATTAATTATTATTATCGATAAAATATCATTGAAACAATTAAAATTTAGTTACCTTTCCTTTCAACAATGAAAAAGTGATTGTAAAATGTTTATATTAAACAATCAGAATATTAAAATAGTGAAAAACATGGTTGTCAAAAATAATATTCTTGGCGCCATAACTTTTACACATTCACATCATACTACAAATAAATCTTATCTACAACCATAAATATTATAAGAAATGAAATAATGCAATTATAAATAACATTAAGAAGAACTAAAATTTTCTTGGATATTCAATCAATTAAAATATCCCACATCAACTACAACTAAATGTTAATGATATCAAATATCAAGACTCAAAACAAAAAATTACAACCAATTCTATCATTGGTGTTCTCAACATAAAAAAACAAGATGTAGAGTTAGAGACTATTGCCTCAATTGCTTTAGATCCCAAATGATTTCTGAAGTTGCACTCAGCTGAATGTGAGTAAGGGAATATGGAAGAGCCTTCACAAATTTTTTGGCCATACAGGACCATTCTTTCATAGACGTCGAGTTCAACTCAGGCTTTCTGCACTAATCAAGTAACCCATCCTTTTCTATTTTTGTACCAAGATCCTCAAGCATTTGAAATAAGCTTCCCAACTGAAGAGGAATAAAAAAGGGGGAGAGAGAAGGAAAAAATTATAACAGACTGATAAACAAGTTCCCCGAAAACGTATATTTAGCCTCAACAAAGTGGGATTTAACCACATCAAGAACCACGGAACGGTGATAAATTTTGTTCTTCTCTTCCTTGGGCATTTCAGCGTAACTGAAAAATGAATAGTTAAGGTATCTTGTTCTTGTCATGTCATAAAACCACGTGTCACAACTCATAGGAAACGAGCCACATAGTTGGAAGATGTACTTACGTTTGGTCATAGCCATCAGGTTGAAAGATTGGATCCCAGCCAAAATCATTTGGTCCCCTTTGAGGAACTATTTTTCCCTGCAATGCCAGCCACAAATTACATCAGTACTGCTGTTAGTTATCTTCGTCTATCCACAATCCAGCTCACGCACAAAATACATGCGCACTTCGATCGGCTGTCCATCTACGTCGTACAAGTTATACCATTGAAGCCCCACGTGCCAATTTAATCATAACACATATTTGCATTGGGTATTTTGATAGGAGGTATACATTTGATGATTCTCTCAATTAGTACAATTCTAAATTTAATATACCATGATTTCAGCACGCCAAAGTTGTTCATATATCCAGTCTCGAACAAAAAATCCATTTGAAGGGAACAAACTAGAATTTTACCACCAAGAAGAGGTGGAGGTGGCAACCGATGGCAACGTGTGACGATGGAATTGGATGTTGGGAGAAATGGGTCATTGGTCTTGTGCTACCAAGGAATAATAATAAAGTCATGTTAAGACTCGAACCTGTGACTTACTTAATTAAAGGTGTGTTTCCAACAATTATGATAAAAATGTGTTTTTGGAATTAACACTTCTCTTAATTGGAGACTAAGGTTGGATTGTTGACACTCGACACTTCTTTCACCGTTGGATGGAATTCTAGATGCTTCTAATTTTATATCTCCCAAGAGATGATTGTTTGGCTTAATTCAATTTCATTTTGGCTTTTGGGTTTTCGCTTCTGTTCTTCTTCCTTTAGAGGGGTTTCACATTCTTGAGTGTTTAGATTGTGTAAATATTAGAATCTCTTAGATCTACTTCTGATTGTTGAGAAGTGATGGTTTTCTGAATGATTTGTACACTGAATCTTTGTGGTTCGAGTGGTGTGTGAGGTGGTTGACATAACTTTGTGATTTGTCCTGATTCGTACCTTAAGGACGTGTTCGATCCAAAGCCTTTTGTAAAGATAAGTCTTTGTGGCTTTGTATTTTTGAATTGACTATAACTGTTGATTGTCATATTTTTTTGGCAATTAGTGCAACCGAGTGAATATCCATTATATGGATGTTCAACGGAGGATGTATGTGTTAAATTTGGTCGCCGAACCTCTGGGGCTTAGGCTGAAATAATTCTTTGTGTTCAATCTTTAATTTCTGCAAGTTTACTTTTTGTTTTTGGTACAAATTTGTGGGATCTTGTTTAATATCGAGTGTTGTGGGCCTTTTCAAGTCACATAATTCATAAACCTAGACTACATACACATTGATGACATGACATATCAATTAATTGATGAATTAATTGATTTTTGAAATCTATTGTAAACTTATATACAAATTAGTTAATGTAAGTCACCAATGCTTATAAGATCATTCATATATATAATCAAATAATTCATCAATTAATTGATATATCACGTCATCAATGCATAATATAAGCTATATATGAAAGCGTTTCTCCTATAAAATTTGTGACAAATATATTTAGCATAGAATCTTAACCCTTATTTAAATGAATCTAACCTACCATAATTATTTTATTATTAAGACCATTTAAAATTTTCAAATAGGTCACATCCAACACTAAATAGGCAAATACGTAACCTCTGCCATCCCACTTAAACATTGCCTACTCCATAGCCAACCCCTCTCTCTCTCTACACACACATTATATATATACATATATATATATATAAAACATCTAAAATACAATTTTCTTGGGAAAACTTAGTCGTGAATTCAATGGAATTTTGCTATCATAATGACTTTGCTATTCAAAATAGTATTTATTTAATAAATCACTTCACTTTGCATCAATCTTTTTCAAATTCAGATTTTTAGCTATAAAAACAATATATACACTATATATTAAATAATAATATGCTCAATTCACCAAATATTAAACATAGTTTAAAGCCTATATGGTCGTGTAAAACACTTCTATTGTCCATAAATATCTTCTCTGTTAGTGACGCACAAACATGCTGAAGGGAAAATTTCATAATTATAAAGTTTAGTTGTACTAATTCCAAATTTAAAATATTAAGTTTAAAATTTAAAATTTCAGAGTTTTTTTAGTTTTATTTATTTATAAATTAATTAATTAAATATATATTTTATTAATTAAATGCATAATGGTCACAATTCCATATAATTTGGTCACAAATTTTATATAATTAGTCACAAATCACAAATTTTATATTAGAAATTATTTTACGATCACAATTCAAAAAATTTATATGTCACAATTTGTTTATCGATCGCAAATAAAAAATTGAAACGTCAAAAATTATTTTATGGTCACAATTTAAAAATTTTACGTGTTACAATTTGTTCATCGGTCACAAATAAGAAATTTTATAAGTCGCAAATTATTTTACTGTCACAAATCAGAAATTTTATAGGCCACAAATTATTTTAGAGTCACAATTCAGAAATTTCGTAAGTCACAATTTGTTCATCATTTACAAATAAAAAAAATTTATACGTCACAACTTGATCGCAATTGTATACAATTTGGTTACAAATTCATTTATCGGTCACAAATAATTTTTTTTATAAATCACAATTCATTTATCGGTCACAAATCACAAATTTCATAAGTCACAATTTATCGATCACACGTTATTTTTTAGTCTTAGAATACCCAAATTAATGGTCACAATCTTAAATAATTGGTCACAAACCCTATTAATTCCACTACCTAGTACCTGCCCCAATCCACCAGGCACCACCATTTTCAACAACTACCACCACCATCGTAACTTGTACTAACCATATCCTCAAATTCATTATTTCCTACACCTACACCTACTACTACAACTGCTCCATCAACAAAAAAATACCCAAACAAGTCATTGCCATTACCACCGTGTACATGCACTTCAATACACCACAATAGCCACCACCAACAACAAAGTTCCTAAACAAGCTAACGTCAATGCCACTACCACCACCGTCATCGCCGCCACAATACACCGCAAATCCACTCAAAAACTCCCCTCACTAAAAAATAAAAAGAAGAAATAAACAAAGTCGGCAGCAAGAAGGCCTCGCAGTAGGACAACAATGAACGGCGAATGCTTAGTTGCGCCGATCTCGCAGGTGGGAAATCATTCATCGATCTTGCAGGTGGCGTCTATCTCGCAGCTGCACTATCCAAAATGGGCCTTCCTCGCCGAACTCCTTTGTGAAACGCTCATGAACATCAAGGTCAGCTTTCCTCACCTTAGGCCTTCGTCTTACGAGCTCCTTATCAAAGTCCTTTTTGATATCGGAGGAGAGTAGAGAGTGAGAAGAGAGAGCGGTGGAGAGTGGAAGAGAGAGCGGCTGAGAATGGAGAGAAGAAAGAGAGAGCGGCAAAGAGAAGAATGCAGAGGGAATGACGGAGAGGAGAGAGAAAACTGGGATGAAATTGATTAGGGTTTGGATGAAAATTGTACAATTAATATTTTATATTTAAAAATAAAATATTTGATTTTCGAAAAGAGAAACTTTTAATCTAATTTTTGAAATCGATTCTTTAAAAATCTAGTTTGGTGTAATTTCCACTATGTTGAACCTTGAGAACAAAAGCACGAAGGCCCAAGCTAAAGTAACGTTTACATGCCCATCTTTACTCTCACCTGTATATAGCCCACAATCAAAGCAAAATCAATTGGCCAGTTAACAATGTTATGTGTGGCCCGAATTCCTTGTTGAAGTAATTGAAAAATTCTAATTGAAGTGCACGTTAAGAAAAATTCATTTTGGAATGCTATTGGAGTCATGTGTCAAGTTGAAATTCTATTTTGGAAGCCAATTGAAGTTGAAAATTGGTATTAGACTTGAAGAAAAGTTCGGGATGAAAAAAACAACTTGGAACCAAAAATAAGAAATAAAAAATGGACAGAATGCCCGGAGTTGGTGCAAGTGCCGGCGCCGGCACCGACACCCTTGTTGGCTTTTCTGCCCCGGGCACTCCTGGCGCCACCTTACCTATTCCAAAAGTTTCGCGTTTCTCTCTCTTTTTTTCGTTTTTGATTCAATTTTTTGGCATCCTACTTCATCAATATCTCTACTATGAAGGTTTGAACGTCCCATATAAATATTATGCCATTCTATATAATTTTATGGTGTGAGAAAGTATGAGAAAAGTGATCACTAGTTTTTAAAATCAATTGTATATTTTTCTATTATTGTTCATGTGTCAATAAAATCTCATAATTCCTCTGTCGTATTTTCTTGTTTTCTATTATTCTTTTGTTTACGATCATCTACTTCATTATTGTGCCATATAAGTTTAACATTTCAATCTGGTGATTGGTTTCATATCAAGTGGTATCGAGCGATATGTGATTCTTGAATTTCCAACAATTGGTATCAGAGCCTAGATTTAACAGGTTCGCAAGAGCGCGGGGTTTGATTTGTTCGAGGTTTTTGTTCATGATGGCTTCCGGAAGTATGACATTTTACTTTTGGATCGGAATACTAGATTTTCGTTATGGCGGGTTAAGATGCGTACAATACTCGTATAACAGGATTTGGATGATGCGTTGCTAAGAATCGACAAGATGCCCACAATTTTGATCGCAGAGGAGAAATTACGGAAGGATAATAAGACAATTTATCACATTCATCTTCATTTATCGAATACCATTCTTCATGACGTTTTGAATGAGCGTTCAACAACTGCTTTATGGTTGAAGTTGAAGTAATTATGCACGACTAAAAGTCTGAAAAGCAAGTTGCATCTCAAACAGCATTTATACTTTCATCGAATAGCAGAAGGAGGATTATTAGAAGATCACCTGACTGTATTTAAAGAGACCTTTGCTGATTTGGAAACTTTGGAAGTAAAGTATGATAAGGAAGATTTGGCATTGATCATATTGTATTCGTTGCCTGCTTTATTTTCTTTATTTAGAGATACGATCTTGTATAGTCGTGATACTCTCATCATAGAGGAGGTGTATGATACTCTGTTTTCAAAAGAGAAGATAAAGCATTTGGTTTTTTAGGCTAGAGATAGAGAGAACCTGGTTGTTCGTGGTGGTTTTGGAAGAAGTAGATTGAAGTCTATGTTCAGTATTCAGATTTGTAACTTCTACAAGAAAAGGGACACATTAAGAAGGATTGCTACAAATTACAAAATAAAGAAATGTTGGCTGCAAGTCGATATGGGAAGCAATAAGAGACTTCAGAAAAGTAGATCTCGTAGAGAACATTGTAATTGAGGGAGATCTCTTGGCTATTTCTAATATCGAGTCTAAACTAGAGGAGGATTGGATTCTAGATTTAGCATATGTGTCCTAATATGGACTTGTTTATTACATATGAAACCGTTTTCAAAGGTATGGTGGTTATGGGAAACAAAGCACCTTATCGGGTTGTTGGAATTTATACGGTCAGATTAAAGCTATTGGATGGGACAATTAGAACACTTGGCCATGTTCGACATATTCCAAATTTGAAGAAGAATTTCATCTCGTTGTTTATCCTTGGTTCAAATGGTTATGATTTCTTTGGTGGAGATGGAGCTTTCAAGATTTGTAAATGTGCCTATATTGTATTGAAAGGATAGAAAATGTCTCAGTTATACATCTTGCAAGGACATGCAGAATTTTAAAAAGTCAATCAGTACAAATTCAGTACCGTGGTGGATATTCAGTTTGGTACAATACATTTAGGAGCTCGCAAATGGTCAGATTTGAAAAATATAGCTCAGTGGAGTTCATGATATATGAATAATGCTGCTTTACCACCATCACCTACGGTGTCATTATATTCTTTTGCTAGGGACAGACCCCAATTGAAAAAGGTATGTGGATGCTGATTTTGTTGAGCATGCTTTCAACGTAGTAAAATGTGTACAATCTAGCAAGTGACCTTTTTGAAAAGCATTTGAGTTTGATTCTGCTTTGGGGTGTGTTATAGCCCAGTTTAGTGAATTTTAAAATCATTATGATTTTTTGAGAATCTAAGGTAATTCTGCAGAATAGTGTTTGGATTAATTGGAAGCGGTAGAGTATTTTGTGTTTGGTTGGAGAAATTAGTTTTAGTTACTGTTGAAGAGTCAGTTCATTCTTTGCAGACGGATTTTCATCTCCAGGTGGAAAATATTTTGGAGCTTTGTTCATTGCAGTGGAATTCGAGTTAAGGTAGAGATTGTTAAAATTTGGGCTGACCCGAATTCCTTGTTGAAATAATTGAAGAATTCTAATTGAAGTGCACGTCAAAAAGAATTCAATTTGAAATGCTATTGGAATCTTATATCAAGTTGGAGTTCTATTTTGGAAGTCTATTGAAAGTCGGAAATTGTTATTGGACTTGAAAAAGAGTTCGGGATAAAAAAAGATTGGACAGAATGCCCAGTGCCGGCGCCCCCGTTCGTTTTTCTGCCTTGGGTGCCGGGGCACACGGAGGTGGCGTTGCGGCACCACCTTGCCTGTTTTGGAATTTTTACGTTTTTTCTTTTTTTTTTTTCGTTTTGGACTCGATTTTTTGTTATCCTACTTTATCAACAACTATATATGAGGGTTTGGACGTCCCATATATATTCCCTATAAATATTATGCTCTTCTATATAATTTTGTGGTGTGAGAAAAGTGATTACTAGTTTTTAAGATCAATTGTATATTTCTCTATTATTGTTCACGAGTCAATAAAATCTATTAATGCCTCTATCATATTTTCTTATCTTATATTATTCTTTTGTTTACGATCATATACTTTATTATTGTGTCATATAATTTTAACATCTCAATCTGGTGATTGTTTCATATCAAGTGGTCTTCTCGCCGCTAATTATTATCTTTGACAATTTTATTTCAAGTATAAGATATTTTCTAATATCACCTGAATTCTGTTGATTTTTTTAGGCTTAATAGCAGAGAACTTTATCAGATGTTGTGTGGAAAATTCATAGCTATTGAAAATAGCAGAAAACCCCCATGTTTGAACTATTTAGGGTGGAATACAAAATTTTATATCAGTAAAAAATGTAAAACTTAAAAATGAAAAGTTGCAATTACAATTCCGAACTTTTTTTTTTTTTTTTTTTTCATATTATACTATTTTTTTATGTGTCACCTAAATTCCAAACTAAAATTTTTTTCTTGTGGTGTTTAAATCATATCTACTATTGCATGCCGAGCCCTTGTTTGATAATTTTAATAAAAGTTGATGAAATGTGTGACTGAAAAGTTATGTATTCTTTAAAATGTGATTAAAATTAATTCTTGATTTTAACCTAGATTTTTGTCAAAATTTTAATCTATACCAAACAATATGATGGAGGAAGTTTAGAGATAATCAAGGCAAATCACATATCATTCTATTGGTGGTATATAAAAAATTCAGCCCCTTCAAACTTCTCAATATTATCATCTTTTTTCCATCTAGAGATGGCCGGTCCGATTTTAGATGTAGTCCTGTAGATGCTTGCTTTTATATATCATGAAAGTTACATGTTAATATTAACATTTATCAGCCAATAGTAAGTACTTAAAAATAGAATTATTATTTATAAAATGGGATTTCCAATCAATAACAGCAGACAAACAAGATGATATCAGCACCATTTCAATCAGAACAAACTTTGGCATAAGAAGACTGGAATGCTTAACGAGTTTAACTTTCTTCTTTTGTTTTCAACGCGTATGAAAATTTCTTGAAATTCCTATCATTTTTCTCACCTCTATCCTCAAGATTATTATTCACACAGCTTTGTATTCAACGCCTGTTAATCGATCCAAAGATGCAGAAAGCTTGGTTCTATGAGGTACATGGTCCTAAGGAAGTCCTCAAACTAGGAGACTTCCCGATTCCTTACCCAGTACGAAATCAGCTTCTTGTCCAAGTTTGTGCTGCTGCTTTGAATCCTATTGATTTCAAGTTGCGCTGTCGCCCCCTGGTCTTTACAGATTTTCCGGTGAGTGCATGACAATTAACTTATAGCTTGTTTTCTGAGGACTTCGGCTACTGATTCCGTATGAATTCACTCTGCTACTAGTTAGATTATCACTAAGCTGAATCTCTTTTTTCTTTCAATGGCTGCCGTCTGTAGCCTTCTAAGGCGAGGCCACCCTATATCTATTCAGACCAGGGGGTGGAGGAGGAGAGTGGGTATTTGGGCTCCCTTCTACCCCTTCTTTGATGAAAGAACAAAAGACAAGGATGCAACTACTTTGAAAAGACAATTATCCGGTTTGCAAACATTTCTGGGCAAGATTAAGCCCCTCTTTGGTTTTTATAAAAAAAAATAGATTTTTAGTAGATTTTGATAAAAGTTTATGAAATATGTGGTTAAAAAGTTGATAAAAATTGTGGGTCTATTAAATGTATTGTTGAAAATAAACTTGAGAAAAAATGTGTTTTAATTAATAGAGGTCAAATAGGGGCTAAATATATGATAGGATACCTCATAGTGTGATTATATTAGTCAGCACAAAGAATATATGGCCCTGCAAGAGTGTATAAATTTGAAAACTCCAATAATTTGTTTAATCGATACAAATTGTGCCCCGATCTTGTATATATTTCAATTCCAGAGAATGATTGAGAACTTTAATTTACGTTTAGTGTATTGAATTAAACCGTATAATGAATTTAATATAAAAGTAGAATTGATAGAGTGAGTGGATGGTATTATGGTGGATTAAGATGGATAACATTCTTCATTTTTAAGTCAAAAAAATGCCATGTATTATTAGTGTATAAAATAATGCAGATGGTGGAGATGGGATCGATGCTGGATAAGATAACATATAGCAAATGACATTCTTTTGTAGATATTGTAAATAACATTCCATTAAGGGGTTGTTTGATCCCCATTTTTGAAATAGTATATTGTTGAAGAATGTATAGTTAAAAAAATAAGGAAAAAAATTTAAATTTACGTGTAATATTATTTTATTGAAAAATGTGTAGTTGAAAAAAAGAGAGAAAAATTGTATTTTAAAAAAAATAGGGACCAAACAAGGACCGATTACATTCCATTTACATTAGTGTATTCAATTATTTATTTATTTAAGTCAAAATCTTGTCTATCGTAAGGTTTTCGAGTCTAATAATGCATATCAAACTTGCCGTGGATATAATAAGGTTCAGAGTAATTTTAAGGTACAAGTATAATATATATGGCATTTGTTGCAGGTTGTTCCTGGTTGTGACATGGCTGGTATTGTGGTAGGAAAAGGAGATCATGTTTCAAGAATTGAAGTTGGCGACGAGGTTTACGGAAACATCCAGAATTTCAATGCGGAGGGAGAATTCAAGCAACTTGGGACCTTGGCACAATTTATTGTCGTGGAGGAGAATTTGGTGGCATCGAAGCCAAAAAACCTTTCATTCGAGGAAGCAGCTAGCTTACCGGTGGCAGTTCAGACGGCAGTGGAGGGCTTCAAAAATGCTGGTTTTAAAGAGGGGCAAACAATCTTTATAGTAGGCGGAGCTGGTGGTGTTGGAAGCCTGGCTGTTCAGCTAGCTAAGCAATTGTACAGATCTTCTTTGGTGGCAGCGACCGCCAGCACTGCCAAGGTGGAGTTCCTAAAAACCTTGGGTGCCGACGAGGTGGTTGATTACACAAAAACCAGATACGAGGAAGTCGGGAAGAAATATGATCTCGTTTACGATACAATTGGTAACTTTATCCTAAATGTATTTATTACACTCCGACGCATTTCAATTTCATCAAACACTTGAAGTGGGGACACATAAGTAAAAAAATTCATGAACTGGGTTGCATTTTTTTTCCAGGTGAATCCAAGAATTCCTATGTGGTTGCTAAGGATGGTGCTCCAGTTATCGACATAACATGGCCTCCATCAAATCCTAGAGCAGTGCATTCAAGTTTGACAGTTTCTGGAGAAATTTTGGAGAATCTTAGGCCATGTTTGGAGAGTGGAAAGCTTACAGCAGTTATTGATCCAGTTGGTCCATTCCATTTTTGTGATGTTATTAAAGCTTTTGAATATTTAGAAACTGGAAGAGCCAGAGGAAAAGTTGTCATCTCCCCCTTCTCAGTTCCATATCTGACCTCTGAATTTTGTAACTCAAAACTTGTTCCTCAGAGAAGTTTCATCTGATACTAGCACAGATTTGTATATATTTGATTCATCTAAGGGAAAAGGTTGGACCATTGCACGATTTGTTCAAGTCTTATGTTAGGTTTATACATTGTATTGACGATTCTGTGAACAAAAAGACCAACTTGAACGATTATAAAAGTTTAGGGACTAAATTGTAAAGCTTCATAGTTGGTAGGTTAGCTTAGGGTTTGGGGTTTCATGTTTGGAATAAGAAGGATTCACGTCGATTTTTTACTAACTACTTGTCGGATTCATGCTCGAGCGGATGAATCAAGAGCATCCTTGCTCGACCTTGGTCCCATTGTTGCTCGAGCGATTTACCCTTCGTTCGAGCGAAACATCCTCCTCGCTCGAGCGACGTATTATTCTGTCAGATCTAATTTCGATTTTCGAGACTTCTTATTTGACCCATTCTACTTAAACTGTCCAACTTATAAATAGATGCGCCACATATTCTACGAATAAGAAATTCAACATACTATTTTCTACATCCTACAGTACAAAATCAAAAGTTCAATCTTTCAATCATATATGCGCTCATCATATTGAAAACATCAAATCCATCATAGTTCGCTTGGTGTTAGTGTGCACATTCCAGGAGGGCTGCTTCAAATTAACTTCAGACAGGAGATCAGAAAACTTGTGTCGTCAACTTTGTTGGTAGTCTGTAAGTTTATCAAAAGTTTATAGTGGGTCTTTGACTAGTAAAGTGCCCGGAGTTTTTCTCGCGTTGGATTTCTCCGTGAACAATTCTGGTGTTGTTTACTGCTTTTCTTACTATTTTGATATTACTGCAGTATTCAAAGATAGGATTCATTGAATTGTTTGACTAATCACCTAGACATAATTAACTTGTGACTTGTTGCTTGCTAGTTAAAGTTTTAATTCCTCATTTACACCTAATCACCCCCTCTAACTGTAGTTGGGTCAAATCTTACGTTTTCAATTGGTACAGGGCTTAATTTCGATTTCTAACCCTTTATTTGATTTAGTCTAGATGAGTAGTTCTTTGTTTGCCTCGTAATCTTTTGATGGAAGTAATTATGCCAACTAGAATGTTCGAATGAGAGCTTTTCTTAAGGCGTTGGATGAACGTATATGAAATTGTGTGCAAAATGGGTGGACTCCGCCTACAACAACGGTTTAGGGCTTTGCGTGTATGCTTATCTTGTGCATCATTTCATACATTTTCATGCATATGCATTTGATTGCATGGCTGCTATTTGTGGTCTATATTCTCTTTCATAGCATCTCTTGACATGTTTGTTTTGCAATCATGTCCCAGATGCCACTGAAGAGAGCAAGGATCGCTGCTTAGCAGCCCAGTGGCTCCACCCCTTACAGTCGGGCTCAATTCGTTTCTTCTACTGCTGATGAGATTTTCACTTCGACCCGTCCTAGTAGAGCGTAAGGTTATTCTATTTGATTTACCCCCCAATATCGCAGCTATTTTTGTTTCTAAGGGTTGGGATTCCTTACTTACTGGTTTGGTTCATCCACCTAGTCTTTTGGTTCAAAAGTCTTATGCAAACACTTATGAGATTTGTGATACATCGTTTAGGGTCTACCTTAGAGGTCGTACCCTTAGGATTAACCATGATGTCTTGGCCGAGACTTTTCATATCCCATGGGATGTCCATCCTATCTATCCATATCTTTTGGTTGAGTCTATTTTGTCTGATACCGTGGTTTATTCTACCATGTTTAACACTCAGTTGGAAGGGGGTTCTACATCAGTTAGTACATGATCGCTTTCGACTGACCGACAGGTATTGCTGCGCATTTTGTGCACAAACCTGTGGCCGGTCGCTCATACTTCTTCGTTACCTTCTGATAAGGCTAGATTCTTTATGCCCTGATTCACGATGACTCTATTGACCTCCCTACTTTTTCGTGCCAACATATTCTGCGCTTGTTTTGTGTTCCTGATCATAGGATCGATCTTCTTTATGCCTACCTCATTCATCGTTTAGTCACCGCTCTTAGGGGCACTTTTCCTGATGGAGCTTCGTGTAGGATTGGTAGACCTATGGGTCATACCACCATATCACATAGTCGATCTCATGCTTCTTTTTCGGCTTCTGTTAAGTCTACTGAGCCTGCTGACCTGGCAGAGCCAGTTGATCCTATAGTTGATCTTCTATCTAGTGGTCCTTTCAATGTTCCTACTACTGAGCCTACATCCAATTCTGATATTCCATCTTCTGCATCGGTTCATGTCCCTCCTGCATCTACTTCGGTTGATCCTATAGCCACTTTGATAGGCCAGATGTCCTTGATGATCATCCGCAGGCTCGATTGCTTGCCGAGATGACTTAGATGAGAGCAGAGGTCACTGCTCTGCGCAGCGAGGTTGCGGATGTTCGGCATCATTTTTGTTGGATGCGTGAGCATTGGAAGTATGATAGTGATGATTCTGATGCATCTGATGGAGATTATGCTCCTGCTCCGTAGATAGGAATTGTGTTGTAGTAGTAGAATCTGATTTTTGTTTAGCTAGAATTCAGGTTGGCTTTTGATGTATTCTGAATTTTTTGTAGCCTTGAAATTTTCCTTGCTATTATATGCATGATTTCTTATGATGTGTGATTTTGCTCATTCCCTTAGATATTGGTGACAAAAAGGGAGATATATTGTATGTATTGTAAGGGAGAGATATATCATACACATTTATTGTTTGAGCAGCTACATATATCTTTAGGGGTCGATGGGGTGAGACATAGATATATTTTGACATTTGACTGCATTGACTTTTACACTTATGTCTTATGTCTTTGAGGGGTCATTGGAGTAAGACATGATATAGATTTTAAGACATCGTGTTTTTCTTTGTTTATTGATGTTGCATTTTCATATCTTGAGGGGTCGTTGGGGAGAAACATAAATACATTTATGTACTGGTTTAACACTTTGAGAGTTTGTAGTAAGGAAGGCTTGTGCATTACATATCATGCACTAAGGAGGAGCATGTGCATTGCATTTGTGTTGCATTTCATGCATGACTGTTTAAGTTTTGATGTTTTGTGATATTAATGTGGTCATGATCTTTTGGTTAGCATTAATATTGCATTTCAAATTAGCTTGCTTATTTATTTGAATATGTTTCTAAGTATTTTATTACTTATTTCATGTATCACGTGCTTTTACACTGTGTATGTGAGTCTTTAATTTCAGGATACAACAAAGTGGAAGCTGCATTGGGTTGATTCAGTTGGACTTGGGTAGATTTGATAGGTTATTTTATGTTTAGTATTTGGTTTTGTCACAGAATATCAAATGGAGAGTTTTTTAGGTTTATACATTGTCTTGACGACTCTATGAACAAAATGTTCAACTTGAATGATTATAAAAATTTAGGGACTAAATTGTAAAGTTTCATAGTTGGTAGGTTAGTTTAGGGTTTGGGGTTTCATATTTAGAATAAGAAGGATTCACGCTAGTTTTTCGCTAGCTGCTCGCCGGAGTCATGCTTGAGTGGAGAAGTAAGAACATCCTAGCTCGACCTTGGTCCCATTGTCCTTTGAGCGACAAACCCTTCGCTCGAACGAAACATCCTCCTCACTCGAGCGACATATTATTTGGCCAAATCTAATTTCAATTTTCGAGACTTCTTACTGTCTAACCTATAAATAGAGGCACCTCATATTCTACGAACAAGAGATTGAACATACTATTTTCTGGAGAGAATTCATCCTACACAAAATCAAAAGTTCAATCCTTCAATCATATATGCACTCATCATATTGAAAACATCAAATCCATCAAATCAAAAACTGGATTGCATTCTTCGCTTGGGTCTGTTAGAAAGATTGTGTCATCAACTTTGCTGCATTGAAGATCAAGGAAGAATTCGAAGAACGAGGAGTTTTTGGGAAGACCTATAGGAGATAAACTGCGTAAAGAGTCAGAATTGGAGCTCGTGTGCTCATTCCGAAGGACAGCTTTACAAAGAAGGGCCAGAATTGATGTTAGTGTGCACATTCCAGAAGGGCTGCTTCAAACTTCAGACAGGAGATCAGTAAACTTGTGTCGTCAACTTTGCTGGTAGTTTGTAAGTTTATCAAAAGTTTATAGTGGATCTTTGACTGACAAAATGCTCGAAATTTTTTCCGCATTGGGTTTCTCCGTGAACAATTCTAGTGTTGTTTATTGTTTTTCTTACTTTTTGGTATTATTGCAGTATTCAAAGATAGGATTAATTGAATTGTTTGATTAATCACCTAAACATAATTAATTTGTGACTTGTTGCTTGTTAGTTAAAGTTTGAAGTCCTCATTTATACCTAATCACCCCCTCTAGGTGTAGTTGGATTAAATCTTGTGTTTTTCATCTTCCTTATGTAGGATTACGCTAATCTTATCTTTTCATTTTATCAAATGTCCTTGGTGGAACGGGAGGATGTCTCAATGCCCAACGATATAAACATATTAAGGGCCATTGGCATTACTTATGCTTCTTGTGTAAGAGTACTTAGCCTATGTTTGGTTCTCATTATTTTCAAAAAAATTGTATTTTTCTCTTTCTTATTTTCAATCACACACTCTATAATAAAATAATATTACATGCAAATCTAAAACCTTTCCTTATCTTTTAACTACATATTATCCATCAAATTACTATTTCAAAATGTATTTTGTTAAGAAAATGTGATTCAAATAGGCTCTTAATGTTAAAGGTATTTCATGCTAGCTTCTCCTAAAAGCTTTCTAATCAGACAAAGTATTTCCTGAAAATTTGTTCAAAAGCAATTTCATAATCTCAAGAGCTGCTTTTGACTTTCAAAAGTCCTGCCAAATGTGCCCTAAAATGTTTGAGTTTAGTTGATGTGGGACTGAAATAGTTGAGTTGTATGTTGTGCGCTAACGTTAAGGTTAATTTGGGCAGCTCCTTACATATTCACTTTAATAATTTGGATAAGATTCCATTGGATAGGAACCCACACGCATCTTTTTAATTTTAGTTCTTCTTTAAGAGAAATGATAAGATCAAAAGTGGACCATAACAAACATAGGGGAGGATCTTAATGCATTGCTAATAGACAAAGTTAAGAAATTATTAGCCCGTTTATTTTTTGTTGATTTGTCTACTTCTCAATTTTTTTTTGAAATTTACAATTAATTGATCACGATTGATGGAGATTCCTGTCATAGATGAGATGCCAATTTCATCACGATTCATGCTGGGTCGTAAATAAGAAAGCTCAGAATAGCCTAAACCTAGTACCTTTTTTTTGTATGTAAAACACTCTGGCTCGGTCTCAAGATTCATGGGATTCTCATTATGTTGATAACTGTAATTTATATATGTATAGTAAAGCAGGTTTTTGAGCTCGTATGTATCTTGAATTTCCTCCATTATCCACTTGAATGTAGACATATAGCCAAAGCAAAATATATGCCATCATCTCTTCTATTGTTACATTATTTTTTTAATTCTTTTGTCATTTTCACGTGTCGTGTTTTCTCCCTTATTCAATGTCTTCTAGAATTGAAATATATTTTTAGTTACAACAACCCATTTTTTAATTCAATATTTTTTTATAGTTTTTTTTTTTTTTTTTTTTTTTCTAGAAAGCTTTTTTATATTTTGTACTTGATATATACTACTGTAAGTTTCCTTTATGTTACTACTTCGTCTCACGTGGGAGTCACATGCGAGCCACGTAAGATTCAAAGATCACATATCACCAAATGTCATGTCATCATGGACTCAAATCGGTTCTACAAACCTTCACATGACTTAACCTAAATAACATTGGCAAAGCGAGACAAGTAATCCAACCTGCCAACAGAAAATGTTCTCCCAAAGCGATCTTTATCATCACCTAGGAAACATGACCAATGGTGAACCAAGTTGCCTTGCAGAAAGATAAAGGGAAGCCAGCGAAGTATAGACCGCGTGACTTCATAATTATTATTAAAAAAAAGGAATAGTAAGATATCCTATTGCCACGTGATATGAGGACCAATATCACATAAGCTAAAGCCGTTATAAAATGCAAAATGAAATTAAACAAGAATAAGTGATTGATAACTATTTCACAAATCAGAAAATAACAAGTGGATGGAAGGTACTAGAACTCAAAATTCTCACTAGTCCAAGGACAATATGTGTCTAGGAGACACAAAGGTCTTGAGCGCCATTAACATGAAGGAAAATGTACGAAATTATAAATCCTAGACAAATTTTTATCCATTTTGTTTCTCTTGCACTCTTCTTATACTATCCTGCGCATTGACTCAACCGTCAAATTGCAATGGCGGCCTCCACCTTCTTCAACATCTACCTTTGCAAGCTTACAGTGTTACGTGCTGGTTTAGAGACGGGCGGAGAGGGAGTGGAAATGATGTAAGATTCGAACCCTGATTCGAATTGGTGCTTCCAGAATTTGGATGAAGTCGCATTTTTTATATTGCAACTTCATTAAAAATATACCTTTAATCGGATTGAGAGACATGGTTACATCTTGGCCGTTGGTTTTGTTTCTAGAGGCTTCTACTGTCGTCGTTTCATTTTACACATGGTTTTGGCTAAAGAGTTTTCATTCTCTCTGTGGTTTTTTGTGTGGAAGGTAGTTCTCTCAATTTTCTTAGGGCACTTTTCTTCCGTTTTCTCTCTCAAATTCTAATTTGAGATTCTTGATATGTAATCTTTAGCCACTGATTTAGTGATATTCTGAGTGAATATCTATAAGAGAGTTTGAGTTCTCTTGAGTTAGTGTTTTCGTGGGTTCGTGAAGATTTTTTGTGATTCTTTGTGGATCGATCATTGTATCTTTGAGAGATAAGTGTTCTTGTATTGTTTCGGTGTATTGGCTGAACGTTTGTGACATTTGTTGCCATTTTGGGCTATATAGTAGAACCGAGCATAAATCCAATTTATTGGATGTTCAAAGAGGGATGTAAGTGTTAGAAGTTGTCGCCGAACATCTAGGGCTTAGGCTGAAATATATTGATTGTGTTATCTTTAATTTTCGCACTCTTATTTTCTAAGAGATTGTTTTATTGTTATTCTTCAACATTAATATTGTGTGTTCCTAGCCTTACAATGGTATCAGAGCCATTACTGAGGAGCAAGATATCCGAATCTTGGAGAAATTTGTTGATCTGCAACAAATCTAATTTTTTGGAGTTGCTGTCAAGAAAAACTGAAAGAAAATTGAGTTTTCTAAACTTGCTGGTTGAGAACTTTCTATTTTTTGTAAAGTCCATTTTCGAAAATTAGGGTTTCTTGATTTTTTTCCTTGATTTATCGTACACATTAACCCCTTGAGATTAATTTTTGTTCAAAGACTTCTACGAGACCTTGAGAATCTGAGATAAATCAAGTACGGATGTGTACCTGAAGGATCTTGTAGGAGGAATCTATGAAACATAGTTTTTTTTATCTCAGTTATCGTGTTTTCTTTTAAGTCTTCATCTGCATATTCTCTGTGTGTGTTGGAAATCTTGTAAAATTTTGTTTTACTAAATGTATTACTGTGATTATGAGTAACACCATTCTGTACTCTTGCCGTTCTTTGCATTTTGTGAAATTGTTTTCAATCTGTGAATCATACTTGACTATAAAATGGCTTATGCTAAGTTTGAAGTTAGTCAATTTGATGAAAAATGTGATTTCAATAAGTGGAGTAAAAAAATGAAAGCTATTTTAATGCAAATGAGATGTGTTAGGACTTTAGATGACTGCTGACCTATTAATTTACTACCTGCAAAAAAAAATTGAACTTGAAGAAGTTGCATGAAGTACTATTTTCTTGTACTTATATGTGAATGTGATAATAAGTATTGGTGAAACAAAAACTGCATCTAAATTGTGGACTAAGCTTCATACCAAATATGTGATGAAAACTACTCCAAATAAGTATTTCTTATTAAAACAATTCTTTTTGGATCCCTTTATTGATTTGGATGAAAATTTAAACAGATTCACAAAACTTACCCAAAACTTGACCAACTATGATGAAAAACTTTCAAAAGATCATATGAATGTAGTCCTATTAAACTCCATTAGTGACAGATATGAAGACATCAAAGTTGCTCTAGAGTATGGTAGGGAAGAACTTACTACTGATTCTATAATAAATTCTTTGAAAAATAAGGCTCTGGAGATGAAAGCTGATCCTGGTATTGGTCAAAGTGGAGATACTTTGTTGGTAAAAGGGAAGGTTTTTGGTAAATCAAATTATCACTCTAAGTCTTTTATTGAAAATAAAAATAAATTGAATGATAAGAATAAGTCCAAAAATAAGGCTAAAGGTGTGAGAAGTTGGGACATTTTGTTAAAAGTTGTTTTAAGAAGAAAAATGATTCAAAAGAAAAGATTTTTGATGGTAGGAGTAATGTTTTAGTGTATAATAAAGCTAGGCCTGAAAGTGGTTTAGTCCTAGTTAATATGGAAAAACAATTGAGTGATGAATGAATACTTGACTAAGGTTGTTCCTTTCATATGTGCTTAAATAAAAACTGTTTTCTTGGTTTTGAAAAAACGTCTCGAGGGCAAGTTATAATGGGAAATAATATTACCTGCAAAGTCAGAGGGATATGTACCATAAAATTGTTACTTGAAAATGGTAATGTTCTATTCCTAAAAGGAACAAGGTATGTTCCTAACTCGAAGAGAAACTTTATATCATTAGGTATGTTAGATGATATAGAGTTTAACATAAATTTAGGTTAAGGACATATTAAAATTCTCAGGAGAGGTGGTTTAATCATTAGCACCCCTAAGAAATATAACATCTAATTCTCAACTGGAATTCATAAATCCAAACAAATATTAGAATATTTACATGTTGATTTGTGTGGTCCTACTGCCGTGTGCGCTTCATCTGGATTTAGATATTATTTACTGATCATTGATGACATATCAAGAAAAATTTGAGTCTTCTTATTAAAAAGTAAGGGTGAAGATTTTTCTGTTTTTAATGATTGGAAAACTCAAATTGAGAATCAAACTGACCATAAAATAAAACTTTTGAGGACTGACAATGGTTTGAAATTTTACAATCGTGAATTCAATAATTTTTGTGAAGAACATGGTATTTTGAGGCATAAAATTGTCACGTATACTCCTCAACAAAATGAAATAGCTGAAAGAATGAATATGACTCTATTAAACAAAGTTAGATGTGTGCTTTTTATTTTTGATTTGCCTAAATTGTTTTTGGGTAAACATGTTAAAACTGCTGCATATCTTGTAAATAGAAGTCCTACCAAAGCTTTAAATTTTGAAGTGCCTGAATTTGTTTGGTCTCTTATTTCTGTGAATTATTCTCATTTAAAGGTGTTTGGTTGTGATGTATATACTAATCAAAACATTGAAAAATTAGAACCTAGATCACTTAAATGTGTTTTCTTAAGTTATGATGAACATGTTAAAGGCTACAGATTATGGGTTAAATGTGAAAAGAGGTATAGAATTATTGTAGAAAAGATGTTATTTTCAATTAATCTTTAATGCCATGTTTAGAAGGATAATAAAATGTATTGACTGATAAAGATGTTCAAATTGAGGTGAAGTCTTCTCAAACTGAGCAAGACACTCTTATATCTGTTCTAGAAGAAATCGGTCTTGAACTTGAAACTGAAAATGATCAAGAAGTTGACCAGTTTGGCCAATTTGATCTTTCTACTATTCCTTTTGATGAGTACCAACTCATAGGAGATAAAGAGAGGAGACAGATTAGACCTTCTACTAGATCTGACAGTGATGATTTTTTATCTTTTTCCCATATCAAGAACAGTTTGAAAATGAGCCAAACTCTTACGATGATGCCATTAAGTGTAAAGAAAGTAAAAACTGGAAAGCAGCCATGAAAGATGAAATATATTCACTTCTTAAAAAAAGACTTGGGAACTTGTTAAAAGACCTAAAGGGCAGAAACTGATTGACTGTAAGCGGATCTATAAAGTAAAACAAGGGAAAGAAGATGGTAAAAATATTAGATATAAAGCTAGATTTGTTGCAAAAGGTTTTACTCAAAAGAAAGGTGTTGATTATACTAAAATATTTTCTCCTATTGTGAAATATACTACTGTTAGATGCTTGCTTGCATTTGTTGCTCAATATAAATGGGAAGTTGATCAATTAGATGTTAAAACTACTTTTTTGTATGGTGACCTAGATGAAATAATTTACATGAGGCAACATGTTGGTTTTGAAATAGAAGATCCTGATAATACTGTTTATCTGTTAAATAGATTCTTATATGGTTTAAAACAAGTTCCTAGACAATGATAAAGAAGATTTGATATATTTGTTCTAAAACTTGGTTTTAGAAGAAGTCAATATGACTCATGTCTATACTATGAAGGTAATAGAGGTAAAAATTCTCTATATCTAATTCTTTATATGGATGATATACTGCTTGCCAGTTGTGATAAGTCTGAAATTGATATGATTAAATTGAAATTGAAATCTAAATTTGAAATGAAGGATCTTGGTTTTGCTAAAAGGATTTTAGGCATGCAAATTTGGAGAAATAAAGAAAATGATTTTTTATTTTTGAACCAACATGATTATGTGGTTAAATTTTTAAAAAAAAATTTACATGCAAGAGTGTAAACCTGTAATACTATCTCTTGCTAAACATTTTAAGCTGTCTTCTGAATATTGTCCAAAATCCAAAGAAGAATATGCTAGAATATCTAAAATTCCTTACGCAAATGTTATTGGTTCTGTTATGTATTTGATGATTTGTACATGACTTGATCTTACATTTAGTATTAGCATATTAAGCATTATGAGTAATCTCAGGGAAGAACATTGTAATGTTTTAAAATGGTTATTAAGATACCTTAAAGGTACACCTAACTTACATTTAATGTTTAAATCAAGTAAAGACGGTGTAACTTTAAAAGGATATACATATTTTGATTATGTTGGAGATAAAGATAATAGGAGATTAACTTCATCCTATTTTTATACCTTATGTGGTATAGCCGTTAGCAGGAAATCACAATTTCAAAAAGTTGTTGCTCTATCTTCTACAAAAGTAGAATATATTGCTTCTACTGATGGTGTTAAATAGGGAACGTGCTTAAATGGTTTATTGTGTGAACTTGTCTTTGTTGATAATCATGTTGTACTGTTAACTAATAATCAAAGTGCTATTCATCTTAACAGAAATTTGATGTTTCATGATAGAACAAAGTATATTGACGTTAAATATCATTTTATAAGAGTGTTATTTCAAAATGAATTCTTAGAATTGGTAAAGTTGCAACTCACCTTAATCCATTTGATATGGGTACAAAAGTGATTCTTTTGAATAAATTTGTAAATTGTTTGAAACTTATATCTGTTGATTCTTTGTAAAGCATGAGCAAGTACTTAGATCAAATGAAAAGTAAATTGTGAATATGCTCTTGGCTACACTATATTTCAAAATTCTAGTAGTAAGGTGGAGAATGTAAGATTTGAACCTAGGTCTGAATTGGTGTTTCCTGAATTTGGCTGAAATCGAGTTTTTGATATTGCAACTTTATTAAAAATCTACCTTTAATCGGATTGAGACACGTGGATACATCTAGGCCGTTGGTTTTGTTTCGGAGGCTTTTATTGGCGTCATTTCATTTTATACACGGTTTTGACTGAAGGGTTTTCATTCTCTCTATGGTTTTTTGTGTGGAATGCAGTTCTCTAAATTTTCTTAAGGTTCTCTTCTTCTGTTTTATTTCTCTCAAGTTTCTGATTTGAGATTCTCGATTTGTAATCTTTAGCCCTTGATTTAGTAATATTCTGAGTGAATATCTGTACGAGAGTTTGGGTTCTCTCGAGTTACTGTTCCTATGGGTTTGTGATGACTTTTGGTGATTCTTTGTAAATCAATCGTTGTATCTTTGAAAGATAAGTGTTCTTGTACTGTTTCAGTGTATCAGTTGAACGTTTGTAACATTTGTTGCCATTTTGGGCTATATAGTAGAATCGAAGATGCTCAATGGGGGATGTAGGTGTTAGAAGCAGTTGCCGAACCTCCGGGGCTTAGGTCGAAATATATCAATTGTGTTAGCTTTAATTTCTGCACTCTTATTTTCTGAGAGATCGTTTTATTTTTGTTACTCAATATTAATATTGTGTGTTCCTGGCCTTACAAAGGATCTATTGATATCTTAGTCTTGCAAGATTTTGAAGTCAACACTATGTGCCATCTTTCATCTATTGCAGGAATTTCAATATCTGTGAATTCTCATATTATTTTCAACGTTGATACTCATGATTTTCATATTACAACCTCGAGTTCATTGTATTACATTACTTTACTTCACTTTTCAATTGTTTAGACAATTTTTAAGAACTGATGCATGTTTTGGTCAACAAGTGTGGCTTAATTTTACTGAAGAAAGTTCGAGTAAATATTGAAAATATTCTAAACTAAAGGAGTTTATACTAATGAAATGAACATAAAGACTAATATTAAGATTGCTTGGCTTTAGCCCAGTCCATTTCAAGTTTTTTTGTAGGCAAAAAATCAAATTATGTGTATTTTTTAACATATTATCCCAGTTTAAATTATTTATTTTAGTACAATCTTGAATCCACCCTTGGATTAATTATCAATTCCATAAATATTGATATGATATTTACTGCTCTGACTTGGTAAATATCATATCAATTCCATTATTCATGTGGAAAACGAGGGGTCGAATAAACTTTCATGCACCAAAATATGACCAAAGTATACAATGCATGCTATGATGATCCATTAGCTATTTACAATCGATGCAAATAGATCATAGCGAAGGATGCAAGTGTTCTTGTAAAGTGATGTCTGGTATTTTTTGTTCAATCTCCCACGACCTATTCCTTCCAAGAATGGAAAGGTAATGATGGAGTTCCGTTTGTCTCAAAGTCGTATTTTTCAAAGGATTAACAACAATAATTTTGTAAACAATATAGATTTCACCACGAAGGCTCGAATGTTCAGTTTTAAGCCTATTCACCAATTGAGTATCTACAAGTAAATTACGCTCAATTCCACTATGAAATGACCAAGAAATAGTACAAATGTATTAGATTTCTTCAAGTTTTCTCTCGCCTCTCTTTCAACACAAAAATCAAGTAATCTATACAAATTTCTTTCAACTGATTGTTTAGCAAAAATAAGCAAAACCAAAACTCAACAAATTTACAGAGAGAACACCAAAGATTATGGAGAAAGATTCAAATGAGAAAACCAATCACACTCAGAACACTTCCAATCGTATGAGGGAGATAAAGAGGCGATATATATACTCAGGTGCAAACCACAGATCGAACGATTACAATTCCAGTAGATGAAGGGTCCAGATCAAAGCTATCCAAAAAGCGAAAGTCATGTTTCAAAAACACGATTTTAGTAATAATTGATCAGAACCCAAAATCATACACAAGTGGCCCAAGTAAAAAATCAACCCAACAACAAAGAATTATAGCCCAATGAATAGTGAAGCACTAGGCCCAAATACAACAATCTCTACCTTTGTGAACTACTCATGGATTATTTAAGTGGAATCAAATGTTACCAATAAGTTTCATTTGCTCTAAAACACCATTGTCTAGGCGTTTGCTTCAGACCATAAAGTGACTTATTTAAAAGACAAACTTTTTTAGGTTTAGAATTTAGTTCAAAACCCTTTGGCTGATTTATATAAATTGTTTCATTAAGGTCACCATTTAAGAATGCATTTAATTTAACATCAAACTAGTCCAATTCCAAGTTGAAATGAGCAGAGAGAGCAAGCAAGATTCTTAATGAAGTATATTTAGCAATAGGCGAGAACATGTTATTGTAATCTATACCATCACTTTGAGTAAACCATTTGGCCACAAGTCTGGCCTTATATCTTTTACCTTCAATATTGTGTTTACTCTCTTTCACTTTGTAGACCCATTTATAGTCAACAACTTCTTGACCCTTAGCTTATTAACCAAAATACATGTCTTATTTCTAATTGAGGAGTCTATTTCTTCTTTCATGGCTTCTATCCAGAGTTTGGATTCTTTACAGTTAATAGCTTCTTTAAAAGTTGTAGGTTCACAATTGACATATTCCAATTCAAAATAGAGGGTAACAAATTCATCAGTATTGATTCTGGTAGAAGGAAACATATTTCTTCTACCTCTATCTTTGTTTAACTGATATTCTGAAAGAATATCAGTTTGTGTTTCATTTTCATATTCATCTTGAGCTTGATCTATTTCAGATTGAGTAGTCTTCACCTCAATCAGATCATTAAGTTCAGTTGAATTATCTTCATTACTTTCCAGAACAGTTTCTTTAATAGTAACAGATTCAGGTTGTTTCTGATATGCAGAACCATTACAAGGAAAAATGTAACGTCCCAAAATTTTCACAAACACTAGACTGTTACCAAAATTCAATTTCTTTACAGAACGATAAAATAATATTTTTTAAATAAGAATAACTGAAATATCCTTAACAAAAACATAATCACAAATTAAATAATTGTCATCGAACAAATTAAACTGACTAATAATTTAAAGAAAAAAAATTAATGTTTTATCTCTTCGATTCCTCTTAGCAGTCCGCATCACCATTCGCCACAGTTCCAATATACCCGAACTAACTTGTAAAATTTTGTAAAAGTAAGTATTTAAAAACACCCAACTTCCATTCACAATTATATCACAAAAAGATAAACACTTTATACCACTATTCTCTTATAGAGTATGTCGGTGACCAAGCGACACACTTATCTTAGGTCATTTTACATTATGTGTAACTAAACTCTAAATTAGGGTGAACAAAAATCATGTACCAAAGATCATAAAGAGTAGCAATTACACCAAACTGAAGCTAGCAATATTGAACTAAAATTGACAATGTTTTTCAAGATGAAGTGAGAAAGAATATTTGTGTAGGTAATTCAAGCAGGGTCTAAGATAAAAGGTATAGTAAAAAAAAATTTCGATATACTCTAGAAAGGAATAAAGTTTGGAAAAGAAAAATATTCATTTTCAAATAAATCCTTCTCATCGCTTCAGAACGCTTTGCTTGTTTCAAAATCCACTATTCAGATCTTCCATCGTGTACTCTCCCTCCCTTCTTTAATACTTGTTATTTTTCTTGATTGTCTCTAGTTCCTTAATAGCTTCTTACAATTGTTTGATTCACATAAATATTTACTCCATTTATTTTAAGTTTACCTACATGAGCATATAAATAATTTTATTCTTTTAAAGATCTTTCAAAATTGTTGGAAAATAATTTTTTAAGTATGAGTTGAACTATTTTAAAAACCGCAACCGAAAATCACTCAAAACAGGACCTGTAAAAAATGCTCAAAATCAGTACTTTAAAAACCCCACAACCAGTACACAAAACTCCCAAGCAGGCCCCTAATCTCCAAGAGCTTTATTATATGAACATCTTATTCTGTGCATAATAGTGGTTGTCTAAACTCTAAAGCCTCACTTACGAAGATATCTGGTATATGGAATCTTGATGCGGTGGTGACTTTTTGTTTTCTTTTAACATCATGATGTTATGTAGGGCTGTAATTGGATCGGACATGGATCGGATCTGCCTATATCCAAGTTGATTCGATAAGAAAATTATGGGAAAAATTCATTTATCCCACACACACACACACACACACACACATATAACCCACCTCCACCTCCACCTCCACCTCCACCACCCCTTCAGCTCCGGCGACCGCTCCGACAACTATTCCGGCGATCGCTCCGCCGACTATTCCGGTGGCCATTCCGGCGACTATTCCAATGACCGATCCGACACCATTTTTTCCGACGACAGCTTCGATACATGTCACAAGCCAAGTCATAAGTCACAACCTAGGTCACAACTAAGGTCACAGGTCAATTTCCACACGTCTCAAGTTCTTGTTGATAGTTACGGGTTAATTTCAAATGGTCACAGCACAGGTCACATAATAATTTGCAATAGCTCGGGTTTTTATTAATAGTCATAGCATAGGTCATAGAATATTTTGCACATAGCTCAAGTCACAGCATATGTCACAGCACATGGCTCAGGTCACAATATAGGTCACAGCACATGACTCAGGTCACAACATAGGTCACAGAGACTATACAGCACCATCGTCTTCCATGCTCTAACCCTACTCTGCCATTGTTACCATAGCCACCAAAAACCACCTCCACATCCACCAAAACCATCACCACCAAACGTCACCACCCTCACAACCACCAAACCCATAGCACCACCAAACATCACCGCTGTTGTCGCCAGAACCAACAGCACCAACATCTCGCCGCCACAGCCAATATCACAAACCACTACCAACAAAACACCAAAAACCACCACCGAAGCCATCGCCATCTCCATAGTCAAATTGCCACCTCACCACCAATACCACAAAAACCACAAAACCTATTTCCATTGACCAGTTTTTAGGGTTATCACGATGATTTATTAGTAATATTACCTGAGTGCTTGATTGGAGCCATAAATCAAAAACTTTCTTTGCCACTGTCTCTAACCCAAGAACAATCCAATGTGAGAAACACTAGAATCAAAAGGTGGTGCCTCCGATTTTCCTCAGCAGCATCGGCATCACGACGACGCTGCTGCCGACAGCGTGGTCGTGACGCCACTACTGTGAATCACATCAACCTCGTGACTGTCGGCGTCGCGACGCTGCTACCGACAATCGCGCGAGGCTGATATGTCACAACAGCGTCATGTGACTCCGGCAGTCGCGAGGCGCTGCTATAACACAGGGTGAAACGGGAGGGAGTGGGAGGTGGCGTACAAGGCAGATCTGGAAATGATGGTCACCGGTGACGGAGAGGGAGAGCATTGAGAGACGGAGAGGGAGATGAGTGAGACAGAGATAGAGAGTGGCGTGAGAGACGTTAATTTATGGATTTAAAATAGGGGTGGGGGTGGATGGGGTATAAATTAATTTTTATAATATTATTATTAATATTTAATTAAAGATAAAAAAAATTGTATCTATATATTAAAATATCTGATTTTGGAAAAAATAAACATCAAATCTGATTTTAGAATTTAAGTTTTGAAAGGTAGGGAATTGGGTAATTTTCACGAAAATTATTCGATCAAATCCGATCCAATAATCCAACGGATATTTGATTGTTAAATTCATATCCGATTTGTTATATTATCGGATATCCAGTCCGATAATTCGATCCGAAATTAATAAAAATTAGGAAAAATAATAATCTTATGTTCTTTAAAAATTTTGAACTAACTTGAGACTCACTTATTTTTACTAGCAAGCCCAATGGTGACTTCTACTATCACGATGTTCCTTTTTAAAGGAGAGATCATCTTCTAGTTTTCTATTGACATTCGATGTGGGATAAGATAAAATTGAATTTCAATTCTAAATATAAATATTTTATTTCATTATTTCCATTAACAAATCAAATTATTTGTTACATAGTAATTATTAGTTTTTGAAGTTGTAAAATAAATTGCAATAATAAATTTAATGAAGAAAAATATAGATATTTATTTACTTTAAATTAGTAAACTAAAATTAAAAAAAAAAATCTATTGTTTTTATAATATTTTACATTTATGTGTATAGTTATTTATTCAATTTGACAATCGATTCAATATTGATTTGACCCCGGGTCGATTTTTAAAATATTGGTTGAAATCAACTTTTTTTTTTCAAATTTTCCAATTCTTAAAATTATAAATTTTTCAATTTTTTTAATATTTTGAATTTGATTACTTTTTTAATTCTTAATTTATTTATTTTCTAATTTATTTATTTTAGTGACAAATAATATGACATAAAAATATTTTAGCGACTCAATTATTTATAACAAATCGGATCGGATTGACCTATATCCATATTTGATCCGTTTAGTTAACGAATTATCAGATTCAGATCTTGGTCGGGTTATTGGACTAAGACCATAAATCTATCTCCCATTAATTTCTTCAGATTCGGATCAAAATTCAATCCATTGACAGCCCTACTATTATGTAGTAAACTTGATGGTTGTTTAGATGTCAATCATCTTTTTGCAGGGCCGGCCCCAGCCCAAGGTGAACAAGGCCTCATAAAAAATAAATAGGGGCCCAAATCCTGCTTAGTCTGAAACCCATTCAATCATTCTAAAAGGGAACTGAAGAGGCATTGATAAAGCAGAACCAAAGGTGAGGCAAAATCTCATTCAAAATCCGACATTGACTAGAGTTCCTTTTCAGGTTTTTTTCTATATTAGGTTAGGGTTTTTTTTCATTACCGTTTTTGTATTTTGAATTTTTATTTGATTTTGTGGATTAGGATTTTGTTGTTTTTGTGAATTAGAGGTTTTCTGAATTAGGGGCTTGTGTTCAAGTGGGAACAATGAGTAATGGGAGTCCGTCAAGCTATTACCATTGAAATTCAACATTGAAAGTTGTTTAAGGTTGGAAATTTCTATCGGGATTTCATTAGAAAATTTGTGTGATTCAAGGTACAAATTCTCAATATTCATCAGATTCAACTCTAAAAGGCTGAAAAGTAAATCATATTATGAAAATATACAAAGTCCCTAAAGCACTCTCAATACCAAGAAAAATATAAGTACTCATAAACAAAAAAATGAGATACTTTGCTCCGAACTATTACTATCCTCACCGAACATAGTTTTGAAATCATGACATTAAAGACGTCAAGAAGGAGCCATAAAAGAGAGTGCTAGGTTTTAGTTGATTTTGTAATTAGCAAATTCTGTAAACAAAAGGACTTAAATTGATAGAATGTAAAAGTTCAAGAAGTAATGTGCAATTTGTTTAAAGTTAGTTAAATTGATCTAGGGTTTCGAGTTTGAAACAAGGAGGAAAACGGTATGGGTTTTCACTGGACTGTCGCCAAAGGTTGGCTCGACCTACAAAAGCAGAAATATCGTCGCTAGACCGTCGTCCCTCCTTCACTCAAGCGACACACTGTCGCTTGCTCCTCGCTCGAGTGACGGGTTTATATGAGGAATTTTTAGTTCGCGTTTTAAAGTTTTTTTTTCCCGACCAATCTTTTTTCTACCCTACCTATAAATATCAAATAGCCTCAGAACGAGATTTTCCAAGGTTGAACAATAAGCAAACACTGGACTATCGATATTCTTTCATCTCCATAGCTTTCAACCTTCATGTTTCTTTGATAATCGTTCTTGGTAATGAGAAAAACTTCATATCCAAATCTAAATACCAAAAACCACACTTTCTATATATCTCTCAAAGTTGTTGATGATAAAGGAAGGCGACTAGAGTTTTAGTCTGTGAAAAACG